>CM061060.1:3375329-3785329 GCA_030762865.1 Paraleonurus japonicus | reverse complement strand
GAACAAGCCAAAAAGTGTAAATAAGCAGGAGAAACACAAAAGATTGCTCGCTGATTCATCCAACTCAAGCGGTGAATCTCGTGCTTATGTCACTTACAGGAGCTGTATACCTGCAATCAATGAAGAAAAGTTGTCTGTACTAGGTTTTGAGGTAATTACTCCCAATTTTAAACCTTTCAATTATTACACCTTTATCAAAGTAAAAACTCGCATATTTGTAAATCATTGGATTAACAAAGTCAGAAGTTAACTCTAGGAGTTGGCCTAGTGGCGAAGGCTCGAAACTTAAGAGTGTGATGCTCTCTAGGTATTAGGTTTGGAACTCACAAGGTGCGAATGCGATCAATTCCTGAAACGGGAAGTCCATATAGAGCTTAGCTCTAACTTCAGTTGGGCCTCCGCCAGTGTGATGCTCTCTAGCTATATTGTTGCATATAGGATAGAACTTGTGCTTTCAACGGCCTCTCAAATAATATATGTTATTTTTTGAACTACTTTATTTAATCCTGCCTGAAAGTTATCCCCACTGCAAATTAGGATGATTTTGGAGTGTTTATTTTGATTAATGAAGTTGATGCCGTTTGTCCCGTAAATTTATGTGCAGGCTCTTATGTTGGCGTTGCTCATAGGCAGTGGTTCGTTTATATACTTCAGACGAAAGCGAAGTACTGCTGTAGCTGGTGGTGTACCAATGAGGCTCCCAACTAGTTCTAGGTTTTAAGCAACACATACACAAAAACTATTTTTCATTTTCAGCAAACATTTTTTTGTAAACTGTGCCTAATATTCGGAATTATTTATTACTTGGTATTTTGGGCGTGTAATCAAGACAAATTCTGTAATTATTGTACATGATTTGTGCAATCATTTTGTAGCCAAGAAAACAGCATGTTAATGTATCCAATCCTGGGGGATCTCGGTTCAGTAATGATTCGAACACACAGCTTATTAACTACTAATTAACAATTATTATGCAGCTATTAAATTTACTTGATGATTTAATACTCATTGGAATTTCAAAAGAAAAAAATAGACATTTTTTAATATACCAATTACGAATAAACTCATTCACCATCAAATTATAGAAAGAAAACAGTATCACCATTGCTTTTCTGTTCGAAGAAAAATATACAAATTTGAAAATAAGTCCATGCCTGCGCCAACTCTCCATCAAATATGTTGAGCATACAACCAAAATCAGGAGTAGGGCAAACCCCAAAGAAAAGAATGATGTCGAAAATAATAAATCTCCAATAACAATACTCTTCTTCTCTTAAGACACATCTACAGTAACATAACTGCAAGCAACCTGCTGCTGGGTTCTACAAAAATAATCTGGAGTCTTGCGAGTAGTATCAGGTTCAATCTGGCGAGGGGCCGGGTCAAATTGAAGGAAATTCTGCTCCATATTCTCCCCAATTTCGAGTATTGCAGCCATGTTACCACACCGGTAACAATAGTTTGGAGCGCTAAAAACGGTCACCACATTCTTTTCCTACAAACCCAGGTGAAAGCAATGAATACGAATTGCAATTTGGAAACTACACAGTTTTAATAGGTGTGATGAGATCCTCTAACTACTACTTAAATTATGCAGTTTTAATGTGTGCAATCAGGGATCTCATCTGGTATGTTTTAAAAGAATACGGGCTTATTTGATCCTAGTTGAGAAGAATAAGAGTTTAGATTTAAATTTAAAAAAAAAAAAAAAAAAATCATGGGCTTAAATTTTTTTTTTTTTTTGTGGTAAGGAGGAAATATCCAAAGATACAAGGGAGAGGACCAACGGACTACGAATCCAGCAACAACTTGCATTTTAGAAGAAGATTTTTTTATCCCAATCGAAAAGGAAAAGGGTTTAAACGTATCCAAAAAATAATAATAATAACAAGGACCTACTTGATCCGTATAAGATTAGGGGTTGAATTAACCCTTTTCCCTTAACACTATGTAGCTATAAAAGTGGGAAAGTGGGACAAGGAAAACAGGACTGAGGATCTCATCTACGACAATGATAAGCTCAAATATTTGAGATATAGACACACCTGACACCAGTTGTAACCCTCCATGACAAGCTGGTGCGCTCGAAATTAGCGTGAGGCCATTGGTGTGGTTGAACTGAGCAGCTATATCCTGCCCAAAAGTGTATCCTGCCCCACGAGGTGATATGCCCCAACCGCAACGATCATCCGGATCAGACCACAGGAGATCACACATTGGTCCTTCGTGTGGAACCTAACAGTACATATACATGCATAAATGAATTGTCAAGGAAAAATATAACATGAAATATTGTGTAATCAAGAAAGAGTAGACCTTTAGAATCACAAAGCCTAGACTTTTGAGGCAAAGCCGCTGTTGTTTATCACATTGAATAAAAGCAACATAACATTTAAAAAAAAGATGTTATGCTCGGCTCTAAGCAACTATTCATTGATGACAAATAAACCAATATAGGCCTTTAATTTTTACTGGGGCCACATACACATTACACAGCTCACAATGAACTTAAAATTCATGAAATGACAGGACTAGAAAATATAGGGGACAGTATCATACATGATAAAAAAATGTGGCACTTCAATGTATACAGCATTCATGTACAAAAATTTAGTTTTTACCTCCTGTATACGATCTAAAGCTCGAATGTTGTCTAATGTATCAAGTGATGGAGAAAGACCCCCATGCAAACAGAAGACCTACAAAATAAAGTGAGTAGCTGTGTAAGACATTAGATAAAAAAAAAAAAGGTGCTTTATTAAAAAAAAAAAAAAAGAGGTTTTTTATTTATCAAGCAAACCTGGCTCTCAATAAGTGCTGTCAAAGGCAAATAATCAAAAAGGTCAGTGAAATACTTCCACACGTTGGCATTGCCATACTTCCTCAAGCATTCATCGTAAAAACCGTACCTGGCATGAAATTAATTACAAAAATATGTTGAATGCAACAGATCTAAAGCCATATAACATTTGGAACTAGAGAATTAGAAAAACAAGTCTAGGACAGCAAAAGTATGTATAGAACTCTACCTCTAGCAGTCATCTTTTTTTTTCTTTTCTTTTCTTTTTAAATCTGAGTTAAATGCTAGAAAATTTATCAACACAACCAAAAATGATATCCAGCCTTACCAGAAGAATGGTGCCAATCAAATCACTGTTTTGGCTATAGTGGGATGTTAATGAAATTCCAGCAAATCCAAATCATGAGAATAAACTACATAAACTCTCTTTCAGCATGTCACTTTTCTTTCCCATTTCTTTAACCATGTGTGAACCAACCTAGTTATGCCTCTTTCCTTGCAAAGAATTAAAACCTGGTTTGTGTACGCTTGAGTGGAAACAATGTACACCAATTTCATTTTTATTACATAAATTTTACTAAAGCTGGCAAAGTGTGATGGCCACAAGCCCTCATCAATGAACTAAACTTTTGATCCTACTACTGAAGTTCAAAGTAGAAAGTCAAATTCTGGGTCTTACACTTGGGTGATCTGTCGACTTTCATGGTTTCCCTAAGAATTGTGATTCTATCTCTGTATCGAACTTTTAGAGCCACTAAAAGCGAGACAGTCTCCACTGAGTAGTATCCACGATCTGCATTAAATGAGTACTTTGTTAATGGTATGTAACTATATATTTGATTTTGACGAAAAGAGTAATGTAAATATTACAATAACAACTAAGCCTCTATTCCACTATATGGGATCATCTAAATGGATTATATTTCCGCATTTGTCTCCAGTTAAAACACATTTCAGGTGATTTGTGTTTAATTATATTTTGGCATATATCTGGGATTATATTCCCAAATTCTCTTGCCCTTTCTATTTGAGGTAATGATTATCTATTTTCTACATGTCACACTAAGGCCTCTTGGGGTCTCTACACGTGTTTTCCTCACGTCAAGTGGGCCCTCAAATTTCTAAATGCATTTATTATTTATGTTATAGTGTGTCCACACATCCATTTCAGTATTCTCATTTTATCTATCCTCATTTTCTGCTAATATTCATATTTAGTCATGCAAGAGTACTATCAATGAATTATAGTGGTCTTGTGGGCATCACGTAATTTTTTTCAACATTAGCAGCATTTTTCCATAAAATATAGAGAATGCACTGTCCATTTATTGTCCATTTTCCAAACTGCTTGAACCTAAGTGTAATTGTTATTAATTCCTCCATTCTATTTCATGATAGATATTAAATATTCAAAAACCTTAAGATGCATTTAACTCATGTCTGCCAATTTTCATATTTATCCTATTGCTATGTAATTCATAATAGTTACTAGCAGCAGAAGTAACTAATCCAAAAAGACCACAACACACAAAATCATACAAAGAAACAAGTATCGCAGAATTAAAAATGTTACAAAAAAAGCACAAAATTTGATGCAATTCTTCAAAAGAAAATATGATCCCATGTTTTTCGGAAAGAAACACCATCAATGTCCAATGATAAAGATGGATAATAAAAAGAATAGGAACCACTATCCAAGACTTTAAAGAGACTTGTGGAAAAGGTGGTATTCAAACCTATGTTAGCATAGTTGAGAAAATACAAAGCAACAGTAACCATAATTGTTGATGACACGTATTAAGCCAAAATTTCCTCAATCAAGTTTCAAATTTCCACCGACCATTTGCGTCATTCAATGTACATAACAGCTGTTTTTCAGCATTTCTATGTGAAACACCGAATAAATAAATAAATAATAATTGTATGACACACTTGAGTCGGATCATAAACACCCCCAAAACGCTTGGAACATTTTGCTTCATCATGCCCAATGGTTTGTCGAATTGCTTAAAAATAAACCGGTAGGGCTTAAGCGTTAATTTTATTAATATTGTCAATTTCAAGCTGTACTTAGCTCACCAGCACAGTACTGCAGGAAGATTGATATGTGATAACTAATCTCTAATCTCCAGCACATCAAACTAAATAATAAGATGACCAGTTAGGTTTCCTGGTCCATTTCCATTTTAAATAAACCAGACTAATCAATCTGCAAAAATCAGCTTTCATTGGCATTCTCTTATTTTCTTTCAATATGATAAACAAGCAATGCATCTTCAAACAAAAGTCTTAACTGTCCCAATGTTTAATTTTGAAACAGATAATACATATTTTTTCCATTGAAATTACTTCAGCCTCCGCATTCACCAAAATCAACCACAGCCAAGAGCACAGCCACAATTTATCAAAGTCATAAACAGCTACCTTAAGCATACCTAACTCATGCACCCGCACCAATACATATCAGGAAACAGCTTTCTAATTAAAATTCACCAAAATTCGAAAAGGAAAGGTAAAAACTGACCAACGTAGTCTCCCATGAAAAGGTAATTCGTATCTGGAGCATTGCCTCCAATCCGAAAAAGCTCGATCAGGTCATAGAACTGCCCATGGATATCGCCACACACAGTTACGGGGCATTTCACCGGCTGCACATTCCATTCCTCCACCAAAATTGCCCGCGCTTGATCGCACAAAATCTTCACCTCCGCCTCCGACAACGGCTTGCATTCCATCAATTGATCTATTTGTCTATCCAAATCTCCATGCCCCGGCATTTTCACAAACGAAAAACAAAAGCCCCCGCTTCTTTCAGCTCTCAGAATTTCAGCACCTCGATCTGAAATTTGATCCAAGATTCAAATATGAAATACAGAAAGTAAAAATTCTTTGGCCGCCGGATCACTTGAGATCTAGAATTGGAAATTTATCAGTAAAAAGAAAAAAAGTGTAGGGTTATTCATGATTTTCTATTTCTAAGATCTGCTTCCATTTTTGCAAGAATCTAAATTTCAGAAAATTTTTAGAAAAATATTTTCTAATCATTTGTTTGAAGGTTGATTATGCATAGACGCATCACAGAAGAGGTGAACCTAGACGGAGAAGAGGTGAACCTATAATGTGTGTAGATTTTTGTGTGCGTGTGTGAGAGAGAGAGTAAAGGTAGAATGCAAAATGCAACTAAAATGAACTCGAAATGACATGGAAATTGGAAATGCAAATATCTGACTGTGTAATGCATGGACATTTACTTTAATTATTACTAGTAATCCCTTGAAAATGACAAATTAAACGGACACCCCTGAACAAAATAAAGTTAAGGACAAAATAATCTCTTAAATAAAGTTATGGACAAAATAATCTCTTCTTTTGACACACTCATGGCTCATTTTTCCCTAATGATATCTTCTGTGACTTTTTTAATGTTACACTCTTTTATAGTTTAGATATATAATATTTTGTAATATTAAAAAATATCTAATGAATTTTAATTTTAAGTTCAAATTTTAAAAATTTAGAAGATAAAATACAAATTAAAATAGGCAAAAACTTGTATGAGACCGAGTCATTTTTTAATAAATTATTATCACTTTTTAAAAAATTATACAAATTAGTATAAAAGTGATAACAATTTATTAAAATGTGACTGTCTCACGTCCGTCTCATGCATAAGACGGTCTCACACAAAAATACCAATAATATTGACACAAAGTGATGGAAATGTTTTTCCTACATTCTTTAATGAAATTTATTACTCTTTAATACAATTTGGAAAAACTTTTTCTATTAAGTGCAAACTTTAAAAAGTATTGCTATCATTTACAATATAATGTATAAAACGTCTAAAAAATATCATTATTCATTATTTTGTAGGTGATTGTAATAGTTGATATAATTTCTTACCACTCTCAATTCCCCACCTCCCCTCTCTACTCTCAATGCTCACCCTCTCTCAAGTATTATCTCAATCTGTAAATTTATTCTTCAATCTTTCAACACAAATTTTAATTTTAATTAATATTAATAGTTTATATATAAAATAAAAATATATGATAAATATGTGGTGATTAGAGGATGATGAGATCGAATTATTACTTAAAATAAAAGAAAAATAAATTTTTGTACGGATAAAAAGAAAAATGAGAATAAATTTTTGGAGAGAAGTATAATATAATGAGTAATATTCACATTATTTTCTTTTATTTAAAACCAAGATTGTTTACCACCTAAGACTGATAATTACAGATATTCAAATAAATTCAATAATCAATAAAATAAAGTAAACTTTATTACTTCAAATATAGAGAAGTAATTTTTAAATTCTCAATTTTTTTGTAATTTTAACGAAAATTTATGGCATGAGATGAACCTCACACTGAAAAAATATATCTAAAACGTGTATTTTTTATATAAAAATACCCTTATATTCTATATAAATATTAAAATTTAAAGGGACTAATGCTTTCCTTGATCCCGATTCCGTTTAGGGTCGTGATGATTTAAACCATAATGTTTAATAAGTCTAAGAAGTTGTTATGAAATACAGAATGAAACAGGGCTTTGTCTATTTTACATTATTTGTGTTGACATAAAACTTGCAGTTGTTATTCGACGATGTATCAAATAAGTGCTATAAGTATATTTTTATATATTACTTGTTGAGTAATTACTTTATTGTAATTTGAATGATAAGAGATTTTTATTTAATGTTAAGAAGTAAACATAGGCTGCTCTAAAATATTTGATTAAAATCAAATCATAATCACCTAATTAGAAAGTTAATTAATTAAGTAGTTATACGTGGCATCACTGGCATGTAACAATTTGGATTTTGGAATTTTGAGATACTATCTAGTTTAAATTATGGGCCCTTCTTGGCTTATCAAATGGGCCTCCTGCCCATTAGTCTAAGCCCAATGCATTTTCATATGTTATCAGCTAAATTTTCTCAATCTAAGAATTTCTTAAATATTTTACTAGCGCAACTGCAAATAGTCTTATTCTAAAATTACCTAAACAGATTTGTTAACACATGAAAAATAAATAAAATAATAAAATCCCATAGTAAAGAGATTTTTTTACAAGAATAGCTAGACAATAAACTAGACTTTAATCACACGAGTTAAGTCTTCGATCCACCGAGAAACACCCAAAATATATTCTCTTTATCTTTTTTTTTTTTTTTTTGGATAAGTGCACTTAATTTGACACCCACAATATATTTTCTTTATCTCTTTCTTTTTGGGTAAGTGCACATAATTTGAGTGTCACCAACTTTAACCCAAGTACTCTCTTTTATAGAGGGGACAAAACTATTTTTCCTGTAATCTTGAGCATGATCACTTATTATGGTCGCCTTGATATTGGATCTAATAATAATTATTTTTATATTATTTTTTTATTAATCAATGCATGTTTTAGAGGATAAATAACCAATTTAAGCCAAAAATTTGGGTATTACACACTAATCTGTAGACTTCAGAATAAACTTGGGGTTCAAAACGACCCAAATTAAATCGGGTTCGTGATTATGGAGAAATTACTTAACATTTAGTGTTTACAAAAAAAAAAAAATGCAAAGAAAAATTGATATGTTTAAAAACAATGGATAAAAGAAATACCACAACACTCCAAATTTCTAGCTTTTAGAATATAGCTTTGGACGATTTATCTAATTTGATAAAAGTGATATTAAACACTCTATGAGTTATGCCTCTTTTAACAACTTAATTTTTTTTTATAATATATCTTAAGGACAACATTTAGTTGGCTATGACGGACTCCAACCCGTACAGGCGTCCAACCATTAAAAAAATATCTAATTGTCGTTTCAAATATCAAACCTCATACCTCTTCCGCATAATAAAAAAACATATATTTTTGTTTTTTCACTTAATTTATATTTTTGGAATCATGGTTTTATGTTTTGAGGGTGATCTTAGAAGATATAAACTGGGTTTTATCCGTTTTCTGATTATTTCTAGTTTATAGGATTAGATTAATTATTTCCTTTCCTTTTTTCATTAAATGTTAAATCAAATTTATAATCTTTAGATCATTAATAGTGAAGCTCTAACACTTAAATTAAAACCACTTTGTCTCCTCAATCTGTTTCTAGTCATGCACAATGTTGTTGTGCTTCAAATTAGTTTTGAGGCGCACTTCAAAATTTATACCTAGGAGGCGGTTTAATTCGAGTTTTGATCCTCAATTAATTTGGTTCAATTAGAAATGTAGTTGAGGATGAATGTTATTTGCTTCAAAAATCATACCTTGCAGAGGAGATTTTTTAATGCATGGTCGACCCTCTTTCATGGACGCAGTCAGATTAATTAAGAGAGAGAGAGAGAGATGGACGAATGAGCGATCCTCATAATGAAGGTCTCCTCCACTTTCTTTGCAGATATTCTTGAAGCCAAGAATTTAGCAGAGGATTTCCCTGAAAATAGTGAGTGCCAATTCTTGATTTGGGATTACCATACGTATTGGGTGTGACAATACAAAATTCTATCTCTCTCTCTCTCTCTCTCGCTTTCTCATCATCTATCTATGTTTTCTTGATGGACGAAAACGTATCGCCTCGACGTAGAGAGAGGTACAACAGGCTCAACACCTTGGAAGTGGAAGGCATTATTCCCATCACGGCTGAATCGGATTTAGCTTCAGAATTTCGTCATTTTTGTGCGATGTCCACCACCATCTGGCCTCGGCTTGTGCCGTCATTGATTGGGATCGCATTTGCATGACTGTATTAGCCACCACCTCTCTAGCATTAGTCGTCTTTTTATTCTTCCCATATTTACAATCTCAGCTCCAATCCGATCAACAATTCCGACATCACTTCGTCTTAAACTCTTTAACAATCTCTGAGTTCCACGCATCAGCTGGTCAGGTAACAGGCAAATGTGACGCTATCTTTAACGTTACCAATCTTGGTGATCGAAGTATCTATCATGAAACCTCTGTTCTTTCTATCTTCATAGATCATGAGCTGTTGTGGGTTGTTCGCACACCTGACTTTTTCATCGACATTGCTGACAACATTCTCTTCAATGTTACCATAAACACCACAACCGTTTCTGTTCCTGCTTCCTTTGTTCCCACTGCTATGATTGAGAGCCAGACGTTGCATAAGCCACTGCGTTTCAAATTGAAGTACGATAGCATGCTTCGTGAGGGTCTGGCCGCGTGGTATGAAGAGAGATCACACATATACATTATTTGTGGTTGGGTTCAGATGCAATTCATCAACCAAACAACCCTTATGGGAGGCCCTGCAAATTGTACCATTGAGGATTAATTCTTTTCCTGCACTACCAACATCTTAGGTATTTGTTCAGAAAACAGCCCCTGTTATTTCTGTGGTGTGCTATTTTGAATCCCATGAAAGTAAATTATTGTTCCTACATTATTATTATTATTATTATTATTATTATTATTATGTGGTAATTTGTCACTTAAATCAAGTGGCGTGTATTTATTTAAGGTAATAGAATAGGGAATCTCATGCAACATTTCTGGATATATGTAACAACACATCTTACATTTATTCAATGATCAATTGTCTTTGTAACTACACCCCAGTTGCAAATAGCAATGATGCAGATAATACAACAATAAGAAATTGGATGTTCTGAGCACGTGCATGTCACAAGATCATTGATTCTATGAATCTTTCTTGGGGGTAGTGGATGTAAATGAGCAGCCAACTCTTCTATAAGATGGAACCAACATCGACATAAGATGTCTCTGCACCTGATAATATATATTCTGATTCCGAGTAAATATGTATAGTGTTGCAGTTACTGAAGAAGAAGCACAGCTTTCAATGCTTTTATTAGCTATTGATGGGATGGCTGATCTCACGATGTTCTTTCGAAACCACCACCAATCTGCATATGTAGCCATTCGGGTGATGAATCCCTACCATATTCTCTAGTACTTTGAGAACCAAATCCCACGTTAGACGGATCAAAAGTTTGCTGAGAAAACTGCCCAATGAAAAAGACATGCCACAGTGTCAACGTGAATATTCCAGGACGGAAACATACAAAGTAATATTTAGAATTCAGCATATTCTCCTTTTCTGTCTCGATTTATGTATCCATTATGTACGTAGATATTGTGTTAGAGACAGACGTTTAGTGCAACTGTATAAGTTCAGATGACTTCATGAAGAAAATTCAATATTAATTGATTATGAAAAGTTTCGATCAACTTTCAGCAAACACGCCACTTAAGACGCAACTATCAAATTGCTATGAATCACATCATAAGAGTGGAGAACAACCTATGAAGCAAATCAATGTTGAAGCTGATGTTGAATGAGAAGTTAAGATTAATGGAACAGTGTTTATCCACTGGTAAAACAAATGAAATTTTTAACTCGAACTTGAAGTGTAATAAAGAAGTACAACCAAATACTGGATGTTGGATATCATATCCTAAGCACTTACATCTTTTGAAGGGTATCCGTCAATGCCCACTCTTGCATTGACTGCTTCAAGCTTCATTGACAGAAACTGTGAGACAACCAATTGTTATTAGTACGCATTTCAAGTGAAATGATCATAAATACATAACACACACACTGCACATGTAGGCGGAGGTAAATGAGAGACGGAGACAGTTGTCTACCTCAACTTGGCGTTGTAATGATTGTATATAGTTAATGATCTCATCAAGCACTAGTGCTTTGCCAATAACCTGAATTCAAACAATGGTTTTCTCGATTTAGTTGTAAGATAATAAGTATGGAACTTCAGAAGTATATCTAGCCTGAAAGCAAAAGATATGGAAAAATTCATGCAATGATTCTGCAAAAGAAAAACAAAGGTATGAGGTAAACATTCGACATCTAACTCTCAACCACCCTTTTTTCACTCAGCACAAGAAAGGTTATTAGCTGAACAGAATAGTGCTAAGATAGATTAAAGAATCAAACATTGATTGAGCATCAACATATAATAACCAAATAGTATCCAAAAATAGAAGTTGAGTAAAGCTTCTTATATACCAAAAATGCATGCAACCATTAAGATTATAATGCATAAGAGGCAATAATAAATGGAAAAACAAAAGCAAGAAATATATGCACTTACAATATCAAAAACTTTTCATGGCAAATGCTAGAATCTCAATGTGTACTGTCTAATAGTCCAAATAGAACTAAAAAGCCTAACAGTGCTGAGAAAGGTTAGAAGTATTTTTCGAAGGTACACATAATGAAACAAGATACCATTTTCTTGATGACATATTTAATTGAACATTACAGCACAAACTTATCGGTGAGAGAATGAAGTTCAAAAGTTGTTGAGTTGATACTCACTTTGTTACAACCAGGAACAAGATCTTGAAGAATTTTCATCCTCTCGCTGATCTTTTCTCTCCTAGCCTGCACAAAGAGCGTGAATTAATAAAATTCTCTTAATAACATTCATCATCTACAAGTCATGCATCAACACACTAACTTGTAGACTTATTTGTTTTCTTTAATTTTCTAACTAGAAATGATACAAATCATGAAACCTCGTACAGATTCAACGTTTTTACAAAAATGAATCAGAAATGGATTATGGTGATTACTCTTTCAGCTAAACTGTGACTATCTGTAGCTTGACCTCTTCTTGCTCGCACGTGGATGTAGTCTTGCTTTGGAGGTTCAGCTGATTTTGCAGGTGCCTCTGCCGCCTTACCTGAGTTCCCTTCGCCTTCTACTTTACTTTCCCGAATACCATTTGATCCAACTACCTTCAGCCTTTTACTGTCACCCTCACTCTGCTTCATGCCAACAGTAAATTCATATCACAACTTCAATAAAATTGATGAAATTCAAATTCGCACGCAAATATATGCAAATAAATATGCTGAATAAGTAAAAATCCTGCCATACAGATCATTAGAAACTATTAAATCAAAACCAACCAGGAAATCAACTGTTCAAGCTGGCAAACATTTCCTATCATAGACGGATATGACCTTAAACATAAGCAATATTATCAATATTGGACGGATAAATAGCTAAAGAAGGTTGTCTTTAAAATCTTATATAATTATGAAATTTCATCGAATTTGTGCGTTTTACCATAGCATTGTTATTGCTGTTCCCATTGCTATTGCTAGTAGAAGCATCGCCCTTTGCGCAGTCATCTTCTTCACGTCGCTTCCTCGAATTGTGATTGGGCGGACTATGATTCGATCTCTGGTCCATCACCATCGGATCCAAGCCCAAACCATACGACGCCGCAGCGGCATTCATCTGAAACCCCGGCCAGATCTCGGCAAAGTTATAAACTCCTCCATCGTTCATCATTGCCGCCCCCTGCGGATCCATTTTCCCTCGCCGGAGCAAATCACGGCAAGCGAAGGAGCATGAATGTGTAGATACAGGAAGGTGTATGTATAGGTGGAAGGGGTAGGGTACGGGTGAGAGGGGACAGAGGAGTGGATCTTCTTTCCTTCGAGAGTGGAGGTTGTTGGTGCGCACAGTACCCACTGGCGTACAATGGCTACTACCAGTAGTGGTTCTTCAATCTAGAGAGAGAGAGGAAGAGAGAGACCCTCGGGAGTTGAAAAGAAGTGACTTTGAGTGAGCTTTTCTCGGAGCCTCCAGCGTTTCATGTCTTTAACTAGGCTGCCTAGCAATTATACTCTACTACGGGCTCACCTAAACCGTGTACTGGTGACTCACTTGATCAATTTTTAATTCACTTATAATATTTTTTTAATCCTCTTTTTTTTTTCAAGGTGACTCAAATTCAAAACTATAATATTATAAGCCACTTTAATAATATAACTTTGAGGCTTTAAAAAAATGTGAAAAGGCTGTATACTCTCGTGTAGTTTTTGCATTACAATTTGATTTTTCATTGTAACAAATAATATAACTTTGAAGCAATTATTAAAGAATAATGAATGTCTTTTCAATCCAAAGAATAATAAAAGATTTCCTTTTTTAGAGACAAGAATAATAAAAGTTGATTAGTGATAAACGTGCTTGGATTAGTACATTATTATTGAGATTGTGATCGTGATTATGAGTCTATTTGTAGAAAGGTTAGTGATAATGATGGTTTTGGGGTTGGGAATTAGCTTTTAAGGATAATCTGAAAAGTCTGGACTGATAATGACTCTCCTATCATTATTGGCCCACATTTGTTTAGTTTCATTTTGTACCTAACAAACCACCATCAATTTTCTTCTTTAGTTTTTCTTTTCACTAGGAAATATACTTCTTTCTTAAATGGAATGGTAAATGTTTTAGTGGTATTTCTCTATTCCAGTTTAGTTTTCATATTAATTTGGACACACATTTAAAAAAAAAAATGTAATGAGTGGAGTATTAAAGGGTAATTGTGTAAATTTTTATTATTAAAAGATAATGACATGTGTGTAAATATATAAATATTGTGATGGTGAAGTTTAAGGAGGGATTTCCTTTTTTTGGAATGAGAAAACTAATGTGGGAATGACCAAAAGAAAAGTGTGAAATCGATGCGGGGACATAGGGAGAATAATTAAGGAAATACATTTCTCTCTCTCTTTTTCTAATGAATTAAATTTTCAAATTACGTTTTATGTTATTGATATCATACCTTCGTAAATTTTTAACATTCATATCACTGTAAACATTGCAAGTGACTTAATTTATTTGCTGTCGACTTTAAGTTAATTTTATTAGGTATAATAAAATTAGAAGAAAATTTACTCATTATTTTCTTAAGTAACTTTAAAAAAAAAAGAAGTTAATTTTATTAGGTTAATGTTATTGGACCTCGTGGACCATCAATATATCTTCACATTTATATGATGTTACCCCTTTCTGAATTTAATGTGTACATATTTATTCTTTAATTCCTCTAAAATTTTGTCAATATAGATACACGTCAAAAAGGTCTTATATTAATTAAGTTATTTCTTATGAAATTATGTCATTTAAAGGAAGTTTAAAAATTTGCAAAAAAATAGCTCTAAACGAATGATATCACGTTAATCTGAACGTTTGAGAGTTACGAAGTTACAAAATTTGGCTAGTATTTCATAAATTGATTTTTAATAATTTCAACTTGTTATCCAGTATTTTATATATTGATTTAACTATTTTAACTTTTTATCGTATTTAAAAATTTAGTTATTAATTAATTTTATAGTTGTCTATCAAATCAAGTTAGTTGCAATCATTTTTAGTAAAACTTGATGGGATGAACATCAACTATACAATTTGTACCTATGTAGAGAAAATAAATAACGAAAAATACCGAATTTAATTTATTATACTCCTAAGTAACACTAGTAGTATTCAGCTTTTATATGTCTTCAATTCTTGCATTACAAATTTACAAGTGGACCGGCAATCTACTTAGATTTTAATGAGTTTTGCAAATGCCAAGACTGGTCCAGATTCACTTCTCCTCCATTATTTTAGCATTACATTAAATGCACCTAAGGAAAGTAAAAGAATAAATAATTCTAATTTCTAAATATTTAAACAATTAAAAAACCAATTTGCAATATAAATAAATATACATTAGGCTCAAATATAGATTTTATATATATATATATATATATATAATTCATATACTTCATAAGAGAAGGGTAACTTTTCGATGACTTCACCCGCGTATTATTTTTAATATATTAATTGTGATTTTTTATTTATCATAATGTGATTAAAATTGATGATATAATATAAAAATGTGAGCAATATATACATGTGTCTTGATTGAGTTGATTGTTTTTTAATAATGTGTAATTTAATTATCAGTTGATAAATACGTGAGTCATTATAATTGTATGTGATAGTTCATATATGTGTCAATTAAATATCGAATCTGATATCAAAATAAAAAGAGTTACCTATAATCAAATTAGTATTAATTAAATGTGTTATTTTGAATACATTTATCTGAAGTATCTCAGATATATGAGATTTGATTCATTTATTATATAATAAAATTCATATATTTATAAAATCTAATTCAGTTATATATTAAAAGAGTATAATTTAAATATTAAAATGAAACTCCAATATGTGCATTTTTAGCATTCTGATGACTGAAACTAATTTTTTGTTAAATTTTTGTAATTTTACATTTACATTAACATAAATACTTGTACGGATTGTTTAATTAGAAACAAAAATTTATGTGAGAATGATTTATGACAGAATTATCATAAAATCATTTTGAAAGTTTTAAAAATATCAAATATTTAATTAAAAATATTAAGAATCTCAACAAAAATGTCAATTATAGATCATTGGTCAGTAATAATTAATATTTTATTATTTAAATTATCTATATTTAATATAAAAGCACAATATTATAATATTTAAGTTTAAAAAAATTTATAATATCATGTATTTAACTAAAAATATTAAATATTTGACCAAAATATTGAGAATTGAATAAAATTAAATAGTAATTCATGATAAATTTAAAATGAACAATGTTCATGTAAAACATAATTTATTAAATTAAAAAATAAGAGCATTATAATAAGTCCAAGAAAACGCTGATTGCTCTATGGACTACATTTTTTTTTTTTTTTGCTTTTAAGTTGGTCATTACCAGAATAATTCATTAATCACAAGCTTTCCAGACTTAACATAATGTTGGTCATAAAATGCTCATTTTTTGTTTATTTCACTTTCTAAGTGGTCACAATTTGATTGCACAAGTGGTTAGATGTTAGTATAAATCAAACTCTATAACTTAATATTAAACCAATGAAATTGCAATTCTGCTAATTAACTTTTTTGGGACCCTTGAAATTCTCAATATTTATAGAAACAATAATTAATCTTCCGGATCAAATTAAGTTGACATTGTCTCTAGTAAGATTCTCGTAATCACAAACATTAAAATTAATGCTTCAAAAGAATTTAATCACATCTAAAATCCGAACTTAAATAAATGTGTGAAATTAATTAATTTATTTAAATATTCTTATAATTCCCTCACTCATGGACTGTGTCAACTCCATCATGAGAAAATTGAAGACACTCAACAAATGTATAATTTAAATGAGTGAAGTTGTTTTCATTAGGTTTGAAAGCCCATAATTTTTGTTCTAATACAATGAAAAAAATTCATTTAATTTAAAAGTCAACTTGTAGAGAGGTGTGAAATTAATTTAGTGGGAACAAATTCTTAACTCAACCCAACAAGTGTATAATTAAATGGGTGTAGTTGTTTTCATCGAGTTTGAAAGTATATGTTTTTGTTTTGATACAATAAATTTTTTTATCTATTCTAAAAAAATATATGGATGGAGTTGATTTCAACAAATTTAAACCCAAAAAGTGAGTGTGAACCTAAAATTTTAATTTCATAAAAGTAATTTCATCTAATTTAAAAAGGTTGAACTTGTAAAAGATGTATAATTTACTTATTTATATTAAATTTCTAAATTAATACTATTGAATTTCGATTTGCCATTAAAAGTATATTATATATATATATATATATATATATATATATATATATATATATATATATTAATTGAATTCTCACGTAATGTAATTCATTCAAATGTTTCATAAAATTTTATCGATTAAATTAAATTACTCCGTATTAAAAAGTTTGAGATTTCTTTATTGTATCCTCTTGTGTAATTTCACCTTATTAAAAAAGGGGGGTTCTTGGAACGTGGTATTAGTAACGGCAGCACTGACTTGTAATTCCTCCTATTTTTTTTTCGAAAAACTCCTATTTTTTTTTTTAAGAAATCAACTTTAATTCACAATATATAGGGAATGAATAAATCCATGTTTATTACTACCATTAAACATCTATAAATTAATATTATTGGGATCACAAAAATTTATTATTTTAAAGAGGTATTACTTTATATATATAAGTATTTCTTAAACAATCATATCATTAACTATAATGATGTAAGAATAAGGAAGCTTTCGTCATTTTAAACGTGACTAAACTTATCAGTAATTATATATATATCAATACAAATGATTAATAACAGATCAATCATGGTATATAAATTTCTAGATTTATTGGATACGTATTTGATCCTATGCCCACATGTAGACATCGATTTATATGTTCACATGCTCATGTGGCGTGTAAATCACCTATCATGTAATGACACATATCTGAGGAGCCCACTATCATTTAATTAATTATTTATGTGGCGTCACATGATTGGTGGTGGACATATAAATTGATCTTCGCTGTGGGTACAAGATCAAATCCGTTATGGGATATATTCATTTTGAGACATATTTATAGAAAGATGATATTTGACTTAATTAATATTCTAACGAATAACATTAAAGAACTAACCATACCATATAAATCAGTTATGATTACCTACGAACCATTAAAAATAAACATATTGTATTAGATAAACATCATACGGCGTGATCAATTGAAAAAGTGTAAGCATGATCATTGACTCAAGAGTTGATATAGCAAGGAAGTTGAGAAAATTATATATTAAATTTGTCGTTGAGATAAATGTAAGATAATTTAATGCTATGGGAACATAAAATTTAATTATTTTACACTATGTCATAACAAAAATATTATTTTATTCAAATACTTCTAGAACTTAATTATTTTTAAAAAATGACATTCAATAAAATCTATTAAAATTAAAATTTTCTATGTAATTCTAGAATATACATATATACTAAACACAAAAAATTGCATAAGATGGTCTCATGAATATTTTTGTAAGTTTTTGTAATACTTTTAATTTGAGTATTACAAAAATTTGTAAAAATATCATGTTTATATATAAGACAATTTTTATACTTAAATAGGCTGTAAATAATTTATGAACCAATTAAATAAAAAATTAAGAGAAAGTAGTTATATAAAAGTGGGAACAATTACTGATAAGCTGACCAAACTTTTGCTTAATGAAAAAGCTTTGTATGATGGGGTGAAAGCTCCTAGAAGCTACCACGATGCCAAACTTCCCCCACAGATTGTCGAATTTAGTTAGACAACCATCATCAATGTAAAGGGCAGTGCCTACTTTCTTGGAATATTTTGATGAAATTTATACCACATATACACCTTCTAATTTTGAGAATCGAATTTAATTGATTTTCTATTATTCTCTTTATAATTTCAAGAAGTTTGTAGTTGTAATAGTGTTTTATCTTATATAATACTATATTAGAATAGACATATATTCAAAAAAAAAAATAATAATCCATGTTATATAGCAGGATCCACACAAAAATTGAGTGAAAATAATTGTTCGTATAGAAAAAAATATATTAATTCATATGTTGAACGATATTAATATTTTTTAATATATAAATTAACACCATTTTTATATTATAAACTAATGTTTTTAATCCGTCTTTTTGTATGAAAAAATATTCTTGAAAAAGAAGAAGGCTTGAGTAAACATTACTTTTAACAAATTGATTAAAATTGAGTTAAAATTGATGGTATGCACTTCGAATTGATCCAAGTGTTTCTTATTGATAATAATGTCAACAATACTACATGTACTGTTACTATTAAACGTGAATTAAAGTAGATTGAAATGTTACATCCACTTTTACTAAAATATATGATATTAATTTTAATTGAAACGTCAAACTAATATAAGCTGAAAGATAATATTAGATTTGACTGAAAACACAACATTAACTTTAAATAAAATGTGATGAATACACAAATCTAAAATTTGTGCACTTGGTGCATATAAAATCTTGCTAATAAAATATCATCTTGTATCGTAGATTACTCAAATTAAAAAAACCATCGGGAATTGAAAGTTCTAGAAGATCAACATATTATAAGCGGCACTTGGTTGAAATTTTTTTAATAAGAATAAAAGTGAATATATGACAGTTGTGGTAGATAAAGAAATTGTATGCTAATTGCGGCTAAATATTTATGCATATGGTAAATTTTATATGAGACAATTTTATACAAAATATAAAATTTTATTTATGACTCATTTTCTTATATTCCAACCAAATTATATTTAAAAGTAAAAATTTATCATAATTTTTTGGATACAAATTTATAATTAACAAGTAAATAGTAACAAAATGAAAATTTGTAAAATTAAACTCTTTCTATAGTCGGACACTCACACATGTCATATATATGTACATAATGATAATTGATAATATACTCGACTGTGTGTCAGTACTCAGTGGCAATATGAATAAATAGAGATCAGAGTTGGTCGCCATCAAATACTCAAAAACAAATGTTAAGCAGGGGATATATATTTGAAGTTTTTTTAGAAAGTGATATAAATATCTATTTATATAACACGATAGTCTCCTAAAATAGAAAAAAAAAAATCATTTTTCCCGTCCGAATAATATTTAAAAAAATGAAAATTTGCAGATGTAATTTTTTTTTTTATATGTACTCATAATCCCCAGCCCATTTGGATGAATGATTAAAATCGATATTGAGATAATATACATGCATTCACACAAACTAAAATGGAGAAAACTAAATGAATGGATTTGATTCACTCAAATCTTAAGACAGTGAGAAGTGAGAGGATTTTAAATGGTAGGTTTTGCTGGGTATTTGAAATCCTCCCACGATATAAGTAATATTTGTGTATCCCAAATCCATTCATTTAGTTTTTCTATTTTGATTTGTAAATGTATGGTGTATTATCCTTAAATCCATCGATTTCAAATATCTCCATCCAAATGAGCCTTAAATTTACCCCAAAAAAGTTTTTATATTTTGTTTTTTGAGATGTTCCAATATAAATTTCACACCTTAAAAGATAATTACTTGCAACTTAAAATCTCTCACATTACTAATTTTATTTCAAATTTTGCCGCTCAATTTGGGCCCACCGTTATACTTAAACATCTTTTAACCTATTTAGGTTAGCCCAAAACACTAAAATTAGATCCAACTAAATTAAGAAATAACCCAACTAAAATTAGACCCAACGAAAACCTTTTTGACGATCTAAATACAATCAGATGTCACGCAAATCCAATTATACATATTAACCGACCCAACAAACCATATGACCTTATCATCATATTTTCGATTGTTCTTCCATATTCCAGAAAATCCTAGCCCATCTTTTGTTTGAGATTTTCATTTTTGACTATTTCTTTTATTCGTTTGTATATTGGATGTGGTCGTTTGATGTTGTTATTGTCGGCGACAGAGTCGTGGATAAAACTTGCTTGCTCATCTCCTAATTTTTGTCATTGTTTGTATATTAAATGTGTTTTTTATTCGTCTCAGCCGACATGTATCATCCCCTCACTCATTCATCTCTATATATGTCATAATCAATAACTTTTTTCATCATTTTTAAAATTAGAGTACAACACTAGGTCGTGCATCTAATGTATACGGGCGTAAAGAAAAATATATTTTCATTCAAATTTCCATTGAAGAACTCTAAACAAACACCCCTTAGTTATTTATTTCTTCTAAAAATATTAATACTTTATTTATAATAATTGTGGGCCATTATATTAATATTATACTATAAACTAAGATGTCATTAATTTTTTAGATAAAGTCACTTCATACTGAGAGTTTAATTTAATTTTAATTGAGGTTCTTATTGGTCCCTCGAATTAGTCGATTTTAGTTCATATGCGAGTCATTAAAAATAATACTATAAACTTAATTATATATATATATATATGTATAATTTATATTTGTGTATATATGTACATTGGTTTGGCACGTTAGTCTATATAATGGACCTCTTTTTCTTTATGGTTGACCCTTTCTGGAGGGCTTGAACCCACAATATTTATCTAGAATGACGCAACCAACAGAAGAGTTGTGTGGTAGAGAAAGTTACTAAATTTAACTATAAAGTCGCTACATATTTAACACGTTTAAATATCTTGAACCTAGCCGTACTCAATTGTGGTGAAATAATAATATGCACAAGAAAGACATGTAAGTCGTGTTTTTCTTTTACCAACGAACAACATGGCATGTGACAAATTGCTCGAAACGGCAATGCAATTGACATCACAAGGCAGAATTTTTACTAACTCTGTTTGGATTGGAACTCAATATTCTCTGTTGAAAGAGATGAGTCTTATGAGAGTTTATAATTTTTTTAATCAGGTTATGAGAGTTTATAATTAATAAATGCAAAATTTAAATTTGCACAATTTCTTGTTTTGTATAACAATGTGGCATAATAAAAAATAGAAATTTATTTAGATTCTATTTTCAATTGAATAGTATTTGAAGTTGCACATGATGATTGACGTGAGACTGTATTTGTATTTTTAGTATCATTTGTGATGTGTGTAAGCTGCATATATATTATAAATTCTATTTTCTTATCACTATTATGCACTTTCACTTTCATGCACATTCATTGTTATGTGCATAGTGTTAAATTGTTAATGCATGTTCATGAAAATGGTAGGAATGTGCATGATATAAATAGTAAAAATAAAGTACATGATATACACCCTGTTCACACAAGTTTTTACCTTTTTTCACAGCTGCAGATTTTGTGGCTTGAGACATTACGGATAGTATTCGATCTCTTTGTTTCGTATTCAAAATAGTTATATTTATTGTTTGACAAATATTTTAAAATAAGAATTGTTAAATAATATAAGTTTTTTTTTGGGATAGAGTAATATTTTCATTTTAATAAGTGAATTGTTTAATAGTATTAAATTAATAAGTATAGAAAAAATAATGACGTGGTGTTATAGGTGTTTGAGGAATATACATTAAAAATATATATATATTTTATTACTATTTTAGAAAATAATATATCTAATATGAAAGATATTTTTTACAAATAACATATTTAGTAAGGAAAATGGGGAATACTAATTAAAATATATAGTGAAATTTGTGATGTTATGTGAGGTTTTGTTCATACCAAATTGAATGTATTTAAAAATTGATGATTTAAAGTGGAAAAGGTATATGTTTCCATTTCTGAAATGTACGGTTCTGTCGGGAAAATGAAGATACTCCTATCTTACTTCCCATTATAATTTTTTTCTTTTGTTGCTTTTGAACATATAAATCAAAACAAAGTAATAAAATAATACATGTAATAAAAAGTAATGTGATTGAGAGATAAAAATAAAATAAGAATTTTAAAAAAAAATATATAGACAAAGTGATATAACTCAAGTGGTTAAAGTTTCACTATATATAACATAAAGATCATGAATATTTTAAACAATTATTATATATATATATATATATATATATATATATATATATATATATATATATATATATATATATAAAACCAATTAAAACAAATTAAAATGATGTAGCTGTTACCACTTACTAGTAGATCAGGTATCTGAATCGAATGTGTAACAGATGAAAATGAAAGAATTATACTACCTCTGTTAGATGACTCAAGACTAAATCACATTAATTTTAATAAAAGTGTTATTTGTTAGTATTAAAAGATGTAAATTAAAGGATAATGCATTTTTTTAAAAATTTTATTAGAGTAAATAATTGAGTGATAAATTTGATTATAGTGAAGATTGGGTGGCATAAGATGTAATAAGAGATGTTTGTAAGAGTTTAGTTTGATAGAATATAATTTTCTTTTACTATTTTGAGTATGAAAAAATTTAAATTGTATAGTAATATTTATTTTTGGATTTTGAATAATCTAATTTGTAATAGAAGAAGTATAAATATTTTCTTCAACACAGTCAGAAATGAGATTTATAATATTATTTAAATATTTACATATTTTGACCCCTATCTAAGCTAAGTTACAATCTTTATTAATTTTAATGGTGCACCTGATGTCACAGTCATACACGGTAGAATTTTGTTATTAATTAAAATAAAGCAGTTCTGTTGTTATCGGAATACTAGTTGACGGTAACCTTTTTTTTTTTTAAGATTAAATTATATCATTAAAATTACTGAAAATCAATTGTGCAAAATAATGACAGGTGACCCTAATTCCATTAAAAAAAAATTATGATTAAAAGTAGAGGTTTACATTAATTCCTTTATTCATGAATAATTCTATATAATATTTGATGTGGGACGCCTTCTAAAATTTATCAACCACAAAAAAAATTCCCCCTTCTTTAATTTCCCCAGTGACCAGATCGCTGCGAACTTGATATATATATATATATATATATATATATATGGCTAACTTTATATGCAGTAACTATACAAAAATGTTTTAAAATCAAAAGGCTGGTTTCAATAATAACGAATGTTGTGACCACTATTATAATAATTTACTGTTAAAAATAACTATTATAATTATTTATATAATCGTTAAAAAGGTTATCTGGCATGTCAAACTGTTTGATTGTTGACGAAATTTATTCCAAATTATGTGTGTTCAGAATAAAAATATAAAATTATTATTTTAAAGATTATTATAACATATTATTATGCACGTATTTCATTTAAAATTATATTAAAATTATATGTTTAAAACAAACATAAGATTAATAGATTATATAAATATTATTTGACACAAAATATATAATACATGATACAATACAAAAATTACTAAGGATACATGATAAAATACAATTAATATTAAAATAAAGACATATGAAGTTCAAATATAGTAGTATTTTAGTAGAAATGTCATTTTTATCCAAACAATATTGATGTCAACTCTTCAAAATATCATTTGAATGATTGATGTACTTAATAATGCAAGTAGTTCCTCTCCAATGTAAATGTCATTGGTAAAAAAAAAAGTGAATAAATACAATTGAAATAGTTTTAATCTAAAATATAAATAATTAAAGGTGTGAACATAGTCTCAATTTCATATCTTGAATATGACCGGATGTTTATTGTGGATTTGTGATGTATGCTATTTTAATGGAGCAATATATCATATAAAATTTTTAAAAAAGAAATACAAATGAAATAATAATTGAAGGTTAACAATTATTCACTAAAGTTGAAAATTTCGCCGTCTTTTAGGTTAAGTTGATTGATATCGATATTTTGTGATATTTTATAATATTTTTATAATATTAGAAAAAATATACATTACTTCTTAATATTCATATCCCAATATTATTTTTATAATATATCCACGATGTTTTGCGATATTTGTCCTTTTAATTTAGAATGAGTCGCATGTATTAATTCAAATCATGATATTATTAATATAATTAAGCAGTCAAAATTAAATCACATTTTACTTACTTTACATATTGGTTCTAATCAATGGATGAGCTGTAATAAAAAAAAAAAAAACTTTTAAGTGCCATTAAATTCCATTAAAAGTTAAAAACTTATTATTGTAAATAGCTATCTGGTGTGGCCAACCAGAAGTGCAGTGTCTATGAGGGATCCTTGATAAATGTCTGAACTTTCTAAGAAAATATAAAAATATAATTACATCTACATTTCTAAAGAATAGTAAATGTACTAATATCAAACAAATTAACTCATATGTTTATAGATATTATGACAAGGCTGTAAACAAAAACAAAATATTCATTTAATGTTGGACACGCAAATTAAAAAGAGAGCGCCATACCATTCAAAAGGTTATAAAAATTGCATGATTTATAATGGAAATGTTTCAAGGCTTTTTTGGTGTTCGAAAAGGTTAAGAAAGTATTGAATTAAATTTAGCCTTAATTATTTAGTTGATCATTTATTGTTGATCGATGGCCGGCATACTATATATTAGTACCTAGCTTTGTTTCACAGTGCATGATTGATAGTATCAAAGATTTTCATAATTATTATTATACTGTACTATTTTTTGGGATACATAAAAATATAATACTATTTTATTTTTATTATGTATATTAATATATATTACAATTTGGACTCAATTATTGTCTCAGTACAAATTGACCTAAACTAGTTTGAGGTCCAATTTGTACCTAAAACATTAGTTCAAGGTCCAATTTGTACCAAAAAAATAGTTTAGGGTCAATTTGCACTGACACAATAGTTGAGGGTCCAAATTATATCTTATCCCTTAATATTTTCATAATAATTGTTTTTTTATTTTTATTATACATTATTAATAATTTTATTTTATTATATAATATAATATTGATATGTTTTAGTGTTATTGATTTAAAATAATTACTAAATACCCTCTTGACTAGCTAACAAACTTATCATTTTGTTATGTTTTCGTCGACAAATATATGCATTAATGGATTAATTTGTTATCAATCAAACAGATTTCTTGATCAGTCAATGAAAAATTCAATAATGATTTCAAAGCATAATAGTAATTCTTTTAATAATTTGAATTAACTTGGAGGACTTAATAATTTTTTCTAATTAATAAAAAATGTGTCTTATCAAGAGACGAAGTGGTATTGGTCAAGTGGTTAGAGCTCCACTATTTATGCCAAAGATCATGAATTCGAGTTACCCTTTACCCGATAAAAAAAAAAAAGAAAGACAAGAGTAGATCATTCAGTTAAATGTTTAACTAATTACTTTGGAGTATTTTATATTAGTTATTAATAGCCAAACCCTAGATTTAGAATCTATGACTACTAAACAATTACCTCAGCTCATTCAAAATTGACCATGCATGGTGCATAGTTGCACTATAAACAATTACCTCCTATTCAAAATTGGTCACGGTACATATATAGTTGCACTTTATTGCGCCATTATTGATCTTAAATAATAATCATAAACATCTTATTAACTCTTACATTTTTTACCAGCGATAGAGGGCTCGTAATAAAACTATTTAATGGGCTGCAATGCATGTAGAGTTTTTAATAAAGATAAAGAAGTTCAATTAATTCAGAATAAAATTAAACAATATGCAAAGCCAAAGCCACATTTAAGTCATATCCAATTATCGTGGCTCATTAAAAGGTTCTACTACCTAACTGAAAATTTTACGTTAATTCTATTCTTGATATTTAAAATAGTAAAAACGTAGACCTACTCTAATAGATTTATTGAACTGTATTATTAGTACTGGGAATAAGTATTTATTAAATGGACAATTTACACAAGTACTTTTAAACATATGATGTAAACTGTAAAGTATAAATACAACACACAAATTAATAATTTTCCTGTGGTATTTTTCTATTCAGACTTCAGCAATCAGAATTTCTTTTACAAACAGCATTTCGTCTGATATCTCAAAATATATTACGCTTATAATTACATAGTATATATAGCTCTTTTAAGTCTCTCTCACCAAATAAAATTTTGAACTCTCAAAATATAACAACATTGATATTCAATTGAAAATCCCTCTGTAAATACATTATATAATTTCCCATACGTACGCATTATCTTCGAATTGATGTGATACTATATTGCAAACATAATTTAGACAAATATGTTTTTAAAGATAGAGCAAATAAAAAGATTGATTTGAGAGAAGTTGCCAACTGCAATGAGGATAGATGTTGAAAAGAAATGAAATTAAGGACCCCCAAAATAGAGACAATTACAGCTAAGTGTGATGAAGCAAGCCCAAAAATGGCCCACTGCTGCAGGATGAAATTTTGGTATTGATTGCTTCATAAATGGACCCTTTTTGAGGCCCTAATTATTGCAATATTGATGTAAAACTTGTGTGGCATAAATGAATATATTGGTGGGGTTTTTGGTCCATTACATATTATTTTTAAAGAATAAAATAAAATAATCTGGCAATATTGAGGTTCTTAACGCTGGTTTTGTTGTAAATGCTAAAGATAAGGCATACGGAAATTGTCCTCTTGGACCCTACCTACCCTAGTGTGGGGAACTAATCATAAGCTTTTGAAATTTGAAAAGTCATTACAATATAATGTGTAAATTAAATTAAGAAAAAAACTTGTATCTCATACAAGAGCGAGTCACTTTTAATAAATTGTTATCACTTTTTAAAAAGTGATACAAATTAATATAAACGTGATAATAATTTATTAAAAAGTGGCTTCGCTTCATAATGATCTTATGGATGAGGCAGTCTCACGAAAGTGCCCCTTAAATGATAATATCCTTCTAGAGATTGAGCTGGCGTCGAGTTTCATGATTATTGTAAGTTAATAGTTTGCTTGGTCATGCAATATTGAAATATTTTGGGGTTTTCTCAACTAAAAAATTACTCACATGGAAAACATAAAAAACAAAAAAAAAAACAAAAAAACACAGAGATATTTTCTTCTTCTTCTTCCTTTTAACATCATTATTTATATTTGATTGACTTGAGTATTCAACAGATAAACTCTCGAAATAAAATTTGTTACATTATCTATGAATAACTATTGAAATAAGATATTCGAAATTTATGAACTCCTTAAAAAGAAAGTAAAATATTCTCAATGTTTTTTTAGTTTAAGTATAAAATGATAAAAGATTATTGAACTATTTGTCGTGGAGCCTTCGTCATAGTCGGGCCGAGCCCAGACTGATAATAACTTTTCTTGAAAGCCCATCATCATTTTATTTTTCTTCTTCTTATTATTATATTGACAGCAAGAATTAAGCCCATGTATTCGTCACAAATTCTTAATTTAACCCGTCCTATATAAACTAGTATACCCGGAAAACTTTGCACAAATTTGGATACAAGAAGGGGAGGGTAGACGTGAGCTTATCACTATTTATAAAAAATATAAGTGTTATTTTCTTGTTAAAAAAGAAGTATGCACCAGGTTGAGGGCCTTGAGCCCCCTGCCCTGAGAATTCGTGGGTAGCTAAATTACAATTAAAATTAAAATTATTATAAAATCACTATAATTGCATTTGGATTGAATAACTAATTTTACATGATTTTTTTTTTTAACACAAAAATTTTTACATGATTTTATTATAGTTAGATCTTGAATGCATCAAAATCCCTCTCCCTTCATTTCATTGCTTTTGTAATTTTGTATAGAATTAAAGAATATATATATATATATATATATATATATATATTTACAAATTTACCCTTCTTAAATGAATAGTTCAGCATATGAATGAGAGAAAATTAAAAAAATGTGAATGTTTATTGTGTCCCTTATGAAGAGAGAGAAGAAGGAAATAGATTGTATGAGTGTGAAAACTAAGGATATATTTTAGGGAATATAAAATTAAGAAAATATTTTAGATATGCATATATATAAGGCTAAGATAGAGAGAATCATTAAAACTTATCAAATGATAATTCTTTTTAAAATAAAATATAAGCTCAAAAGCATAGCAAAATATAAAATAGATGAAATTAATAAGCATGCATCATATAACATTATATATCTAATCAGAAGTAGTAAATTTATTTCTAAACTTTCACGTGATATCATCAAAATTTATCAACAATAAAAAAGAGCAATGATTAATAAGTGAAAAAAATAATAATAAAGAGCAATGATCTTATCTCACAAAAACACCGTTCCGTACAAAAATTTGTGAAATTCATACCGAATCCGAATGAGCTGGAGTTGTAAGTTGTATTTGGAATGAAAGAAAAGGATAGGATAGGATTGGATAGCGGCACCGCAAATCATAGAGCAAGTTTATGAATTATGAACCAAACTTTCCAGCTAAGAACCGAGATTTAACAGCTCACTCGTCCCACTAAAACAATGTTAACACCTAAATATTTCAAAATTTAGATAAAAAAAAAAAAAAAACTCTGATCCAAACAATTTAGCCCTTTTTTTTTTTTTTTTGTAAATTTTAAAAATATATAGTTTATAGGTATAGTAAATATATTAAAGAATATTATTGTATATTGTGAGATCGATTATAAATAAAGTTAATGTGATTTGAATAATTAAATAAATGTTTGGAGAGCAAGGATAAAATGTTGTATTTCTTTTTGGAACACGACAAATTACTTTGAAAAGTATAGTTAGGAGGGAGTATATACAATAATAAGTGAAAAATAAAAATAAAATAAAATAATGAGTAAAAATACAAACATGATATAATAAAATATTTTCAATATATTCTTTTGTGTACATTTCTTGTAAATTTTGAAGATAAATAAACACATTAAAAAATTTATGAGTATTAATAAGTTTGTTGTCTGTAGGATCGTAGTCAATTCAAATATATTTTAAATAATATTATATTTTATTTTCATTTGAACAACAATGTAATTGTTCGGTGAAAACAAGTAATCTTATTTAAAAATATACTTAAACTACACAGTGCATGTATACAAGATTAAGATAAAATTTATATTTATATAAAAATACAGTAGTCTTGTCAAAAATAGAAAGTAGTTATTTTCCACCAAAATTACATTCTATAAATAGATTTTTCTACTTTTTACCAAAATTTTTAAATTGCAAAAACTTTTTTCTTTTTAAATTCATTTTCATCATATAATTTATTTAATTCGACAACCATATTAAACATTTTTTTGAAGTAACAACCTTATTAAACATGTAAATACAAAATTTAACATATGAATTTAAATTTGTATTTTTATTTAAATCTCAATCACACATTACATGATTATTAATATATTAATCATATATCATACAAAATAATTTCTAATAATGATGTGAATAATAAAATGAAAACTATACTTGTGTGTATACAAGAAATTCACAAAAAGAAATAGGGTGGATCGTATTCGTATTCATAGAAGTTAGATTTTGGTCTGACAGGTGAAGTCAAAGACAACAACTTGAAATTACGCACGCTTGGGCGTACACGTGTGATTGAAGAAGTCCCAGCTGTTGCTTAACGTTTCTAGTTTCCATCATCTTCAACCTTAATTAATTGCTTGAGGATTTTTTTATTTGACCGTTGATAATCCCATAACAGGCCATGGCGACTTTTTTAAAGCCACCCCTCAAAATCACGTAGTATTTATTATGTATCTCGTCATAATGTGATAATTAATTTTGTGGATCTCTATAGACGGATTAGTGGCCTTAATTTTATTACTGAAATTGAGAAAAGGTGGGAATGAGTGAAGACTGTAAAGAAGAGGAGGGTGAGGGTGGTTGATATTTTCTTCACGCTTTCTCTCTCAAGAATTCTCTTTTCAAGATTTGTAGTTTGTGTATACTAGTAGCATTTCTTGTTCTTGATCTTGAGAAATTAGAATTCTTGGAGAGATGGGGGCGTGTGTTTCTCGGCCTGAAAATTGCGTGGGGGTAAATTTGGAGGGTCAAGAAGGAAGATGAGTAGAAAGAGAAGAAAGGCTTTGAAGAGAAGGTTTACTTCTTCGCATTTATCTGATCGATTTTCAAATAGAGTTGAAAACGTTCCATCTTTGCCTGTTGATCGCCCCTTCTGCAATCCCACTTTTCATGGTTCGTCTCTCTCTCTCTCTCGTTGAAACTGGACTAAATAATTGGGGACTTAAATTGGATATATTTTTCGAAATTTAAGTGGGAATGCATTTAGGTTTGTTTTAAAGGGTTATTATTAGGCGATGATATTCTTAAGTCTTAACTGAAATATTGTGATTTGGAATTACTCTATTAATGGTGAAAAGGACATTAAATAATCGCTGGAAATGAATTCCATCCACCAGCCGCTGGTTGATGCACTTTACCCTATATATTCACAATAGCCATAGCCATATTGATTTTCAAACGAATCACCCCTGTAATGTAAGTGTAACGATTTCGTGGGTATATTTTGCCCTTTAGTTTGAACATATTGAAGAAGTTGTCTATTTTAAAAACAACGTAATATCCTTACATTTATTTTGGAGGAAGTGTAGACGAAGCATGGTTCGATTCCGCTGTTGTTCTTGAATCCGATGAGGGGAGTGATGAAGATTTTCAAAGCCTTCCCGATGGTATGCTCAGAACTAGTCGTTTTCACTGTATTTTAATTCTCCATTGTTATTATTATCCTCAAATCGGTTTATTTGTATAGATTTGATCTCGGAGCCTGTTTTCCTTGATGAAATATCAAGGTCTTCCGAAGAAAATGCTGGAAAGGAAGATAATAATGTATTGGATAATTGTGGAATTATTTCAAATAATTGCTTGCCTTGTTTAGCTTCTACTGTTCCCTCCGTTGACAAGAGACACTCCCTTAGCTCTAGCCCCAGGAAAAAGGCCGCCTCGAAGCTCTCCTTCAAATGGAGGGAAGACTATAATGCTTCTACTTTATGTGAGTATGCATACATATAGTTTAATCGTATCTGGAATATATTTTCTGCTTTCTGGTAACAAAGTTTGCCTGCTTAGTTTTTGACCAAAACTTATATATACACTGTACATTTCATATACTATATTTTTAAGGTATTAGTTGTTTTCACTGAAAGTACATGAGTGTTACTCTAGCTTTTTATGTCCATTAATTGTTATCTCTGTTAGTGGATTGATTTAGGTCGTTTTATGTCTGTGTCACAGTTTCTTCGAAAGTGCTTCTGCAAAGACCTTTAGCTGGTTCACAAGTGCTGTTCTGTCCATTGGGAAAGAGGATACCGGATAGTTGGTCCGATGTTGAGCCAGGGACTTTCAGGGTTAGGGGAGTGAATTATTTCAGGTAAATATAGAAATGTACTTATCGTTTTCTCTCTGATCTTTAGGTCTCTGTCTCACGTGACTTTTCTGATGTTATACGGTTTTCATATTGGACATTTAATGTGCAGGGATAAAAAGAAAGAGTTTGCCTTCAATTGTGCTGCGTATAATCCTATCGGTCTTGATGTATTTTTATCTCCAAGGAAAATTAATCACATTGCCCGATTTGTGGAACTTCCTGTTATTAATTCTTCCGGGAATCTTCCACCAATTCTTGTTGTAAATGTTCAGGTACTGCTACTATGCACACATAAAGAAAATAGTGGCTTGTAGTTTTTTTCGTCTTCTTTGTAGTAATACTGGCTCGTTCTACAGATACCGGTATATCCTGCAGCAATTTTTCAGGGTGAAACAGATGGGGAAGGAATAAGCTTTGTTTTATACTTCAAGCTTTCTGAAAGCTTTTCCAAGGAACTTTCAGGCCATTCTCAAGAAAATATTAGGGTCAGGGCATTCTTCATCTAACACCCCCTCCCCCAAATATGTGTGCCTAAATACGTGTATATAATGATTGCAGAGATTTGTCGATGACGAAGTAGAAAAAGTCAAAGGTTTTGCTGTAGACACGATTACGCCTTTCAGGGAAAGGCTAAAGATATTGGGTCGTATAGCGAATGTGGAGGACCTACCACTTAGTGCTGCAGAGAGGAAGCTCATGCAAGCCTACAATGAGAAACCTGTTCTTTCGCGTCCTCAACATGATTTTTACTCGGTAAGTCCCTGCTTCATCTTAATAACGAACTTAGCTTTCATTAATTTGGAGTAGCATTTCATGTATATATATTTTTTTGCAGGGTGAAAATTATTTTGAAATAGATTTGGACATGCACAGATTCAGCTACATTTCTAGAAAGGGATTTGAAACATTCTTGGACAGGCTAAAGCTGTGTGTCCTGGATTTTGGGTTAACAATTCAGGTAAGTATAAGTGCTCTAAGCGTAGAAGTTGCATTTTCTCCTCTGATCGACAGATTTTAAGGCGTGCTTTGTTCGATTATTGCCAGGGGAACAAAGCTGAAGAGTTGCCGGAGCAGATCTTGTGTTGTATACGGTTAAACGAAATTGATTATTTTAAATATCAACAACTTGGTATTTTTGAAATAAACCCTTCAATATGTATACCAGAGGTGTAAGTAAACATCAGAGATTATAGCAAATAAATACTTCTTTTTGAGGACACTTTCTTATCAAGGAAAAAAGGAAAAAGATACATTCTTGAAAATTTTATTCATATATATATATTCCTGATTTTTTTCCCTAATTCTGTAACTAATACTATTGACTTCCATGAGAATGGACAGATGATACGGATCTTGCTGACATAGATGCTGTAGGACTGTTGTTATCGCGATCAGTGCTGTCGAAATTAGCTTGTCCCAACAGCATTTTTATCGCGATTTGAGCAACATCTGCAAACCATTCGTCTTCTGGCAATACACTGCATAGTTGAAAATGCTTGTTTAAAGAAATTCAAACAATGTGTAGAACCTTTTAATAGATGAAACTGTACCTGTAAGGATCAATATTGTTTGCCTGAACTGCTTCGATAGCTCTAGCAATAATGTTCTTCATCACTTGATGCAAATTTCGGGATAAGTAACGCCCTTGAGATGCAAAAAGTATCACAAACTCCATATCCAGGTAAAACTGCACAACACACACATATGTTTCACTAAGGTATCTGAAAATCTTGAAATTTAAAATGAAAATGAAAATGAAAACCTGTTGAAGGCCAAGTGGGCCCAATCTCCTCTGCCCAGCTTCCATCTCTTCCCAGAAGTTTTGATCATCAGAAAACCACAGAATTACAGTCTCTGTGAGCCTCATTAACAGAAGAGTTGCAAATCTCTCCCTCCCTACAAACATATCAGACGCAATGCTGCCTATTCTTGTTAATTTTGCAAATAGTTCCTGATGAATATCCAAACTATATTGTTAACGTATCATCATATAAATAAATAAATACACCCAATTCATAGAAAATCTTACACTTTTACCTGATAAATAGGAGATGGAAACCATTCAGGTTCATTATTGCTTTCATCCATGCTTATGTACATCTCTGCACTTAAACGAACACCTCCATCTTCGGTGAAAATGAGCTCAAGAGCATGTTGGCGACAGAAGCCGTCTCTCAGCTGATCAACCAACCGTTGAAGCCTTCGTTTCAGTTCTCTCTGCTCAGGACCTCTCTGGGATTGGTCATCACTTCTGTTGACCGAACATAATAGCTTCATTGCTGCACGTGGAAGAAGCTCGTCTGATAACAGCACTCCGTTGGCCAGCAAAGCTATCTGTTGCATTTCAGTTTCTGCCATTTTCACTATTCTTCTTCCGGACCCCTCCAAGTTTTCAGTTTCCACAGAGCTAGGCAATGCATGAATCATCATGGTAACGTCACGAGTTAAGCGACTGCAACACGCCTTCCAAAGCCTGCTCGGATAAGTGCATGATTTCAAGAGAGCCGATATCCTCACACAGCTCCTGAAGCAATCAAAAGTTGCTCAAGTTAGCATATATAAACTCATAATCAAGAAAGGTAAGATAAGATATGTGATGTAATAGGCACCTGAATCATTGTATTGAGCCTGTGAGCACTGCTGGAAAGCTTCTGGTAGGACGCGACGGTGGTACCAAGAGAAGGAGCGGGCCAAGAACGGCCAGAAATGGGTGAATAAATCAAGGACCAATCATCAGAAGCAGCAATTGCAGCGGTACTAAGATCAATCCTTTTCAAGTTGGCAGTCAAAGCCTGTTCCAAGTAAGGCCTGAAGAATTTCAAGAGAGTGGGACAGAGCGCCAAGCCACGATCTTCAAGCAAGGAGCAATGGCCCAAGCATATGTGAGCACTCTCAGCAACAATCCTTAAACAGCCGGAAGCTGCAGGGGCGGCTATAACGTTCTTCTTGATGAGCTGAGCAAAAGCAAGGGTCTGGTTAACAGCCCAAGTGACAAGCTCAGATGTAAAAGCGGGTTCATCATCAAAGATGGTCAAAGAATCGTTAGCTGCTTGTGCGATTGTAGAGAAAACGAGATGCGAAAGAGCGGTGGAGTAAGCAGAGGAGGTGGAAGGCTGGAGAGCCTGCATGTTTCTATAGAGCTTTTGCTGGTGAGATTTAAGCAGCAATGTGTGTGCTCGTGGGCCATCTCCGAGTTTCTTCATGGCTTGTACGGATGAACGGAGCTCAAAGCCGTTTGTTGAAGCTTGACATGTGGCTTCTGCTAATTGGTCACCTAGTTTTTGGCGGCTTTCCATTATGGAGGTTTGGAGGAGTAGCAATGCCGATGGGGTTAATGACCGGCTCGCCTTGGCTTCGTCTATTTGAGCTTCGCCTTCGTCTAGAGCAGCTAAAGCCTCGTCTACTCGCCTCTCGGCTAGCAGTACTTGGATGTTTTCCATGAATTGTGATAACCATTTGTCATATTTGGTGAGCTCTTTGTTTTCAAAATCAAGAGCATCTTCGTCTCTTGAATTGTCAGTTTCATCGGGTAAGGACTCAACGCGTACTCCATCGGCTATGCCGTGGATGAAATTTGCACGAGAAGACAGCAGGTTTTTCAACGAAACCAGCTCCCCTTCAAGATCTGAAATTTCTCTTGAAGTTCTGAAAATTCATACAACAAAACATTAATTAATTAATGCAACAATTTATATATGTAGTTGCTTAAAAATCACCACTTGCCTTATAAATGATGGGTAATTGGCATACACACTCTTCCTCATTTCTTCTGCAGAAGCCTTCTTCAAGCCCACAAGATGCATGCAGATTTGCCTAATTTCCTGATTCAAATTTCTTCCTTCAATTAAATTGAATTACTATAACTAATAAGTGAATAAATATAATGATGAAATTAATACCTTTTCAGTGGTGGCGCCACACTGCTCTGTGACATAGGAGTGAGGATCAAAATTGGTGGATTTAAAGATTTTGAGCCTCGCACTCAACGTCATATCCGTGTCGAAATCCATCGACTCTTTTTCCATTGTCGTTCTTGTGCAATTAAATGAAAGAGAAGGATGATGATGTGATCGATTCTAACAGTCTAATATTACATATGATCTAAACTGGGATTCACAATACATATATCATTTCAAATGAGATGAAATGTAGAAATTAATGCAGATAATCGTCGAGTAATTTTGGATTAAGAATGATTTTATTGACTTGTTGTATAACTTGGTACATGATAATTTATATGGTAGAAATGATCATGAGATTTTTTTCTTTTTTTAATTTCGATCTCCTTAAGATTCGTTCAAACTAATTATGTTTTTTTATCTAAGATGTGAAATTCGAAGTTTTTCTGCCCGAATTCTACTCTATTGTGAATGTTTTTTTTTCTTTACCTTTATAACCAACCAGGAGTTTAAGTTTGGTTTGCATGAGATGAGACGGTATTCAAGACTATTATTTTGATTTTTTAATAGGGGTGAATTAAATTAAGTACGTAAATAATTTCAATTGGAATTTCATCTTGACAGAACAATATCATAGGGGACTTCCAAAAAAGGGGATGAATACAATAGAATAATTTCACAGTCCAAAAAAAAAAATACTCACTATTCACTCCAATATATTGTTAAAAATAAAAACAAGTCCTACTATCCCATTATTAATTTAGCCACACTCCAATCCCCTCCCCTGAACGAAGGGAATGATTGATCATCTTATTCTAAATTTTTTAGGCACAACAATAATCGTTTAAACTTTTTGGAGTGAGATGACTAGTTGTTTTAATTTTTTAAGATAGAACTTGATATTCTAACTTTTTTGAGAAGGATGATAAATTTTTTTGCCCGAACGTCGATCGTTACAAGAGGAAGGAGTGGACGGCAATGAAAATGATAGGGTAGATAAGAAATGCGAGTCATGTAGTAAAAACTTTATTTTTTTTTTTGCAAAAGTATTTGTGTATTTTTAGTTTTTACTACAAAAATAGGTAGAAAACTTTTTTTTCTATTAAAATGTCGTCACACTATCTTACTGTAAAAATAAAATTAATTACAATTAGTAGATTATTTTATATATTAATTCAATAATTTTCACATATAAATTTAACGGTTAGGTATTTCTTTAAGTTCTAATGGAATTGATATATGTCTGGGTTTTATTTAAAGACAATATTTATTACCGGTATGATGATAATATTTTTGTGATCAAAGTAGCGTTTTACCAATATTTTAATATTAATTCTTATTCACATAGATAATACTCCCTACTTTTTGTGTAAAAGTATAATCTTTTTATTGATAGTCGTATAAATTGATTGTGTGTTGTGGTTTGCAATACAACAACTAATAATAAACAAATACTTCATATTTTGATAAGTTTTTAAATGTGTGTATTAAATGGATATTATTAATCTTCTCTCTCTCAATATTTTTTTCACCCCTTTTACAAGTAGGTCGACCTATTCATAAAGTGTTCTAACTAGGAGTGTGTCGCATTATGATAATTACTCATAAAAAATCATAACCTCTTGAATGAAATATAAATTGAATATATTTGAATGAATAAAAAATAATATTATATATGTAAATATTTAAAATATTGAGGACTTCTTGTGTAAAAGAGTAAGAAACAATTTACGTAACAAACTTAAATTAAGTGTACTCTTGTTCATTAATTTTTATTTTTACTAATCGATAAAATTTTGATCTTTACGAGTAGAGGGAAAGTGCCTCTATTTTTTTAAATATATATTTGTGTAATATCGTCTCATAGATATCATGCAAGATCATCTTAAAAAATTTGTCATGAAAATTCAAACTACTCAAATTTTTGTTAGGCAGATTAAAAAAATTAAATTGTTAGGCAAACCTAATTGTGGAAAAAAATATGTTTCAAAAATTAAATATATAACTATCATACATCAGATGTAAAAAGCCCTTTTTATTCGAACGTTATTGTTGAATAAATAGTTAAACCCATAATTAAAGTATATATTAATTGTTACAATGACGATTTTTTTAAGAGAAGATCAATTACTATGACGATTGATAATTAAAGAAATGCTTAAAATGGACCAACCTGAAGACGACAAATGTGTGCACCCTGCATCCCTTGTCCACCTGTCATTATTTCCATACCATAAACAGTAATTAATTAGCTGTGCAATTTGTTTATTTCTCCGCAAGAGAGTCCTTTTTGTATGTTAATTACTCACTAATTGAAGATGATACCGATGCGATGACAGTTAAACGACATCGTTGGCCTCGTCTTCACTAGCATGACATCGACGTTTTTCCCTCTTTTCAAATATTCCTCCCAACCACATCTGATCTGTTACAACTCAAGGAAACTTGCCTTTAAACGTCATTCCTCTTCACACTATCAACATTGAATTCAATTAGTTTATTTGAATTCTTTCTATTTTACATGATCGTGTAGTTCATCTGTAAAGTAACCTCTTTTTGGGGAAAAACGGTGCTTTAATAAAAATAAGGCTTTGATCTGCTGTTGCATCCTCTTAAGAAATCAAGAACCCATAATATTTTTGTGGGTTTTGATTCTCTTATACTTAATCTCGTAGAAATGGGTATTAGTAAGCGAGCCAAGTTCGACTCGCTGATCTCACTGAGTCGGCTCCGATCGATTCAAGTCTTGTCGGGTTTGCTGTTTTTGTATTTGGTATTTATTAGTTTTGAGATTCCTATGGTTTTGAGAACTGGGTTAGGGTTAGAATCCTCTGAGGCAGAGTCCTCTTTACCTCTTCTCTCACATCCAATAATGAAAGCAGAAAACGATAACCAGCTTTCGACAAAAGAGAAAGAAAAGGTGGTTTTCCGGAATATGGGTGAATTTAAGATGATCTCAGGCCTCGTTTTTGATGACGTTGCGTTTAATAGTGTGAGTCAAGATGAATTTTCTGAGTTGCACAGGGTAGTTAGGGATGCATTTAATTTAGGAAAGAAAATGATGGAGGATTTGAAGTCAGGGGAAATGGTGAAAGAGGTGGAAAATCGAACCGCCAAGAGAGCAGAGGAGCCCTGCCCAAATTCAGTGGTGTTGTCTGGGGATGAATTTGTGAGGAAAGGGAAAATGATTGTGATACCGTGTGGTCTATCACTGGGGTCTCACATCACGGTTGTTGGGACTCCACGACGGGCCCACATGGACAACCAGTCAAAGATAACGTTGGCAAAGGATGGTAAAGGGAGCACAATGGTGTCACAGTTTATTATGGAGTTGCAGGGGTTGAGGGTTGTGGATGGGGAGGACCCACCTAGGATACTGCATTTCAATCCGAGGTTAAAAGGGGATTGGAGTGGGAAGCCAGTGCTTGAACAAAATACCTGTTATAGGATGCAGTGGGGTTCTGCTCAGCGTTGCGAAGGGTGGAGGTCAAGGGCTGATGAGGAAACTGGTGAGTTTGGAATTCATCTGCGAGTTAAATGCACCTATATGATGTGTTGATGTTAATTTGCTATTCTTGAATATTTATTGATGGACATTGATAATGTGGATCTTTGATTTCAATTGTTGATGCTATACAGAATACAATTGTGCTTTTATGTTTTTCCTTAAATTCTTGAGATGTAGTTATTGATTGTTTCTATATGTAATGTTTGTTGACATCCTATTGCATGCTTTACGGATCATCAAATTGTGTGTTTGTCCAGCAATTAATGTGTTTTTCTATTGAATGAAGTTGATGGAAAGCCGAAATGTGAGAAATGGATTCGTGATGATCATAGTGGCTCTGAGGAATCCAAAGCTACATGGTGGTTGAAAAGGTTGATTGGGAGGACAAAAAGGTTACTGTTGATTGGCCCTTTCCTTTTGTGGAGAAAAAGTTGTTTGTGCTTACACTTATCACTGGATTAGAAGGGTATCATATCAATGTTGATGGGAGGCATATTTCATCCTTTCCATATCGTCCTGTGAGAACTTCTTCTGTAGTAATTCTTGCAAAGTTCTGACCTATGTTGACATCTTACGGTCAATCTGATGTTGACAGGGTTTCACTCTTGAGGAAGCTACTGGACTGTTTCTGAATGGGGATGTTGACATTCACTCAATAGTTGCTGCTTCATTGCCTACTTCACATCCAAGTACTGCTCCCAGGAGGCATCTGGATATGTCAGTCAAGTGGAAAGCCCCGAGTCTTCCCACTGGACCTGTGGATCTCTTTATTGGCATCCTATCTGCGGGGAATCATTTTGCTGAGAGGATGGCAGTCAGAAAAAAATCGTGGATGCAGTATGATATAGTAAAGTCTGCAAATGTTGTCATTCGTTTCTTTGTAGCAATGGTGAGTGACCTTCATAACAGATGTATTTTTCAGTTGAAACTCTATCCCAGTGTTCTCATAACCGGACCGGCGACCGAACCGGACTGGGCACTAGTCGGTGGTCCAACCGTTAAAACGATCCCTGTTTATTTTTATTCAATATTTCCTATGTTAACATTTTTGGTTAAATCTATCCCTGTCTATCCTATATGGAAGCCCTTTTTGTAAATGCCCATTTAATCTCTTGAATTCGTATTTTGGTAGCATGCGAGAAAGGAAGTGAATGTGGAGCTTTTGAAAGAAGCAGAGTATTTTGGTGATATTGTTATAGTTCCTTACATGGACAATTATGACCTTGTCGTACTGAAGACTGTTGCCATTTGTGAGTATGGGGTGAGTCATCTGTGCTATTTCAAGATTTCAGATTCTTTGCCATTGTCCCATGTTGTCCTTTATCATTCTTGTCTATGGTTGTTAGGTACGTACTGTGGCAGCTAAGCATATTATGAAATGTGATGATGATACATTTGTAAGGATAGATGCTGTGATTATGGAAGTGAACAAAATTCAAAATGATAAAAGTTTCTATATTGGAAATATCAACTACTATCACAAGCCTCTACGACATGGTAAATGGGCAGTCACCTATGAGGTATCTTTTTACTCCATTTTTTTCTGTTCCTTGACCTTTTCTATCAAAATTTCCTTTTTCCGTTAGAATCAAGTTTTCTTCCCTGGAGTTAAAATCTATGGATTTTGATTTTATTTTAACTAATTACATGAATAGTTACCTTATGTGTTGTATTTCTTGTCTTCTGTGCTTTAGGGCTAAATTTCAGCTCAGCTTTCTGTAGTAGTAGATGCTTTAGGTTAGGGCAAAAGAGTGCAATTATCTGCGCTTCTGCATGCTTTAGCTAAAGAATCAAAATTTCCTCTATTTGAAGTAGGGAATGATAATCAACTGAACCTGGTAAACTGAATGTACAGATGCGATGCTATCTGATTACGGCTCTTTTCAAATTTGAGGTGTAGGTACCAAAACTGCCACAGTATAGATTGTAGAGACAATATTGAAGTAAAAGGGAATATGTTTTAAATCGTCAGGATAAAATGTTCATTCAATTTAGATTTTGAATGCTAGCCACGTGGATCTATCATGATTAGAAAAGGAATAGGAGATTCGGTTCTTAATTCGATCCATATTTAGAATGAAAATGCTTTAAAATTGTAATCTGATTCTTCTTTTGTTGCTTATTATTATAGATGTTCTTGCCTTTTCCATATCTCCCTCTCAATATTTCAAAACAAACCTTATTTAGGGTATTTGCTAAGCTTCCTTCTTCTTGTGGTTCGTAGGAATGGCCAGAGGAGGCCTATCCACCCTATGCAAATGGCCCAGGTTATATTGTGTCATCTGATATAGCAGAACATGTTGTATCCAAGTTTGAGGAACATAAACTTCGAGTAAGATTCCGCTCTGTGTGCGTGCGTGGTTTCTTTTCTTTCCTTTTTTTTTTTTTTTTTTGGGGTGGGGGTGCTGACCAAATTGAGCATCTCTGTCACATGACTCAGTTATTCAAGATGGAAGATGTTAGCATGGGAATGTGGGTGGAACAGTTCAACAGGTCGAGGCCAGTAGAGTATGTGCATAGCTTGAAGTTCTGTCAATTTGGATGTATTGAGGGTTATTATACCGCACATTATCAATCTCCTAGACAGATGACCTGCTTATGGGGAAAACTGCAGCTCCTTGGGAAACCCCATTGCTGCAACATGAGATGACAACTGATGAAGATGATTTATTCGATTTGTTTTTCAAAACTTGTACATAGTTCGACTATCTGGGCCTGGGGCATATTAATTTTTCTCCACTTTGTTTTGGGGCCCCATTTTTGTAATTGCTAAGGCTCAGATGCTAGGACTAAATGAAATTGTTGTCAACTGCGCTTGTAGTTGATATCAAGAGTTGTAACATCAAGAATATAATGCTGATCATTGTCTCTCACCGACGGGTGTGCATTATTCGGTTTAAACTAAAAAATTCCGAATTGATATTTTAATTTGTATCGGTTATTTTGGTATTAATTTCGGTATTCAGTTTTGAATTTGAAAAATTTGGTATTCGATTTCGGTTTTATATGCAAATTATCGATATAACCTAATTAAAATTTTATTCAATATTAATATATGTATATATAATATCAGTTATAATTATATATTTAAACTAAATAAAAATTACTTAAAACCCTAATTGTCTTCATTTATTTGGGTACCAAAATAATTTGGATTAGAATTTGTTTTGGTATTATGTTGATGCTTTAGTTGTTAAAACATAATTTGGATTTTGGATTGGAAACTTGGAGCATATTCATGATCGAGATATGATTTATGCTTGTATGTTAGTTGTTAGTGGTTAGAAGTTAGTTCGTCAAGTCTCCTTACAATTCCAAATTCTCCAAGCCTCCTTATATCTCCTACTCCAAATTCGTTCTCGGAGGAATCGAACCTGTCTTCCACTAAAGTGAGAACCCGGTGGCCAAGTGGCCAAGTTAGTGATTTCAATATCTATCAATTTTTATACATTTTGATTCAGTTTCAATATGTTATAAAACTAATTCGGTTTTTGTTACCGAATGCTCACCCTAGTGTCACTTGCTTCACTAATGTATTAATTATAACCCGTTTAGTTTCCCTCATTAATTATTCGGCAGACACGATTGACTTCATTTTAACACTTGTCACCCATGTTAACTTATTTGTCATGCCCTAATCATGCAAACCAAACGAGCACTAAGTTTTCTATTCTCCCTTGTTAACCACCTCACCAGTTTAACAGAATTTGAGTCCTTGCCTAACTCTGTTTAAACATGAAATCATTTATTGTTCTTGGTACTGGCTATGTGCTTACGCTTTAGGTGGGCTTCAAGCTTCGAATTTACCAACCTTTCGTTTAGTGAAATACTGCTCAAAGGTGTCAACCGTTTTCATTTTTGTGATGTATTCGTGCTGAATTGAACGTGTTATCTAATCAGCCTGTTTTTTTCTTCAAAGTGACAGGTGACGCGTTTTAAGGATTGTTGGGAGACTGAGAGTGTAGTGGGGATGCAAATGATGCCTGAACAGATAGTGGGTGATGAACTTTAGATTTGGTTATGCTAAGCTTCTAATGGAATTTGGGATAAAGAAAGAATGTAAAAAGTGATTCCTCCTTCAGTGGAAGCACTTTAAAGAAGGAACATATTCCCTAAGCTATTATTGCCGTATCTATTTTTTATGCATTTGTTCCTTGAGCCTTCAAACATCTACTTTTCCAAAGCTATGTCACATATTTAGCTGCCTCTTGACCCACAGGCTTGGATTTGGATGGTTATGAGATAAAAAAGTTGTATTCAATAGTAAAGTTTATTCTGGGATGATCTAAAGTTTCTCTTTTTAGTTTCGTTCTAAGATATGTAAATTGGTTTTGGCATTTACTGCGGTTATTTGTGAACAAGTTTTTTTGTTCTTTTTGATGGAATAATAGTAAAATAAATTCAACAAATGAACAAGCAGAGTCTGCATTACATAATGTTTATACAAGAGCATGATTCTTCTGAGTACTGAAACTTGAAGATTGATGATCATCGAATGACCCTTTTCAGCCTAGATGAAGGCCAGCATGATGAAGCAGAAGAGTGACAGAATCTCTACAAGCACAAGTATAATGTCAAAAAAAAGAAATGAGGCTCCATTTTGATGGAGTGGATTTGAAATTAAGGGATATGAACATAATATACCATGCATTCACACAAACTAAAATGGAGAAATCTAAATGAATGTATTTGATACACTCAAATATTAAGTACAAGTTGGAGAAGTGAGAGGATTTCAAATGACTAAATTTTGTTGCGTATTTGAAATCCTCCCACTTATAAGTAATATTTGTGTGAATCAAATCCATTTATTTAATTTTCTCTATTTTTATTTGTAAATGTACGCGTATTATCCTCAAATCCGTTGATTTCAAACGACTCCATTCAAATGGAGGCCGAAGGAATTTAAGGCAAATCTTGTGTTTTTCTTACCAGTTCCCCAAGGAAGAAATTTTGGACTGTAGCTCCACGACCCATAGAAACAATCTGTAGTCCTGTTCAGCCCGTCTGGACAGTTGCAAGCAAACGACTTATAAGAGTCGGTATTGTATCCACAGACTCCATTGCTCTTTTCACAGGTAGCACACAGTGCAGGATAATCATTGTTGAAATTGAACTTATACTTGAGGGCAATTCCGTATTTCCATCCCTGGGGATCAGATTCTTGACCATTGAATCCGTACAACGCCGAGTAAGAGGTGCAGTGCAGTTTCTGCAGGTCCATCTCAAAGGAAGGCCCAAGATCGACAGGCGTGTACACACAGCACGTGGATATTGGTAGACTCAGCCTGCTTATTGCTTCACAAGAGTAGAGCAAACTGCATATAGATCCGCCCTGAGAGTCGCACATCGGAAAGGTGGAGTTACTTCCACCATCATCACTGCCTCTGTAGATAGGAGAAGAAGTGGTGGAGCAATCAAGAAGGGCGAAAACTGTGTTGTCATGGAAGCTAAAGGGGGCGTTCCAGTCGAGGCCGAAGCCTTTGCTGGGCTGTGTGCAGGAACATGTTGACATGGTGGGGTCAGAAATGTAAATTACTTGGTTGCTGTAGTCTATGGAGGTGATTGTGTAGCAGCCGGTGTGGGTGGAGAATGTCAGCCGTTGATCGCTGCATGCAACGTACGGCTGGAAACGAGGATCGCCACAGCCGGGGCCCGAGCCGAAGGGGTACTTGATTGGGAGTGTACCACATGTCTTTTGACAAGTTTGTGATGAGATTAAGGAGGGAAGGAAGATGATGATGAGAAGTGAAGAAAGCAAAGTGGTGATGGATAGCTTCATTGTTAGACTAGAGAAGGAGTACTGGGATAGAGGAAGTAGTGAAAGACCAGGCTTGGTTTATATGTACATTGAAGAAAAAACGAATATTCAATGCAATATTATAAAAATAATAATAATAAAGAAAGAAAGAAAGTAAAGAAATTGAAGAATTTGCTCTCATTATAGGGATTTATTTCTTTCTTTAACTTAGTTTTGCGTATTGGGATTGCTAGCGTTAATCTCAATAGTTTTTGTGCTTTGCATCCTTAAATTGCACAGATCGCAATAATATTTCGTACTCTTACCAATTAAATTTTATTGGATTGATTATTTAAATTTTTAGTTGAGATCCCAAGTAACAATGTTGTTGCAGAAAGAAGTATATGTTCAGAGTTGATATTATTGTACTAAGCCATCTTATTTACTTGCAAAGGAGTATTTCATATAGCTTCTCTCTTAGTAAAACTCAATTTAATTAAACCACATGATTTTTTTTCAGATGTCGGTTCTTTGGTGCATGAATCGCATCCTTGTAAAACAACAATTTCAATTTGTGTTTTGAAACTCTATTAAAAAATTAAAAGTGATATTAAGTAAATTTTGTAATAAAATAAAAAGTGAAGATTGTTTGGAAATGAAGAGATGCTAAAAAATGAAGGAAAATTACAAATAGGTGTAAAAAATTAAAGAAATTACAAACAGTGTAATGTGCAAATTTTTTGTGCTCACCAAAAAAATTTGTGCTTACATGCAAATTTTTTACACCTAATTGTAATAAGAGTTACTCTTTCTACCTTATTGTAAATGACCCAAAAATGAATGTATTTGCAAAAAAATATTTTATTATAATTTTTTTATTGAAAGGTACTCCTTTTGTGTATTTGAAAGTGGATCCAAGCTTAGAATTAATTATTTTAAAATTCAAAAATTGTCTTAGCTGCTTTTCGAAAATGAGTTATAAATGTTTAAAATAGTAGTTGTAAATATACTTTAGAGTCATAGGTAGTGGAGCTCTAACCACTTGAGTTATACCACTTTGTCGACCATTTTTGCTTAATAAAAATAAGTTGATTTTTATTATTTTGGCGACATGAGAAAGCAAAAACTCTTAAGTAGGCCCTTTTTGGAGATGATCATAATTGACAAAAATGCAAGAAAAAAAGGGATTGAAGAAGATAAAGAATAATATTGTAGACAAAACCTTGTGTGAACTAAACTTATGTTGAACTATATTTTTTTAATTACTACTATTGTACGTATAAAATATTATTATTATTTGATTTTGAGATAAACAACACATAGAATTAAACATTTTTAAAATAATAACACTTCAAATATACAATAATAACACTCAGAAAAAAAAAAAAATTCACCAGATTCACATAATTCTACTCAACATTATAAACAAATATATCGAGTTTCAATCATATGGGTTACAATGAAAGCCCAAATCAAAAGAGTCAATTACTTTGGCCCAATAAGAATACAGAGGCCCATAAAATCAACCATTTTAATAATGAACCCAACGGTCCATAGGTCAGCCCAAAATGTACAGGGTCATTTATTTGGCCCAAGAAGAAATACAACGACACAAGGTGAAGCAGTGATTCTCTCTCACAGTCACAGCTACAGCGCGCGCCTTCTTCACCCTCTCTTCTCCGACAGGTAACCGCATACAACGCTTTCATTTGTGATTGTCTGAAGCTAACAAGTTTTATTTGATTAAAAAGTTTCTTTTGGATTTTCCTTTTTTTTAATGTAGATTCCTATGTTAAGCTTACCATTTCTGTTTGAAGACAGTGTGGAAATTGCATTATTGGTATAACTTTGTAGATGGGTTGAAATTGTGCAGGCCGGTTCTGTGATTATTAATTGTTTAAAGTTATATACTTCTGGTGACTCAATCTTAAGTAGTTAGTTTGTAATGCATTTTATTGTGTGCTCGTTACATGTTTGATGAATTGCCTGAGCAGTAACTATATGATTATTATATGCGTGAATATAGTTTGAATATTTATTTCATCAGTGAGATATGCAAGGTGTATTAATTCATTAGCTTGGCATGCTTTGGACTTTTGACTGACAAAGAATAAAATGAGATCACTGGTTACAACTTACACGTAGAGTTGAGGCATCAGTCTATGGTATTTCTTGTTTTTAAGGCCTTGATTTTCTGTCCGTGTTCCTTCATGTAGTAGTTTATTGGATTTTAATGGTGAGTATTCATGTATATAACTTTGTTGTAATGCATCATTATTTTTCATGTCTTAGCTGATGCAATGGTTAGTAAGCCTGCAGGCAACTACTTCCAGATCAGACATGTGATATTCTAAATTTATATTGATGGACCTCTTTCACCAGCATGAAGAGGCAACCCATCATACTTTCAGCTTATTGTCATCGAGCATTTTCTTGTTATCTACACTCAAGTTCAAGCAGAGGTCATCTCTCATTCTTATGTTTTTCAAGATTTTCTTCTTCTTGGTCATCTGGTGTGAGATCATTTCCTGATTATTCATCAAAGAAACCTTCAATTAAAGACTCTGAATTTGTCCACCATATCTCAAATCTCCTCAAGCAACGCTGCTTTGAGCCTCTCAGAAGAATTCTGAAGCCAATCGAGACCAAATTCAGGCCCGACCATCTGATTTGGGTTCTCATGGACATAAGAAATGATTACAGACTAGTTATTAATCTATTTGACTGGTCATGCGTTAGAAGGTGTCCATCACTTGAGGCTTGCTGCATCATTATTCATCTTGCTGTTGCAGCAAATGATTTAAACATGGCTCAAAAACTTTTCCATGATTTCTGGACAAGACCTAGTACTGATGGCAGTACCTCAGTCTCCCAGTTTCTGGAAAAATTAATATACACTTACAAGGACTGGGGTTCAAATCCTTACGTCTTTGACATTTTTTTCCAAGCTCTTACTGAAAAAGGACACTTTGATGATGCTCGTCAGCTCTTCGATAAGATGCTGAACTATGGTGTGGTTATTTCTCTTGATTCATGTAACATGTTTCTTTCTAGACTTTCAAAAGATATTGATGGTCTCCACATGTCACTGAAGGTTTTCCATGAATTAACTGAAGTGGGTATTCAGTGGAATACCACGTCGTATAATATAGTTATAAATTCACTTTGTCAATTAGGGAAAATCAAAGAAGCTCATAGACTACTTCTGCAAATGGATTTAAGAGGTTGCGTTCCTGATGTTGTAAGTTATAGTACATTAATCAATGGGTATTGTAATGAAGGAGAACTTCAGGTGGCGCTAAAAGTTGTTGAAGAAATGCTACAGAAAGGTTTGAAGCCAAATGCATTTACCTTTAATAGTATAATCTTTCTCCTATGCAAGACTGGTAAAACGGTAGATGCCGAGAAGGTTTTGAGGGAGATGATTTCTCAGGGGGTTTTCCTGATCATGTAGTCTACACAACACTCATCAGTGGTTATAGCAAAACTAGGAATGTTGATTCTGTATTCAGAATGTATGATGAAATGAAGAGTCAGAATATTGTTCCTGATTTGTTCACATATACTGCTCTAATTTGTGCCTTTTGTCAGATTGGAAAAATAGCAGAAGCAGATCGGTTGTTTCATGAAATGCTTAATATTGGGTTAAAAGCTGATGAATTTACTTATACAACACTTATTGATGGTTATTGCAAGGCAGGTGAAATTAAAAAAGCATTTTCCCTTCACAATAAGATGATTCAAATGGGGTTGTATCCTAATGTGGTCACTTATACTGCACTGGTTGACGGGCTCTGTAAACAAGGGAGGTTGATACAGCAAATGAACTTCTTCATGAGGTGTGTCAAAAGGGACTTATTCCTAATATCTACACTTGGAATGCTCTTCTCAATGGCCTTTGCCAATCTGGGAATATAGTGCACGCAGTGAAGTTAATGGAAGATATGAAAGTGGCTGGGATATTGCCTGATGCTTTTACCTATACTACTCTTATGGATGCTTATTGCAAATCGGGTAAAATGGTTATGGCACACCAGCTGCTTCATGAGATGTTACAGAGGGGGTTAAACCAACTATTGTTACTTTCAATGTTTTGATGAATGGATTTTGTATCTCAGGGATGCAAGAAGATGGCGAGAAGCTGTTGAACTGGATGTTGGAGAAGGGAATAAAGCCTAATGCCATCACTTATAATTCACTTGTTAAACATCACTGTATCAGAAATGATATGCGTGCAGCCACTCAAATTTTCAGGGGTATGTGTCATCAGGGAGTGGTACCAGATGAGAATATCTACAATACGCTGATACGAGGGCATTGCAAAGCGAGGAATATGAAGGAAGCGTGGTATTTGCACAAGGAAATGGTTGAGAAGGGATTTAACCTTACAGTTGAGACCTATAATGCTCTAATTAAGGGGTTTATTAAAAGGAAGAAGTATATGGAGGCCAGAGAACTTTTTGAAGAGATGAGAAAGAAAGAATTATCAGCAGATAAAGAAGTATACTGCACCTTCACCGATATGAATTATGAGGAGGGGAACATTGATTTGACTTTGGCCCTTTGTGATGAAGTAGTAGAAAGGTGTCTCATTAATAATAGTGAAGATGGAAAGACATAGTTTTTGTAGCTTCATTTTGATCTTGGTGGAGTTAGTATTCGATATGCATGGTTTTTCTTACTGGCAACCGATCATTGGAGAACTTTGGTAAATTCTGGTCTTTATGCTTTCTTTTTCTTTTTAAGGTTAATTCTTGAAATATTTATTTGATAAGTGGCTAATTTGCAGTATGTGTAAGTTGAGTCCCTTGGTGACAAATCAGTTGCAATTCTTTACTTTTTGTTGTGACTGATTGGTTTAATGTGATCAGAACATAACATACATTTTGCAATTAGAGAATGCCCTTCATGTATGTTTTTTTTTTTTTCCTTTTTTGCAAAAAAACCCTTGTCAAGGATGGTAGATGTATCTTGTATGGCTATCAATGGGTCAAATGGCTACCCAGTTGAGAAATTGATGCATTAAAGCTTGTGTGCTCGCATTTTTACCCCACTAAATATATTTTGTATGTTGCAGTTATTGTCACTTTGTGCAACACATGAAGGGTTAGCCTTTGGAATTGATGAGTTCCAGTTCATCCTTAATTTTCTGCCTAATGCAAGGTATTTTATTGCATGCTTATAGTGCCTTTAAAGTGCCTGCTGACCAAGTAAACTTTATATACGAGACACTTTGTTTGATTGGCCTGCCCCTTGAAAATTGTTACTCAATATTTTATGCTTTATCAGCAAATAAGTAAATTTTCCAAATGGAAGTGTCTGACTTTTCTCTATTTATCTTTAAAAATCTCTCCGTTTCATTTGTTGCTTCTAGGCTGCTTCAAGGGGAAGAACTATTGCAATTTCACATTGAGACTAAAATACCACATGTGGAACAGGGTATGTTTTTAAATCTTTTAATACCCATTAGGTATACTGAAACTGATATTAGTAGTGGTGGATTCAGTTGTTGTAATGACTGGAGATCAACACTGGAAAAGCATCTTTGCAAATACTATGGAAGGTCTATATTATTCATTAGAATCCTCTCAGGTTTTTAATACAAGATAACTTTACGCATTACAAGAAAAGCTCAACAAAAAGCAAAAATGCTGAAACAAAAAGCATCATTACTGAATGTGGATGAACAGCATAGCCATGAGACGGAGCAGTCGAGGGAGGATTTCTAGATGTCACAACTTCCTTTGAGCAGGCATAATTGCATCGGCTTGGACGAACCACTCTGTACACACCACTCTGTGTTAAAATGTACACATCTTTTCTGTTATCTTCCCCAAAGGAAAATATGTACTGAAAAGCAGGAAGATTGCTGTCGGGCACTAAGTCACACTTGATGGGAGAATCCGTGGTGCAGCTGAAAGGAGTTTCACTAGCAGTAAAATTTCCACTGTTTTTTGGGGTTTCTGATGCTGCCCAAATGTGATTTGCATAAAGATCTCCATACAAGTAACTGAAACAGACAAAAGGTACGTTAGTTTGATGAGTATATGGAAAGGTTATACAGAAAAATGAACATAGTTTCTTGTGTTTTTACCTTCCATAGGTGCATGGATCGATCTGGGAACGATAGAAGTATCCACCAGATATTGCTGCAGACCCCAGTTTATTTATATTGGAGTGGCTGTATCCAAGCACTGGGAAGATTGGATCTATGGAATCAGCAGAAGTGTTGCCCCCTGGAGTTTTTTGAGGCTGAAAAGCAAGTGGGCCTTCGTAAACACGCCATCCATAGTTTCCTCCCTTGGAGATGATATCAACTTCTTCATATTGATCCTGCAAAAGACTCAAAAAGTAATGCATATGAGACTATAGAAGTTGGCAACAGCTACACGAGATTGGAAGATCAAAAAGGAGTTTGAAAATAGCAATATCTCTGAACCTGCCCAACATCGGCACAGAGGAAGTACGAAGGCCTTTCTGAATCAAAGCTACAACGCCAAGGGTTTCTTAAACCGTACGCCCAGATTTCTGGTTCCATTTCTTTGTCTTCGAATAAGGGTTATCTTGAGGGATAGAATAATTCCCCCACAGACCGAGCTTTGCTATTTCGTCGTCACCTAGAAACCCCATATTTGTTAAACATTATTCAGAATAAGGTATGATCATAATTTGAATACTCACTTGGTAGGTTGTCTACATCAACCCTGATAATCTTTCCAAGAAGTGACTTCTTATTCTGGGCAAAATTGTAGGGGTCTCCTTTACTTCCTCCATCTCCCAACATGATATACAAGTAACCATCACCTGGACCAAAAAGAATCTGACCACCATGATTTGCTGTGAAGGGTAGCCCCAATGTGAAAATTCTTCTTACTTCCCTCGGTCTTGCATTTTCTGCCTATAAATTATATAGTAAATCATATATAATTTCTTGATCATGTCTTTATTCGAAAAATGTGTTTAAAGATTTACCGTTGATGGGTTTGACGAAGTTCCATTAGCAGAATACTCAGCAATGATAGTATGATACTTACAGACCTCGTCTCCATCCACAGAACCTAACTGGGAAGGGTCACATCCGACGTCTGAATTGCAAGCGCACCTCCCACCACATCCCGGAGACTTCTCTTTATCACAGTTGAAGGAGGCAAAGAACCTCCCGTTTTTGCAAAGTTTGGATGAAACGCCATTCCCATCATCCCAAAGCTGGTATCAAGGTAAACTTGATCGGTTAAATCAACAAATGGGCTGGATTCATCAAGTCCCATTGCTTCCTCTGAATCTTGTTCAGGTAATGTAGCTAACCAGATTTTTCCTGCTAGGTTGGAGAAGAAAGCCCGATTTGATCCATCAGGATGAGCAACCATATTGATATAAGACCCATTCCCGATTTTCTCAACACATATGCCCTTTGGAGGAGGAGGAGGCAAGGCATTGGTTTTGTTGAAGGAAACGGGTTCACCATTGAAGCAAACAGAGTTTTCATCAAAGACACCACCAAATGCATTGCAAAAATCGGATTTTGATTGCCAGAGGTCAGTTAATTTGGAGAGAGTCGCATTTCTGGCAAGTTCAGCTTTGCTTTGTAATGCAGGGGCAAAAGGGGAATTTAAAATGGATACATCTTGGCAAGATTCCCATACAGTAGAGCAAAAGCTGTCGTTTGATTGGCTTGATGAAGATGATACTGCAGTCGAATTGCACAGAATTGGAACTGATCGTCGCTCTGAATTGATGTTGAATAGCTTTGCTGAGAATGGATCACAAGTCTGGAATAATTTTTTATTAAGTTATTTTTTTGTATTGCATGATAGGGATATTGTTACTGACAATTTTTTCAAATGAAGCTGAGGAAGATTCTGTCTAATATAGTTGTATGAACTATTTGTATTTCAATTGAAAAGAAAATAATTTTCCCATAGTCCAAGAGAATAAAGAAATAAAATGTTCAGCACAGAAGTTTGCAAAATAATATTATTCTCTCTCTCTCTCTCTCTCACAATGGATTCCTCAAAAATGGAAAACAAGAATAATACTTTTCCAGTTTCCTGTGCCAAAATAAAATTATTATCTCTCTCAATGGATTCCTCAAAAATGGAAAACTAAGAATAATATTTTCCCAGTTCTGTGATGAAGAAACCAAGCAGAACACAACGCACACGCAGTATCATATGATATGATTACTCAAAATGGAATAGCAGAATACGGTTGTCCCGTTCCATGATAAAGTCATATCAGAAACCAAACATCCCATAATTAAAATGAAGATTGAATACTAACTGCGCAGAGGATTGATTTGACAGCAGAGGCACAGGAAGAATCAGATATGTTCATGGCCATGAAACGTTTCTGCAACTGCAGATCTTCAGATGGTGTGCAGCATACTTTCCCATTGTACGAACAGAAGGACAAATGCCCCTTTTGCCTTGTAGGTTGCCCTGCATATTTCAACACAAATAAATCCAAGGCAGAGACACAGAGAGAGAGAGAGAGAGAGAAGAATCACTAAAAACACACTTACTCAAGTCAGTGCACAAGGGAAACGAAGAACAAGGAGAAGAGAACAAGAGCAGCACACAGAACAAACACAAAAATATACAAGTCTTTCCATTATCTCACTTTCTGAAAAAGATGAGAGAGAATAATCACATCCTTATCTTATACACTTCCACTATGTGCCAGTGCAAGCAGCATACAAATGCTCAAGGCAGAAAAGCTGGAATATATAATAATGATTATCCAGAAGCCAATGAAATATTCATCTCTCTTTTGGACAAGAAACTCTCTCTATCTCTCATAGTAAACTTTTTCATCAGGGCGATGAATCAGTGGAACTAAACCTGAAAGGTAAGTGTTAGATAATAATAATAATAATGGAGTAAGGACCTTGTAAGAACAAGTTGGAACACATAAATTTCCAAAAGACTTGGCTTTTGACTTGCCAATTTATACAAAATCTCAGTGGGTGGAACTGGTTAAAAAGGAAAAGCAATAATGTTTGAATTAAATTATACGAAATAATAGGTGGGTGATTGTTGGTGTGACACTTTAAATGCAGACTTTGTCATTTATTGATCGTTCTTTCTCTATCTGGTTTTCATACTTCTTTTCAAGGTTCAAAAAGGCGTAAAAAGCCATGCCCATAAGTCCATCTCTTTAGTCGTTGCATCTACGCTAGGTACTTTCCATTTATTGGATATATATTTCATATATTTCAATTTGTTTATTGCGTACTTCAAAGTTCCGCGAGTTAAATATAAATTAAGCTCCGATATAATTCAAGTGATTGAAAAATGAAAATGAAAACGTTTGTTGATAGTTGTAAGTAGCAGTTTTGATAGACAAATAGTTTCTGAATGAACTTTTTGTAAGTTTGATTAAACAATAAATGAAGAACGATTAAAAATTCTTGAGCAAATGTGCATCTCAAATATATTTTTAAACAATATTGATTATTTTTATTAAAAAATACTTTAAATTAAAAAGTGCAGTTGTTTTTACTTCAGACAGTGATAACAATCGATTCTTTTAAAAATACATTTAAATTATACGATATACTTGATGCATGTAAGATTTTGTCAAAATTCTAAGGTAATATGTATAGGAAAAATACAAATAGTTTTTAAAAAATTCAAAATTACAAATGAATTCACATTCAAATATTTTTCATAATTGCTCAAATATTTTTTATATTTCTCTTCAAAATTTTAGAACCTATTTATATATATATATATATATATATTTTAAGAATGACGTGTGCTACTAAAATTCTACGAATCCCAAAATAAAATCAGATAGGCTCTAAACGAAAATATCATATTAGTATCGAGATTTATGGTATTTTATATTCAAGTTTCAAAAATGTTCATGGATGAGTTTGTGTAGATGCATAAAAAAATAAAAAAATTCATGGTTTGTAATGCCCAGACGTAAACATCTTTTCCTCTCGTTTCTAATTACATGGTTCAAATACAATGTAAGACACGTAAATTCAACATCTAAAACAAACATACTTAAATATCTAAATTCACAATGGATTCTTTCAAAAACAAAAAATCATAATGGATAAATTTGATTGTCAGAACTAAATCCATTAATGCACGTTGAACTTAGAGGGTTTGACTTTGGAGTTGATTTATCGGGATGCATTTATTACAGTGATGGTGTTAGGGAACAATATCCGTCTAATTATTTTGGTGTGATTTTTTTTTTTTTTTTTAATTTTAGATGTTTCATATGTGGATGGTTAAGAAAAGACCAATGGACTATATATATCATACTTACACGTTTAAAGATTCACAAATTAAAATATATGATAAAATACGAAAACCAATATAGATAAATTGAACTGTTGAAGATTTGGATTTCCATTTTTTAATTATTAATTTTTAAGTGAGATAATCTATCATAAGACGTGAAAGAAACCAAAAATAAAGAAGTGGACAACCACGTTATCAATTATCTGTCGGATGATATCATCCTTATTTAATTTTAATCACTCTAACAGCTAAAAAGGAATCAGAATGCCTCTTTAATTAGCTGTTTAGTAATGGAAATAGAATAACCAATAAAATAATATTTTTCAGTTTTGGGCCACATGGAATTGCTTTGGAAAGGAAAGCCCAAAATCCTAAATGAAAATATTTAGCCCAAAATCTGTACACTGTGGGCCGCAGTCCCACGCCAAGTCCCTACTGGGCCTACTTTCAATGTGGCAAAAGCCCAATAACTTAAACCTTTAAGCAAAGTTCAAGTTATTTGCATCGACATTTTTAATAAATACATTCTCCTTTCATTTTTTATAAAATAGACACGTGAAATGTCAAAATTATTTATTTTTAATTTTTTTCACTCACTGTTATTACTAAATACATTCCTTTATTCAAATACAAAAACGTCCATCAAGCTTTTCTCATTTTTGTGTTCGATTTTTTTCTTTTTTGAATAAAACGGATAAATAAACATGAATTGCAACTATAATTTATTGGTCTGAGCTTCATAGTCTCTCTGGTAATACTTTTTTAAATTATGAAATATATGTAAGTTGGAGATATTAGCATTAAAAAGGCTGCCATCTATAAGGATACACGTATGCATGAGGTCAAACATCCACTGTAGCAGTTTTTGTGTTTTATGTGGTGTTTCAGCACATAGATACATGCCATGTTTGAAATTAATCAACCACATATAAATATTAAAGCGCCACATGTTAATTATCTCGATATAAAATGTATTGAATTAATGACAATTCGAGGGATCAAATTCAAGTGCAATTGGTGCAATTTTGACCGAAAAATTTAGTCTTCAAACTGTTTTTATAATTTTTGTGATTCATAGAAAAAAAAATATTAGTTCATGTGATGAAAATATCAACTCATATGAAAAATACTAGTTGTGTAGTAGTATTAGTATTATTAACTAATACTTTTTTTCATATGAACTAATACTTATTATTGTAGATTTTAGTTAGTTTTTTTGTTTTTAATGAATCCAACTTTAATCAAAATTGAGTTAGAATTGCACCTGCAAATAAATTTTTATTAAATATATAATGTGTACGTGACACAAAAATGGCACAAATGTATTCAATTGTGTGATTCATAAAGGTTAGGCAAAACCTAACAGATCATATCATGTTACAAAGTTGAAAGTGCTCAACTATGTCCACACTTCATACCTACCAAAAATATCTTCCACTCTCACCAAAATCCAACTACTCTCCTACTTACAACCACACTATGCATTGATGAAGCAATAAATTTGGCAATATACAGATATATATATATATATGTATATATATTCATGTAAACATACATACATACATACATACATAGATTTAGAAGTTGAAGAAATGGCGTGTGATGATGACGTGAGAGTCTTGGGTTCCTGGTCAAGCCCATTTGTGCTCCGGGTCAGAATTGCACTCAACATCAAACAAGTCAAGTACCAGTTCCTTGAGGAAACATTTGGATCCAAAAGTGATCTCCTTCTAAAGTCCAATCCTGTTTATAAAAAAATTCCAGTTCTTATCCATGGCGAGAAGCCCATATGTGAATCCCTCATCATTGTCGACTACATTGACCAAGTTTGGGCTTCTGGGCCCGCTATCCTCCCTTCTGACCCCTATGATCGGGCCACCGCCCGATTTTGGCCTACTTACATTGATGAAAAGCAAGTTTAATTCATAATTTTCTTAAAATTAGGCATTGTGTTTAATTTTAGTTGATATATAAATATATGTTAATATCTTGTAGTGGTTTCCATCGGCAAGGGGAATTCTAATGGGCGAGAACGAAGCTAAAAAGACAGCAGCTCTGGAAGAAGCAATTCGGGGAGTGGATTTGTTGGAGGATGCCTTCACAAAAATAAGCAAGGGCAAAAAGTTCTTCGGAGGCGACAAAATCGGATACTTGGACATAGCACTGGGCAGTTTCTTGGGTTGGATCCAAGCCGTACAGAAACTGGGTAACATTAGTCTGATTGACCAATCAAAGACTCCCAAATTATACAAGTGGGCCCAATATTTTTGGCTGAGGATGCGGTGAAGGATGTGGTGCCTCAAACAGAGAAGCTCATGGAGTTTGCTAAAGCCCTTCATGCTAAAGCTAAAGCTAAAGCCTCAACTTCAGCTTAAGGAATATAAGTACTAGTATATTTCAGAACCTATTTTGTTATCATAACGACTTTTATGTCTTGTCTACTTATACATGCCGCATTTGAACATTCGAGTTGATGTAACAAAATCCAATGAGTATGACAATAAAATAAAGGGTAACTTACTAGTATTTTTTTAAGGGAAAATAACTTAATACGAAGGAGCAAATGGTGTTCGAGGCTCGACCTAAATATGAGTACTACTACTATCAAACAAACAAGATGTCCTAATAATATAATATATATCCCTTAACATTAACACTACAACGAACCAGAATAACAAAAATTAGGGATTATCTTTAAAAAAAGTTGCAAATCGAGATAAAAATACCAAAACTTGAAATGTCTGTGATATACTTCAAAGCATCAACAACCTTCTTGCATAATAATTGCTTTATTAATATTTAAATTATAAACTTTAATACTAAATGACCATTAAATTTTTAAGAGGGGCCCTGCCTGCATCTATGACTCCACGCTTCATAGTCTCTCTGCCATTACATTTTTGCAGTAATAATTGTTATTGATGATAACAACATGTGATTTGGTGATAAGCATTTAAAAAGGCTTGGTCCCGGGGATAGGGACATTTAACCTTGCACTTTTTTATTAATACAAATTAATGCTCCGCAGACACTTTTATATAAATTAAATTTGTAGGGATTTAGAATTTATACAAATCGGGTAATATTTAATTTAGAATTCAATTTATTTGGATCTAGTTAGAAATAAATTGTCCTACATTTTTTTACTTTACCTATTTAAGAGCATTTTACATGTTTAATATTTACATAATTAAGAGCAATTTACATATGTTTTCAAAAAAAGAAAAAGAAAGAGCAATTTAAATATTTATTTGTATAAGTTATTATCCAGTCTTGCTCTGGAATTTATCCAGTTTTTAAAAAACATATTTGGATTTATTATTAGGAAGTTGAGATTGAACCAGACTTTGAATCAATCTCAAGCGATTGAAATTCGACTCTAACTCAAATTAATAATGAGCGGCTTGCATTTGAATGCTCACCTATGTAGCGAACGAGCGTGCAGCAGACGAGTTATGAAGGTTAGGTATCAAAATTGATGGTGCTTAAATGTTCACATTAAAATAATACTTCCTCGATCGGTCAAAATATATTTATTCACACTTTTTTATCATTCAAAAAAATTATTCTCATTTATACGTAATAATTAAAACTCACACGACTTTATCATTACCCTCTAAATTTTTTTATCAGACAAATAAAATTATTATTATAGAAAAATAAGAGGTTCTCATGAACAAGATATACCCGTCCCGTAAACGAAGCATCCGGTACAACATATATATCACACATACCTATTTTATAGTACATAACTAGTAATATTCATTAACACTTGTACTAAAAAGAAAGAGAAATAATTTTTTTGGACGACAAAGATGAAAATAAATTTAATTTTTTTATTTAAGTATATAAATTAAAAGATTTAAGAAAAATAAATTGATATAGTTAATATGTAAATAACTTATTTTAAATCTTATAATTTGTTAAATATTTTTTTACCAAACATTTTAAAAATTACTATAAGTTCTTAAATAGATAAGCTGAATCGAACAATCCCTAAAAACAAATTAAAACTCAAACTTATCTCACTTAATCTCTCAATTATGCTCATCAAGGTAGATTCATAGTTCCCTCATATACATCTTAGGACCCATTTGGTAGCCTTAATAAATTATTGTCATGAAAAGGAGATTGAGATAATTTTAATGGGTGTAGAATTTATTTGATGTTTGGTAGATGTAATTAAAATCTTATGGGTTGTTTGATAGATCGAGATAAATCCTAAAAAAATAGCAAAAATTTGTGAAAATTCTATTTTGCCCCCACCTCTACCAACATCTCTTTCTTCCTTCCTTCCTCACCATCTCCCTCTTCATCATCCTACCATTATCAAATTCTCCACCATTCTTCAAAATAATTTAGAAACAACAACAATTGTAACCCAGATTCTCCTACCATTATCAAATTCTCCACGTAGGAAGTCACAGCACGTCTATTTCCAAAAACTCAAATTCAGAAATAAAACATCAATAATTAAAATTAAGATCAACAAATGCATAGCCCAGATTTCACAATCAATGGGCATTTGATTTCACAATCAAAATTTGGACAAAAGAACCGAAGACTAACCTCATCAATTCCTTTATCAAAACAAATAATCTGACCAAAAATGTGAAATCAAATAACCCAGTTGATACCCATTACTCCAATGAAAAAGACAATCTGTGTTGATATAACTCTCATTGACACCCATCAAATTCCAAAACAAACCCAGAATATGGGCTATATATCCAAAACAAAAGGCGACTTATCATTCGTATATTAGAAACATCATTTTTTTGCTGAAGACGAGAGCAGCAGTCGAAGGAAGAGGAAGTAGGGAGCAATCGAGAGGGAGAAGAATGAAGGAGGGAGGGATTGGCGAGGGCAGCGACGGGAAGACGACGCGGCGGTGAACGGGGAGGAAGGGAGGCGATGACGAACCTCTAAATTGTGGTGACGGAGACGACAACGGCAACAAAGGGACGTGGACGGTGGGATTTGGCGACGAAATTTGCAAAATGATAGAAGGGGTAGGTGGGTAGGTGATGGCAAGGTCATTTATGAAAATTCCTCTGCCATGAAAAGGAATCGGAGGTGGAGGGTAAGATAAATTTATCTGGGCACCAAGAACAAATTGTACAAAATTTGAGGAAAATTGAGGCTGACCGTGAAAAAGTTCGGTCCATCCCTTAAAATTTATCATAGCTACCAAACACTGGAAAAAGTCTGAAAATATTTTTTTCTTGGCCTTATCTTGTCTACCAAATGGGTTCTTAGTGTTTTGGTAGCGCGGTAATACAAAAAAATATTATATGAGATTATTTCACACAATATACCGTGATATTTTTCAACTAAAATATATACTTCGAATATAAAGTTGACACTTATGCTTTCTTTTATTTTTTTAAAAAAAGTGAAAAGTATCATTTTTAACTTTCAAAATATTAATAATTCTCTACTCTACACAAGATATATATCCCCCTACACGTCGTCACATATTCCTACTTGCCACTTTATGCATTTATGTGCCAATATTTCTTACCCCAGAGTGTAGGAGGAGATTCGCCCATTTTTCTGGCTATAAATTTTTGTAAACATACATGCATACATTTTGAAGTGGAAGAAATGGCTTGTGATGTGAAGTCACATGATCTGGAGCCTGAAATACGGATCTACAAATTTAACTCGTCTATCACGTGAAGATCTCATATTTACGTGAACTTGTTACAATTTCGTTAAAATTAATGTCATGTTTTAATTAAAACTAGCATCACATTTTTATTAAATGTTGTATTACGTACTCGGTACCTTTCAATTAAAATTAGATTGCACGGCACAATTAATACAAATGAGATCGACTCATACAAATATATATATATAGATATATAGATATTATTTTCAGATAAAATATTAGTTGTCCTTACCCCGGTTGTTACCGTTTTTTCTAGCAACAAATTTATATATATAATTATTGCAAAATATGTGATTATCAATAATTAAAGAAAACTAAGCATGCATATTGTTGAAATTGAATGGATTGTGTTTCCCTCTCAATTGTAGGAATCAAGAGCTAGAGATCTTATTCAATCAAATCATACAACCATATTGCATACAAGCTATATAAAATAAGTGCAAAACAACAAAATACAAATTTTAAAAACTAGTCCAGCGAGTTTACATAAATTCCTAAGAACAAATGGTAAAAACAAGACTTAACTTTGTCACTAATTGCAATTTGAGCATCGAATTTTCTATTTTTGCAGGGTAGGTATTAAACTTTCAAATTGTTGCAAAAAGGACCTTGAGCAGATACACGGGCAAATATTTATAACCACAAATTGAATATTCGGTAACTACCCTGCAAAAGTAGAAAGGTCTGTCCTTAAAAACAATTAGTGACAAAGATAAGTGATCATGTTTAACCATTGTCCAGATCTTAATACAAATAAAACGCAGGATTTTAGTTGGTTGCAGAAGGTTTGATGACAGAAACTAGAAAATCGGAGAATTCGTAGAGCTTATCAGGATCGGGCAAGATATCCTTAACAGCAGCATGAGCACAAAAATGTTGAGCCCAGATGAACAAATTAGGAGTCTTGGATTCATCGATCAACTTGATGTTGCATCTTTTGTTTGTAACTTGTATCCAAGGTAGGAAGCCTCCCAACGCGATATCTAAGTAGCCGATTTTTTCACCTCCAAAGAAGCTGTTTCCCTTGCTGCATTTTGTGAAGGCTTCGTCCAGCAAAACTAGGCCTGCAATTGTATCCTCGTGTGCTTTCGTGGCGGCCTCTCCCTCCGCCACTAGGTTCGCCCTAAACACCGGAGCCCACTGCAACACAACATATATATTCATTTTTGAACAAGTCTTGCATGGAATGGAATCAAAAAATAATGAAATCTTACTGTAACGTCAATGTAATTAGCCCAGAAGCGGGCAATGGCCCGATCGTAGGGATCGGAAGGGAGGATTGGGGGCCCAGAAGCCCAAACTTCATCGATGTACTGGACAATGTTGAGTGATTCACAGATAGGGTTGGCGTGGTGGAGGAGAACAGGGATTTTCTTGTAAACAGGGTTGGATTTTAGAAGGAGGTCACTTTTTGCTACTAAAACATTCTCTTGTTGAAGCTCGTATGCCACGGATTTGATATTGAGAGCAACTCTGGTCCGCAACACGTACGGGCTTTGCCAGGAACCCAAGATTTGTACATCACAAGAACCCATTCTTACAGTTTTGAGAAACTATGAGCAGATTGGATGATGCACTAGGCCTTCATTTCCTGCTTTTATTTTGTTTGTAATGAATGATAAAAGTGGATTCAAGGTTGCAGAGTAATTAGGAACCACACAATACTTCTGTTCTCTTCCTGTCTTTTTATGTACAAATTTTCGCATGTTTTAATCAGCCTACTTTTGCTGTTCTGGAAGTTTTCATGGTGGGCGCTGATTTTGAAATGATGGCGATTTATCAAGCAAAAATCTGACCATTGTTATCCATATTTACGACTATATAAATATCCGAGTATAGATATCCAAGAAAATGACATTTAGACAGATTAAAAAAATTACCCACCAAAATTCCTACGCCACTTCATTTTTTTGTTTAATTTATTTTTATATTTTTATTTAATGATGTTAATTGTAATTTTGTATTATCAATTCAATTTTCTTATTCAATATCAAAAAAGTAATTATTTTTATCTCAATTAAAATAAATTATTATCGTAGTTATTTTTTTAATTCAAAATAATTAAATTAATATGCTATTAAAATACAACATATTAGTTGAAAGATAACATCAAACAAAAATACATTTTAATTTTTGTTGTAATTTTAATTTTCGTTGTAATTTGAATTTTTTATGTTACTTTAAATTTTCATTGTAATATTATGATGAATTTTTAATTTTAATTTACACTTGATATTAAATTTATATTTGAAATAAGGTGACAAATGTATTATAAATATAGATTATCAAATGCATGAAAAAAATCATAAATAAGAAATTTAAATAAAATATTCTATTTTAATGTAAAAAGTACTGCAAGGTGATGGAGATTTACTAATGATACTAAAATTGAGTATTTTGAATTGATACAAGAGTACTGCTAACACCCTAATAAAAAGATTAATTCATCAACAAAAATCGAATAGGTCACAAAGAAGAACCTCGATAATTCAAAAATTGAACTAACAGGGTTAAATTCTCGTTGTTTTAGTACCATCGCTCATTCTGAGTTTAAATACTCTGAGCCCCGCATTATCCATAATCCTTATGGAAAGAAACTCGCCCAAACTTGAGGGGTTTTGGGTTTTAAGACATAATTTAATGTGAATTTTAAACTAAAATTAAAACGAAGAGGATCGGCAAATACATGAATAGAGTAGCAGAAATTTCTTAATCATTCAGCACCGCCGGGATGTGCGAAGAGAAGAGGGATTAGGGTTCACTTCGTATTTCATTTAAATAATATGAAACTCTCCAACTGCACCAAATTTGGATCTGGATTTGGGTAAATGAAGGAAAGCAATTACGTTTCATATAGGTGCCTAACAAAGTAACCCAATTAAAAAATCAATTGATCCATTAAATTGAATCGCGGCATTACGAAAACAGAACAATGTCTGTGAAGTAATAATTTCGAAATAGAAAATATTTGAAAAAAAACCGTGAGAATGAAAACGAACCGAAGGAAAGAAGACGAAAAGATCATTGGATAAATGAGGGTGAAAAGTGAATTTTGTAACCGTTATTAACGTACAGGGGATGGACAGATGACCAACGAAAGGTTGAGATGAGATGTAAATTAAAAATTTAATAAAAAAGTAGATTAATGAGAAAATTAGAATTTTGAATTGCAGGTATCAAGATTAAGATAAGATATTATTTATATATAATACTGCCATGATTGTGTAGTTTAATTATTTAATTCTCTTGAATACTGCAAAATGATTATTATTGAGATACAATATATCCTTTAGAAAGAGGGCTAAAGTGTACTTGGTTTGGTAAGAGTCCAATAATGCAAGTTAATCACTCAAGACTTTGTTTTATAGCATTACGATGATAGTTTGTCCAAGACAAAAATGCCGGAAGAATCAAATGGCTTTGCTTCATTACATCCACCAAAATACGGCATCCTGCCGACTCCCTGCTTGATATTATGATATTATAAAAACAAATCGATAAATCCAAAGTGTAAAAGCCAGCTTTTCATATGCCTATATAGCTCAGAAAATCAGCCTTATTCATATCATATCATAGAGCATAATTAAATCAGGTATGGCAACTAGTGATGTAAAGCTTTAGGAACATGGGCTAGCCCGTTTGTGAACCGGGCCGTCATGGCTTTCAAGATAAAATGTGTGGAATACGAGTTTGTTCAGATGAATCCGAAGGAAAAACCGAGCTTCTCGTAAAAAACAATCCTATTCACAAGAAAGTGCCTGTTCTTATTCATGCAGATAGGCCAATCTGTGAGTCCCTTGTCATTCTTCAGTATATAGATGATGCATGGACTAATGGCCCCTCTATCCTTCCTTCCGATCCCTATGATCGCGCCATCGCTCGTTTTTGGGGAGCTTATATAGATGACAAGGTACATTTGAACATATGCTTTGCTTCGTTACATTTTATTGCTTTAAGGATTTCTAGATTATAAATAGTTGTTTTTATTATTGTGTTTGGGGTTTCAATTTGATTAATGAGAATGACAGTTTTGTAATATCCTTTTACTGTGTTCAATCCTCGGATATTGTTGAGTTATCTATCTATAGAATCATAGCTAATTAACATAGTTATAATGGTTCCAGTTGATTCCAACATTCAAGCAAATTAAAGAGACAGAAGGAGACGAGGCAAAAAGGCCGTTTTTGAGAAAATATATGAAATATTTGTGTTGTTGGAGGGGCTTTCGTGGAATGTAGTAAAGGCAAAGCTTTCTTTAACGGAGATAACGTTGGTTACCTTGACATAGTGTTGGCGAGCTTCGTGGGATGGATAAGGGTAGTCGAGATTGTTAACGGAACAAAGTTTCTTGATGAAACCAAGACTCCTCATCTGGTGAAATGGACTGAGAGGCTTTATTCAGACAGCTGTGTTAAGGATGTTATGCTGGAGCCTAACGCACTTTTAGAGTTTTTCAACAACTTGCAGGCTTCCAATGCTGCTTCTGATTGAACAATGTTTGGTTTCGGTTTATGTGATGCTTGAGGAAAGATAATCTTTCTTTCTTTATTATTATATTTTTCCTTGTTGATTTCATTCAAATAATGATCCACTTAATGTTATGTAAGCTTCTGCTTTTTTCTATATATAGCTTTTTGGCTATGAAATACTACAAGTGGCAATATACTGACGGAAACAGAGGATTGTTCTTGGTATTATGAATGATCGAATTGGTCTGACTAGTCCGAGCTTTAACATAAAATGACTTTTATATATATATATGTAGGCTTTCAAGTCATGCTATAATTATGACTAAGAAACTTGTGACTACTTCCTCAAAAAGGAAAAATAATAATAATTGTGATTATTTTAATAATAAGATACGATTATGAATTACCAGAGCCTACACCTATACAATATCATTAATTCATTCATTGACATATATAAGGAAAGTCAAATTCGGTAGCATTAGGCTGCCTCACTTCTTAATTAATGCCTGTAGATAGATTCTAATCTACGGTTTGAATTATAATAATATTCTTTCAAGATTACACATCTCATCTTGTCTTGTATAATAATCAAGAAAGGGTGCATAACATCCATCAGTTTATTTTCTCATATTTGGGTATGGCAGCAGCAACTGGTGTTAAGGTACTAGGATCATGGTCGAGCCCATATTCGAACCGGGTTCAAATAACTCTGAATCTCAAGTGTATTGATTATGAATTCATTGAAGAGAACTTCTACACGAGCAACAAAAGTGAACGCCTTGTTAAGGCTAATCCGGTCCATAAGAAAATCCCGGTCCTGATCCATGATGAGAAGGCCATAAGTGAGTCCCTTGTCATTCTTCAATACATTGACGAAGCCTGGACTAGCGACGGCCAGTCCATTCTCCCATCTGATCCTTATGATCGCGCTTATAGCCCGTTTTTGGGCAGCATACATTGATGACAAGGTCTACTTTCATTTTGTCTGCACAATTCTTGCCACATGGATTTTGTCACGTGTTTGACAAAACTTATGTGGACTTGGTTCAGTATTATTTAGCATACGAAGTATTACTTTACTTTTTAGTGATGTTAATAATGTTTCAATGATTTCAGTGGTTTCCATTGTTGAAGGAGCTGGAAAAGGCATCCGGAGAGGAGGGCTCGATTATAGGGAATATATTTGAAGGGCTAATGGTGTTGGAGGAGGCTTTTGTGAAATGTAGCAAAGGAAAAGATTATTTTGGAGGAGATAATGTTGGTTATGTTGATGTTGTACTAGGAAGTTACTTAGGATGGATTAAGGTGATAGAAACTGGATATGGTCTGAAGCTGTTGGATGCAACCAGGGTCCCTGGATTGTCAAGATGGGCTCACAGCTTTTCTTCGCATCATGCTGCTAAGGATGTTGTACCGCAGGCTGATAAACTTGTGCATTTTTTTATGATGGTTCAAGCTACAAAAACTAAATCTTCTTCTGCTTCAACACATTTTGATTCATAGGATAGGTAAGCTTATGAATCAAGTGTATGTTCCCTTGGTTTTTGACTGAAATGATCTATTTGCCTTTTTAAATGAATAAATCAGCATTTTGTTTCTTCTTTCCGCAAATACTTGTGTAACCGTTTATAAATTAGAATATATTAACATTTATCATTTTAAATGTTATAGCGATATTTTCAAATTATATATTGTGTCAATGTAAAATAGATATTTTTTTAGTCTTCTGAGTTTTAAATTATGCTCCAGTCGAAATTTTTTTATTAAAGAAAGGAAATCATTTTTATTTGAAAAGTCCACCTCTTTGACGAAGAAGGATAATTTATTTTTGTCAATAGCTCTTTTCTGCGGAAAATTGAAGATGGATGGAAATTGAAAAATATGTTTTATTTTTTAATGATACATATATAGTATGACTATTTGATTTTTTTTTTTAAGTTTTAGACATATATTAAAAACAAGAACTTTCATGAATTAACGGTTTGATTAATGAATTATCATTAAAGTTTTGGAAGATAAAATCATCAACTTGAAAGATAATGAGTCTTTTATAGATTAATTTCATTTGCAATTCAAAATATATATTTTTTTGAAAGAAAATAATTTTATTTTTATTATATTGTTTAACTAATATTTTTTAATAAGTTTTCAAAAAAAAAATATTTTTAATAAAATAATAAATCAAATAAAATGCAAGAAAATTCTACAAATATTTTTAGATATGAATGGATAATTGTTCCGTACTTGAGATCCTAATTGGATAAAGTATACAAAATATAAAATAGAAGAGCATCGGCATCAAATGAATAGCCGCACCGACAAAATCATGTCGTTTGATTCTTCATAGAACAAATAATAACATGTTTGACGGGTGACATCTGGATACCCGATGGTGAAAGGGTGTGAAACGAGAGAAGCAAAACCGAAGGTTGATGTAACCAAGACTATGAGCACAATTATGAATTAAATTATTATCATTATCCAAGCCCAAGATAGGAAACACTATAAACGACAGAAAAACATCTGTTGACGCCTTGCAACGATCTTCAAACTCAGAGCATCTTTTCCGGCAATCTGCATAAACTATTTGAAGTCTAACATATTCTGCGTTAATCACAAGACTGACAAAAATTCAGAGGATAATCGCTTTCTTGAAGATGGAAGTTGAGATGAAATTGGACAGATGGGGGTACCAAGTGAGGACTTGTTCTGATGCTTGTATATCTGCTATTAACTCTTACTATGATCAGGTAATTATTTGCTCAATTTCTTTTGATTTCTTAAAAGACGTTTACTCTACTATTCTATTTATGTTTCATGTAAAGAGTTCTTGAATAATTTATTTTTGGTGTGAAAATTGTGAAAATTCACTCCACCATATTGTTTAATTGTTTATTTCATACTTGTGTTGTTAATGTTCAAGTTAAAGAAATTTCTTATGTTATGTTTTTCGGCTTGAGTGAAATTTGTGGAAACCTAGTGTACGATATTGCACAGTTTTCTGAATTCTTCAAGGATGCTTGTTGGTTATCTGTCCTATGTAAGGTGTATTGAAAGAATTACATCTCATTTAAAATCTTATTAATTCTCTAACTCACCCTCATGGTCCGGACTCTCAGTTCTCCCCTTGGGGAGAGGCCCAGTGAGTGGATAATTTAATATGTGGATTTGTTTTTTATGGGAATCGAACTCAGGATCTTCATTTATATTAATTCTCTAACATGTTTGATATGAAGAAATTCGTTTTTGTTTTGGTTCTAAGGTGCTCAGTTATGGAAGGAAAAGGTCAGTAATACTGGAAGCTCCAAAAAGTGATCCGCATTGTGTTCTGGGCAACATTTTTGCTGCACATTTTCTTTGCTCAGCTGATCATTCTCGTGCTCCTGCATTCATTGATGCAGCCAAGTCTCGTCTCGTATAATTTCCATTATTTTCCGTAAATTTTCTATATTATATTGTGTTTTAATCTTGGGTTATCAACTTGTTTTGGCCTCTGGTTTTCATTTACGTTTGAGTTTTCTGGAATTTGTCCAGGAACATGCTACCTTATATGAGAAGGCAGTGTTTGAAGCTTTGATGTATTTAATATCTCCGGATAGAGATGATGATCTGGCTGTGGAGATGCATTCCAAGGTGATCCTTAATCTTGATTAGTTTTGTTGTTATTCTTGGTTTATTATGATCATCCTTCAATTTTAAAATTTTATTTGGCGCTTTAAATGCATACATGTTTTTTCCTGGTGGTGTTTATATTTAATGTTCCATTTCTAATTAGCTCATAAAATGTCGCATGCTGTTTTTTCTAAAACAACTGCTTTTATGCTTTGGTTTTGAGAAATTCTAGTTATAATCTACACATTGATTTGGTTACAGTTTTTACAAGATTTCCCCAGAGATCTTGTATCACTAAAGAGAGCTCAAGTGTTGTGCTTTTACATGGGTCGGCCAGATCTATCTTTGAAACTCGTAAAACAGGTACTTTATTATCGCAAACCAAATCTTTTGGTGAATTAATTAACAAAATTGGGTATAATTGACATCAAGGTTAAATGATTGAACAAAAATATTAGAATTATTATCATGTTAGACAACAGATCAACTTAACTTATAGCATATAAATGACAGGTTCTTCCAATAAATGAGAGTGAGGATTATATATATGGCATGCTTGCGTTTCCTTTGCTAGAGCTTGGACGATTGGAAGACGCAGAAAAAGCCGGGAAAAAGGGATATGAGATCAACAAAAATGATTCTTGGTCACAGCATGCAGTGAGTTTGACCTGATTCTAATTATATTTTATATTTTGAGACTAATGTCCAATTTTTGCTTAGTACTAATATTTTTTGAATATGTGCAGCTTTGCCATGTTTACCAGCACGAGTGTCGTTTCAAAGAAGCAGTGGAGTTCATGAATAATTGTGCACGGTCATGGGGGTCTTTATCGTCTTTTATGTGTGTATATATCCTTTTAAAAATATCCTACTATGCAGCCAAACTATTCCTTCAATGTTTAGCTGGCTGAAGAAGACTATTTATTAGGTATACACACAACTGGTGGCATGTTGCTTTGTGTTACTTAGAAGCCCAGGCGCCCATGGAAAAAATACAAGATATTTATGACGAATGCATTTGGAAAGAACTGGAAAGAAGTGATGCCATGGCTGCAGAGGTCTCTCATGACAGCTTTTCCATCTTAACACTGTTTCTTGCAACATATGTTTAATCTGTTTACGTCTTATGTCTGCAGGTGTACTTAAATGCTGCTGGTTTGTTATTGCGTGTTTATATACGAGGTGCGCATGATATTTTCGAGGAACGTCTAAATACTTTAGCCAATTGTGTTACAGATCAAGTAAGTTGCCACCTACCTTCCTGCTGTTTTCGATATTCAGAACATGTAAAAACATTTACTTAAGGATCAGGGTGGTCATGATACTTTAGCTTGTTTTTGTGATACTTTTGAAATATGAGTATCACAAAAACAGGTAAGAGTGCCACATCTCATACATGAGACCGTCCTATACTTTTGTGTTACTATAAACTCAAGGAGGCTGAAATTATCAGAGATTGGAAACAGAGAAAAGAATAACAGTAGAAGCGAAAGGATACCTTAATATTATAAACCATTTTCCATGTGGTTTCTTTTCCCTTTGTGTGTATTTGAGTTCATTATTCAAAATCGATTAAACTTGTGTTAACATGTGTACGTCAACTGTGTGGGTCAGGCCCTTTGGTTTCTGGAGTGGCACCTTGATATCTTGATATTATGGGCTTTAACATGCATCAGCGAATTCAATAAAGCAGAAGATCTACTCAAGGGCTTGAAATCCAGGTGGGAAGTTCTTCCTGTCCTCTCCCAAGCTTTCTGATTGGTATCTGTTGGCCAGTTCATTTCAATGCCTGTTCTTTTGGTTGTAGGGTTTCCAAGATGAGCAAGAAAAAACAACAAATAATGCAGAGAGGACTTTCAGTTCGTTTCTTTCGTTTGCTTCTATGAAACATCTTCTTTTATACTCATATCCTTCAGGCATTTCTTGTACAATATTTGGTTACACATATTCACTTTTTCCAGCTTGCAGAAGCTCTCTACAGATATGGGAAGGGCGAGTACAAGGAGGCATTGGAACTTTTGGACACGACTTTGATTCCATTGACTACAAGGTATCAAAGAAAAACACCTTATCTTTCATGCCACCTTAATTTCATTCTTGGTAGAATTATGTGAAAAATGCTTCATTGTTGCTAGATAATCGGGGCATCTGATGAGCAACTTGATGTATTCACCGAAGTACATATCAGTTTGCTGCTAGAAACGGGAGAAGCACTCACAGGTATCACCAATTTGTTTCCTTAAGAAGATTGATTAGTTTCACCAATATTGACTTTGACCTTGCAGCTATGCAAGCTATTGAAAAACAGTTGAAGAAACGGGAAGGTGCCCCGTTCTTATGGACTCTCCTGGTACGCACTTCATTTTAAGGTTCCACATGGGTTATCATATGTAGATTGTATCTTTTCAAATTGGATTCACTATATTATGAGCTGATAATATAGGAGAAAGCCAGTTCAATGTTGGGAAGGGATGAAACTGCAAGTTACGGCAAGAAAGCCAGAGAGCTAGCAGCTGCATATTTCACTTAGCCATGTTACAGAGGTTAGAATAAGAGCTATCTTCACTTTGGATAAATGGCATGTTTAATGTATATATTTCTCACTAATAAGCTGTGGAAGCATTAAATATTTTCTACTTAAAGAGAATACCAAAAATTCCTTTAATCATCCACCTACTCATGAACACATGATCATTTTTCTTCAGAAATTTTAGATTGTTCTTCTTCATCATCATCACCATGTTCTGTAAGCAATTTCTCGAGTTCACCTTCCACCACCTTCTTTGCAGCCTCTGCCATTTCAGCCCTCTTTAAAGCATCCACAATTTCTGATTGTATACTCTCGTTCTCCTTCAACATCGTCTCGACTTTCTTCAAAACTTCGCACTCACTCGCCTTTATATTCTGCAAATCGACCATGAGACCTCCCACTTTTGCATCACCATCCCTTCTACTTTCCTCGATCTTCTGATTCATCAGCTTAAACTCATCAATTGATAATCTGATATTCCTAGAAGATCCTTGATCGGTTCTAGGAGAATCATGAATTTGATCATCTGCCAACTTTTCTGCAGCTTTAGCCTCCTCAGCTTCCTTCAGTGCAATCTGTAGTTTTTCATTAATTTCCTTAGCTGCTATTCTAGATGTTTCGGCTTCTTTTCTTAATAATTCAATTTTCTCGTGTAACTCCTCTGCTTCGTGTCTATCCCTTTCAGCTTCTGCTAATAGCTTCTCGAGAGACGCTTGCATTTCCTCAATAACATTCGTGGAGACGGCTGCCTCAAGCACCTCTTTCATCTTCTCCAAATCAACCTGCATTTAAAGTTGTAAATGAATCAAGACGAACACATGATTGTTCATGCTTATTCAAAATGTTATCGAACTTTGAAATTTATGTTTAAGTTTATTTGATAATTAATCAGTCGAAATCGAACGTGTTTTTAATCGAGCCAGACATAAGTCGACCTCGAGTAGTTTGACATTACACTTATTTTACCTTTTTCACTTATTAAGCTCAAGTCGAGCTTCGGACTTTACCAAGTATAAAAATATCTTCAAGCTTTTCGATATCTAAATCAAACAATCTCTAATCAAGTATTGAATAGCTTGGTTTGATTTTTAACACTACCTGCATTTGTTCGATTCTTGATTCTTTGTCCAACACCTTGCTCTCACATTCTGAACGCTTCTTCTTCGTTCCCTCCAACTCCAGTTTGACGGAATCAACAGAAGCTTGAATTGAAGCTCCTTCCTCCATAACTTCTTCGAGTTCCTTCTTAGCTTGGTCAAGATCCAAAGCTGCCGTTTCTAAGTGATTCATGTCTGAAGCACGGACATCATTCAGTTGTTCCTGTAAAACTTTGATAGCCTCAGTTGTTTCTTCAAGTTTGTGATGCTCTTCTCTCAAACTCTTCATTTCCTTCTCCGCTATGTCCTTGGCCGATTTATGAACTAGTAAATGAATCTCCTTCTCTGCAACGAGCCTCAAATGTTCTTCATGGGCTTGGAGAGAGTCGACCTTCACCTGGATTAAACAAAAATTTGTATGAGACGAGCTCTAAGCACATACATATTATATGACTTGTTAGTTTATGACCCTATTTAAATCAGATTTTAAAGGAGAGTGAGATTAAAATACTAAAGTGGAACTCTGTCTCATGCATGAATCCGCCTCTCACCTGATCAAGTGTTCGATGCAGCATTGCAACTTCCCTCTCAAGTAGTGTTCGCTTTCTCCTGATATCTGTTGGCAGATTGTTGGGCATCCTCGATTGCTTGAAAAGCAGCCAATTTGGCTGCAAGTGCTGCATCGAAATCTTGTCTTAAATTAGCGAGTTCTTGTTTGGTAGCAATAAGGTCTCCAGAAGAGGCCTTGTAACGTTCTCTTTCCCTGTCCAGATCTTGTTTCCATGCGTCGCTACCCAGTTGCGCTTGTTGCTGTTCGAGTTCTTTGGCTCGACGTTTTGCTGCTTCGGTGGCTTTAATGGCGGCTTGTTTCGATTCGCTCAGAGTTTCGAGCTTCGTTGTGAGTTCTTGGAGGGTTCTGTTAGCCCTCATGAGATCTCGTTGAGCCTCACCCTTTGCAGCTTCTACACTTTTGAGTTGATCTTTGTATTGATCCAGTTCTTTAATTATCATGAGATGCTGTGTCTCTTTTTCCACAAGTTTTTGCTGCAACTGAAATATTAAATGAAGAAAACATATGAGGAATTAACTTAACCACTTGTGAAATGAAAATTATTTTTACTCAATTTTAGTCAGAGACACGACAACCCAAACCCAACATGATATGATGATGACCAACATAATTTTATGTACAAAAATAAGTTTAAAAGTAATGATAAAGATAGTGTGTTTTTAACTTGTGAAATGGCTTAAAAGAGAAAGATGGTGCATGGGGTAAATGTATTGTACACATAACATAGGTCATAGATACCTCTTCAGCTTTAGTTTTCTTGACGACAGGCACAGGTCTTGATTTAGGGAGATAACATCACCAAATAAGCTGACAGCAGCCTTAACCGATTCGAATGGCGCTCTCGTGTCGATTTTTCCGACATCCGGAATCGCCACCTGCATTTGGAGACCCAACTGATCTCGGAGATCCAAACCCATTTGGCAACATTCTTCGTTTTCACTCATTTATCTATTCTTCTGTTTCTCTCTCTAATAAATTCTTAACATCCATTCACAATTAATTCAGACGTCATTTCCAGTGAATGTTTTATTGCCCTTCCTTCTCATCAGCATATATTTCCAGTGAAGACCTATTTAATCCAAAAGAAGCCAATTTTTCTAAAATCTTTGTTTAGTCTCTAATCATTCATCCTCCGACGAGCAGGAAAAAGAAAATGGAACTGAACATGTTGCAAGAAACATTAAGCATTGGAGTTTGATGTGAGGGTGGAAGAGCGACTACTCCGCTGGATCTCATGTCTTAGTTTCCTTATAATAGTTCGTTTCATCCCCCACCCTTTTCACTTCCATTAATTTTTCTTCTATTCTCTACTCAAACACACGTCATCTTACATTCAAGGATAAGATTTTGTATGCAAAATCTATTCGGTAAAAATTACTAATATTGTTAATAAGTGTCTTACCCTATAGGATCGATTGGTTGTAAAGTATAATATACTCTCTCCGTCCCTAAAAAATGTATTCATTTATCTTATTTATTCATTCTTAAAAAATATTTTAATTTTCTTTATGGACATAATCACTTTATTTTTATCTTTCAATTATCATTTAATTACTCAAATTATTATCGTATTTTACTCACAAACAATTATTTTATCATAAATGGACTCCACAATATCTTTTACTTTTATCTGTTTTTATTTAACTTGTGTCCAACTCTCTAAGCGCTTTAACCTGGGACTGAAGGAATATATGTATTTCGCATTAATAAGCATTTAATGTTATCTAAATAGGATAACACCAAAAATTCCTACACAAGGTGAGTCACATTACTGGTACGGGTGAAATGTGTCCAGATTTGGGTAAACATGCCCCTTCAAACTGGTCATTTACACACTCATAACTATTGGATTTGAAAAACAGATATTTGTAAGAGTTGAGAAAATGCAAAGACCATATTCACAATTCACTCATTGTTATATATTGATAATAAGATATAAAAGCATATAGCTATTTGAATTAAGACCTCGCCCAAATAAAAAATACATCTACCGCAAGATTCAATTAGAATAACTAATTATAACTAGTAACATCCTTAACAAACGTGACTATCGCCCTTTTTCAAGCTAGGAATCAAATTTCCAAAAAAAAATCCAAATATATCAAATGACAGTAAATTTCGGGAGAGGAATTAAATTCACTTTCAAGTAAAAAGACAAAAGCATTAGATCTATAATCTATTAACATTATATTCACTCAAAACCAAACAAAAACCATCATACACCTTTTCCACTCAAAAATTCCCACGTGTAGTTAAAATTAAAACTCTTTTGACCCGCAGATTAAATTCAACACAAAAATTTGGCTCAAACTATTAGTCCTCCAACACCATCAGGAACCACTACATTGCTGGAATTAGAGCCCCTCAACATGCCACTGCCGCCCCTTCCCCGGCCCTTTATCCTCCTCAGCTCCGCCGCCACCTCCCGCGCATCCGGCCTATCGTCTTTATCAGCCGCAACACAGCGGAATGCCAGCTCCGCCACCGCCGTCACCCCCTCCATGGCCTCCCCATCCACCACCAAAACAGGGTCCACCACCTGGTGCAACAACCCCATTTGAATCCTGGGAACCACCATATCCGCCAGGGTCATCTCCCTCATCTCCCGAGTTTGATCAACGGCTCTCATCCCCGTGATCAATTCTAACAAGACGACTCCAAAGCTGTACACGTCGCTCTTCTCGTTTAACCGGAATGATCTGTAGTAATCAGGATCCAAGTATCCCGGGGTGCCCTGAGGCCCTGTCCAGACGCCCTCCGAGGTGTTGCTCGACGCCATTGCCGTCTCTGAGCATACCAGAAGCCTCGATAGCCCGAAATCCCCACTTTAACTCTCATATCTTTGTGCACAAAAATGTTGGAGCTAGTAATGTCTCTGTGAACTACAGGCGGCACTACTGATAAGTGCAGATACTCAATAGCCATCGCTATTTGAAAGGCGATGTCCACTCTGGTGTTCCATGTTAAGGCCCCTTTTCTGTACACGCTCTGCTTTCCATGGAGATGATCGGCTAGAGTACCATTAGGGACGTAGTCGTATACCAGGAGTAAGCCTCGAGGGTCACTGCAGTATCCGTGGAGCTTCACTAAATTAGGGTGATTGATGGATGATAGTATCAATATTTCGTTACAAAATGACTTTTTAGAGAAGCCCTTTTCTACGCCGGCGCCGGAAGAATTGTGCTTGTGGAGGTATTTCACGGCTACTAATCTACCGTCGTCGAGGTCGCCTAAGTACACGGAACCGAATCCTCCGTCGCCGATTTTACGTTTGGGATCGAAGTGATTGGTGGAGGCATCGAGCTCTTCGTAGGTGAAAACCGGCGGCAGTAGACTCGCCGAGCGGTGGCGCCGGAGGAAGATTATGGTTGGGTCTTCATCTGCGTCTAATGAGGATCTTTTCTTCGACTGGAAAACTACAAAGGCAATTGAGAGAGCAATCAAGATACAGACGAACAGAGAAATAATCGACAAAATTGCGATTCGATTAGGGGTTTGTTGCCGGATTCGGATTTGGGATGGGAAACAAATGAATGGTTTTTTAGAATCTGATGAATTGAATCCGCAGAATCCGTTGCAAGATTTGCAGCCAGAGAAATAGGGGTCTTCATCTTCATCCTCATCCCACTCCAGTTCGAAGCCCATCCTCAACATGTAATCAAGAACACCGAGAACATCGCCGGTGCATTCGGGCTGATAGTCTTGGCGATAGCGGGCGGCGCAGTCGTGGATGAGGTGGATTGGATTCTTGATGAGCTTGCATTCCCAAGAACAGCGACTGCAGTTTGGGAGATTTGGGGGCGGACATGGTTTGAGAGCTGAGAGCCGAGAGCAGGAAGAATCCGACACCCGGAACGGTGACCCGGAAAAGGTAATGGGTCTATTGAGTGTGGAGATAATAGGACTGGAGGTGCAGTTAGAGGAAATGGCCGGGGGTTGGGGTGAGGTGAGGGAGACGGTGAGGGAAGTGGAGTTGGGCTCGTAGTGGAGGAGAGAGAGTGAGAGGTTGTTGACGGAGATGGTGGCGCCGGAGGACGGTAAGCAGTGGATTTGGAACGAAGGGTGGCCGCAGCCGGCGGCGAACGAGAAGGGGAACCGCGGCGGAGACGTGAAAGGTGGGCACAAGATTTTGGTTCCCGGTGAGCAGCTGTGGGAGTATACCAAAGGGGAGAGCGTTACAAGAAAGATGAAGGTGGTGGAGGAGACGGCGGCCGGAGATGGGCGTGGTGGCATGGTGGTGGAGCCAAAATGGGAAATGTAATCAATAATGAGTAGAGTAAAGATCTAAATCTTGATCCAGTTTGGGTGGGTATAGACTATACTCAGGTTAGTACAGATGCATGTGCATTTGTGGATACTAGTCTAGTCTGGATTGGAATAGTCAAAAAAGAGTTTGATAAAGTTTCACAAAATGAAATCCTAATAAGAGATTTTGTTGCTGCTGCACCTAATTTGGTTTTTATTGGTGCCAAACACAATTACATAAAGGCATACTGTACTATGTGATAAATTCTACCCTCAATAAAATACACATTGTATAGATTATAGTAGAAAATACAGCATACGCACACATGGCACTTGTGCTTGATTATATCGACTCTGACTACTAAATCACAGTCGCACACCATATTTTGTTTACGGAAATAAACACTTATAAATATAATTTATATGTTCATTATTTGTAACTATTTATAGTGTGATGTTATATAAATATGATAATTTATTATTATTCATTTAATTACGTATTTGATATAATAATATATATGATGAGTACATAGTTTATGTTGACCGTTGAGATATAATCATTTCTACATTGGTCTGTATGTGTAAATTGAAATTTGAATAGACTTCTTTTTTTTTTTAATATATATAATGGACTCTTTAACCGTGGAATGCAGCTGCAGGTGGGGTTTTCAATGAGAGGGAAAAGTGGGAGAGTCACGTGAAGAAAATTGGATAAAAACAAAAAGACCATAGAAAAATATATGTATAAATGTTGGCTGAGGGAACCAAAGTTCCAATTTGGAAAATACTTTGCCTCTTTCCACACTTTAAAAGGGAGTCGTATTAATATGAATATCATTGATTGCTTGCTTTTCACATATATGCCCAACTTATGTTGGGTGGTGTGTGTCTTTCTAAAATTCTTAAATCAAGAGTCAACAGTGGTCCATTATTCAATTGTTTCTTTACAAACAATCTGCAGCCTATTAAAATAATATGCATTGGATTAATTTTACTTTAATTCGTATAGTATTTAGATAAATTTCATATGATAGGTTCAATTGAAAAAATACATAAATAAAGAATTTTGAACTTGTGATTTTTCGATATTATACTCACAATCTCAGATGTCCTTGGCCATAATATTGGGATCATTGTAGTTTCATTTGATTGTTTTTTTAGTGACTCATGATTTTTGTTAAAGTTACGTATAATTTGTTTTGTCAAAGGTTTAGGCCATGAGTGCCTAAGAAAGTTTGCGACCAATTAATTGTGGTTGTGTCCTCTTTTTTTATCATTATTTTTAACTTCTGAAATTTACATGATTTTCTTTTAACTAGTTCATGGTTGATGTATATATTTTTTATTAAAATTTACATAACGGTTATTTTTTTGTTGAAATTTATATCAGTTATTTGTGTGAGTTGCCACACATGCCCAAGACGTAAAATTACACCCATAAAAAGTTCGAGTCAGAATTCCTACAGGTTATCGAAATAGTATTTAGGATTTAAAGTAATGAATACAAATAACTTAATTTAGAATATAATATAAACTAGATGAGTTAGGCGTATTCTGCGGTATTTTCGTTAAATAAACTTTACAATATAATATATTATATATAATATTTTCAAATAATAATATATATATTAAAATAATGTATATGTATAAAAAAATTTATAATTATAATATTAAATTTAAATAATGGTAATATTAATTGTTTGACAATTCATGCTAGGAATTAGAATTATTATAATTATGTGAAAGAATTTACTATAAGATTTGCTTTAAATTTATTTTACAATTAATAAAAAAAAAAGGAGATGATTAATAATTTTTTTATATAATTGATGCATAAATATTACTCCGAATAATATATGTATATCGTATATTTACAATAAATATCATATATGATTATATTAAGTTTTTTTAAAAAAATAGTTGATAAACCACAATTTTTCTTACACACATTTATAGGCTTAAGTTAAATATAATTTTATGTTTAAAAATTGTCATATGATAACACTTTTTAGATATAAAATAGATATTTAAAATATTTAAAGATTTATATATTAAATTATTTATTAAAAAATATACATATTGTGCAAGAGTCTAAGGTTCAAACCTCCTTAGAAATATATTTTTTAATTAATTCCTACTTTAAAATGTCACATAGATGCCATATATTAATTATAAATTAATAGGAAAATGACACATAGATTATTAATATATATATATATATATATACATTTAATAAAAATGTGACATCTCATTCAAATTAATCTGTGTGACAGGCCAAAAACAAAATAATATAGGGATAAATAAGTGCAAAAATTGGTAACGTTATCATATGTCAGGTTGCAAATGGTGTTCAAGCCCAGTGTGTAATCCAATATGGTGTGTTTAGTGCATGGTTTATCCCACATTTATTGGGCCTCTCCAACCCTTCAATTGGGCCAATGATGGGTACATTACAAAACTGTCCGTCCACATACATTTTTTAATGTAAAATAAAATTTGTGCAATGCACGGAAATAATATATAATATATTGTGATAAAATAAATTTTATAAATATGTAAGGAAACATATAGTTAAATTCACGGGAGGATTAAATTTAAGTGATTCCAATTTTTATTTATATAAATTGTAACTATTAAGGTGAACAAATGTTTTACACTTGTCATATTGATTAATCAAAGATAAAGTATTTAGATGAAACTATTGTAAAATTTCCAACCCAAAATACGGTAATTAATATCTTCGTAAGCACCCAAAACTATCGTGATTCTAAATTTTTGCATTAGATGATGTTTTCCATTAAGGCTCAAGCAATGAAGGCAATTAATTTTGAAGTGTAACATATGATTTGTTTTTATATGTTAAATTGTTATTTTGATAATTATTTAGTTTTACTATTTGAATTTGAAAGTATGAATTTATATGTTAATTTATTATGTATTTTTTTATTTTTTCTTAAAAATAATAAAATCGAACCGTAAAGACGGCGACTAAGCGGTCGAGACGCTAGTCCGGTAGAATTCGCCCGACTACCGATATCCAAGTTTTGCACCCTTGTTTATAACAAGTAGTTGCGATCGTAAAAAAATCACAAGAAGATCAAATCCTATTCAATATATATTAGACCACATGTTAAGAATATTACTCTCTCCGTCCCATAAAAGCTTTCTACACTTTCCTTTTTCGTCCGTCCCAATATAAGTTTCACTTAAAATGGAAAACCTTTTATAAACTCTACCCTCACAATTTTCATTAATTTACACAAATGCCATTACTTTTACTTTCACATACACATATCCCAATAAAGTTTTTTTACTTTATATATAAAAGTTTACAAATTTATCCTCAAAACTTCAATCATTACTCTTTTTTTTAAAGTGTGTGCCCACCTACATATGAAATCTTTTAGGACGGAGGGAGTAGTAATTAAAGTTAGTAAAACACCAATAAATTAATTAATCTTTATGTAAATACTTATAATATATTACTCATGTTTCATAAACTTTTCATACTCATACTTTCCTTTTTAAATCGGTTAAATTATGAATTTCAACTTTTTAAAATAGAAAACCCTTTATAAATTTCACCTCACAATTTTAACTAATTTACACAAAATATCATTATTTTTTTACTCACACATACACATAACCTAATAAATTTTTTTATTTTATACGTAAAAATTTACAAAATTACCCTTGAGAACTTGTGTGTCATCCTATATGTAAAAACTTTTAGGGACGGAGGAGTACATATTATTTTCACATTTTCCCTTTTTACTTTATTCTTTTTTTTATGAGTAAATATTTGTTCTCAAATGAAATCGAACCCGTCTCTCTACTAAAGTGAGGAACCCGGTGGGTGAACTAAACCACCTGGTTCCTTTTTACTTTATTCAATCTCAATTTTTTTCATAATTTCGAATTTATGTTTATTAATTAACAACGCAATTAATGGAAAATATATTTATTGCACTCATATTTTATTTCCTGACAATAGTGAAAAAATTTCACTTCCATAACAAAAGAAAAAGATTTCTATTCATATATTAAAAAAAAAGATTATTAATACTCTCATTTTATATTGTGATCAAATCTCCACCTCACACCCCATCATTCTCGCCTCCCGTCACCGAATGACCGAACGACCCCATAGTTTTTAAGAGTAAGTGAGGAGATGTTGGATATGTAGGTAGAAAATATTTTATTTAAAAATAATAATTTGGATAATTTACTACAAAATAAATATTTTTTTAAAAATAAATTAATAAAGAAAACATTTACTTTTTCTTATAAAAGTGAGTATTTTTCATTTTATCTCGATTCCCTTATATTCACCAAAATTTTTAAGCATCGACTGTATAGGAGTAGTATTTAAGACCCAACCTACCTGACTACCCCACAAACGAACCAATTTGGTACGCTACAGTACACACGTCATATCCTTATCTAGATAACCACCATTTCCACCAATTCCAACTGATCGTAATACTTCCTCCATCCTATTTATTTGCATGTAAATAGTAGCATAATTTCTAAGAATTAAGTATAGTGATAGGGGTATTGAGTAGTAATTTAGTACTTTCATATTCAATAATATATTTATTATTTATATACTTATTAACGTAAAAATTGTTTATATATATTAAATAAAATAAAATAAGAGTATAATAATTCATTCTAATTTATTGCAAAAGGATTAATATAGATAAAATAATGATATTGTGTGTAATTATTAATAATATTTATATGTATATCTAAATTGTTACTTCATGTGTTCTATAATAATTAATAACTTACACAATTTTCTTATTTAAACATCCCAAAATAACTTGCACACTCCAAAAATAGAAAACTCATCATAAATTTCACCCTCACATTATTTATAATCTTACACAAAATATCATTACTTTTGATTCCACACATACACGCAAACTCACTTATTTCTTATTTTGTAAATAAAAATTTATAAAACAACCTTTTAAAAACTCAATCTATTACTTTATTTCTTTTTTATTTGTGTGCCAAACAATGGTGTATGGAAGGAGGAAGTAATATTTTTAAATTGAGAGGTAGTATTTGAAGAAAGGCAGAGAATCACAAAATTTGGAGTTTGTGTAGTTTGAGTCAACCTTGTTTTTCTTACACGCAAATGTCAAAATAATTGACCCCGTGGCCGCGTTAGGGCCTATCCAATACCAGTAGCCGTCTATTTCAAAAAAAAAAAAAAGAAATACCAGTAGCCGTCTTAAATTCAATATAGCTGGCGCCAATCCTACCTTTGTCTCTCTCCTAAGAAGCTTCCTCTCTCTACTCTTCTATATATATATATATATATATATTCACTACTTTCTTAGCCTAACCTAAACCATCTCAATCCAAATTCTTCCAACACAAGAAAATTCATCAAAAATTGATTAATTCTTATTCAGTTAAGTTTATCCAAGTAGAACAACAGCCATGGATTTATTCTTCAACGCTAAAACCGTTCGCATGAAGAATTGCCACGACAAATTTTTAACGGCGGAAGAAGACGAGGAAACCGTCACTCAAGCCCGCGACGGCTCCTCCAAAGCCGCCAAATGGTCGGTGGAATACGTCGGCACCTCCGACAACATCATCCGCCTCAAGAGCTGCTACGGCAAGTACTTAACGGCGTCAAACCAGCCGTTTCTCTTGGGCATGACGGGCAGGAAGGTGCTGCAGACGCTTCCCAAGCGCCTCGATAGCTCCGTCGAGTGGGAGCCGGTGAGAGAGGGAGGCGCCGTTAAGCTGAAGACGAGGTACGGCCAGTTCCTCAGGGCGAATGGTGGTTTGCCGCCGTGGAGAAACTCCGTCACCCATGATATTCCGCATCGGACCTCCACCAAGGAGTGGGTTTTGTGGGAGGTGCATACCATGGAGATTCTTTCGCCGGCGGTTCGACCGCCGCCGCCGCTCGTCGTTGGGAAGCCCGATTCTCTTTCTTCAGAATATGACTCTCCGGTTACAAGTTTACCTTCGGGGCCTGCTAGCTTTTCCAGACAAGAGGTAATTAAATTCAATTAATCTTGTTTTTGGTAATTTATTTGTTCTAATATGAAAGATTTTGTTGATAATACATGGAATTGGATTGAATATGCACATAGTGCTTTAATTTGCGGTAACGTGAAAGAATATTCAAAGCCCAGTTTCTTGAATTAGATGGAAAGTGATGGAAACGAATATTCAAATTATGAATTACTAGGATTTGGATAAGGAAGAGAAAAAGAAGTATTGCTCCCTCCTTCTCCCATGATCTTTTATAGAATTGAGTGCACAAAATTTAAGAAAATGCACATAAATAAGAATAATAATTGGGGAACAATAATAATAATTTGAGTTTTGAGGTTAATTTTGTAAATTTTTATAATTAAAGTTTTGAGGATTAATTTTGTAAATTTTTTTAATTGTGGGGGTGAAGTTTATAAAAAAATTTATTTTAAGAGTTTGAAATTTATAGTGGGATAAAGAAAAAAAAAAGTGTGAAAGATCTTATGGAACAAATGTGAGAGAGTTTTATTAGGAATTTAGGCATTTAGATATTGTCCAGAAAAGTTGGTTTAGTATGGGCGCTCAATTCATCATCCGGTGTGGTGTTGTTATGTGCAGTCTTTGGTGAGCTCGCCTCCAAGGGCAAGTGATGGAAGACTAATTTACTTCTACATAGCCGATGAACATGGTGAAATAGACGAGGGTTTCGAGGAGCTATGCATTACATTCAAAGGGTATGAAGTGGATGAACTGAGGATGAAGCTTGAAGAGGAGTTAGGAATTGATGGTATTAGTGTGTGTGGGCGATTGAATGGGAAGCTTTACCCTCTCCGTTTGCAGCTTCCTCCCAACAACACCTCCATGCACGTTGTCATTGTTCCACCCTCGTCGCAAGGGATTACTTCATACTAGTAACATTAAGGTACTTTTATCACCTCCCCACTTTTGTAGTTTATATGCTAATATGTCAACTAACATATTGCTAAACCATTCTTCGTATTTTTGTATCAGTGGTCGAGATTTAGGGGATCACAACAATTTTGCTCAACTGACTGCCACTTTTTGTATATCTGCCTCAGCCATGGCCCTGTGCTTCCATTAAGAAAATATAGATATATAAACATTTGTACATATATATAGATACAATAATCAAGTGATTCTTGTTAGCAGCTAATAGTTATCTCTCATTCTTTCTTTCTTTGCGCTCTGTTTTAGACTGATTTTTGCATTTAAGCATTGTATAATGGTCTGTGAACCAGTGAAATTCTGTTTGATTTCTGAGATTTTACAATTATTTTATTTTATTTTTTTGGACGGAGATCTTTATAATTATTATTATTATTATTTTTTGGACGGAGATCTTTACAATTATTTTATTTTTATTTTTTGGACGGAGATCTTTACAAATATCTTTAGTGAATAAAAGCAAATTAAGTATGTGGAGAAGTATGGATCGTCTTTTCTGTTCTCATTTTTCCCCATCTTTTAACTACCTGAAGTCTGAAGAAAGAAAATGTATCTGCAAAGGCGATGAAAATGGTAATCGCGCTACTACATAATCACAAAAACCATTACCAGAAATCCATACAAGAACATGACCCGTCCCTGAAACAATGGAATCGAAGGCGATCTCTCATAATGATCTCCACATCGAAAATCTTGGAGATGAATTTGCTAAAATTATGACAATCCTTGCACACGCGCAGATTCTTGAATATACGAATGTGGGCCCCTGGTTTTGAGTTCAACAGGCCATACGCGATCGCCAATCTCTCACTGTGAAGTCTGAGTGAATTCCCTTCCCTTGATGATCTTCATCAACCAGAGGTGCTTGTGAAAAGTCATGAACATACCCTGCAGTCTTTAATCTTTCTTCAATCATATCCAGAAACTGGTATATCTCTTTGGTCTGTGGATGAGTTGTATCCCCTGCAAAAACTCATGAACAATCCCATTGATTTCTACTGAACTACAACCAGGTTCTTTACCAAAACCCTTCTCGGTCATCAGTTTTCTAATCAATCCAACTTCATTCCATCTGTTAGCAGATGCGAATACTCTTGAAAGAAGAACATAAGCTTCACTGCTTCCACTCCCTTCATGGGCCATTAGTCGCTTTGCCATTTCTTCACTCAGTTCTAAGCAATCACTCTGCTTACAACTCGCATCAACAAGACTTCTCCATATCACATCATCTGGCTTCATTGGCATCCTCGATACAATATCAAGTGCTTCGTTGATTCCCCCTTACGTGCAATAAGGTCAATTAAGCAGCCGTAGTGCTGCAACTCTGGCTCCATGTTATACTCGTTTACCATTATATTGAAGTATCTAAGACCCTCATCGGACAAGCCTCTATGATTGCAAGCACTCAATATACCAAGAAAGGTGATAGAATTAGGAGTAAGTTTTTCTTCGTGGATCATTCGATCAAAATGTTCAAATGCTCTTTCTGCTTCTCCATGAACTGCAAATCCTAAAATCAAAGCATTCCAAGAATTCACATCTCGTCTAGTCATTCCTTGAAAAACTTGTTGGGCCATTCTCATCGACCCACATTTGCAATACATCTCTATCAAAGAGTTTTTGACTGGGACATCGAAACTGGGATCGATTTCACACTTCTTCAAAACATATGTGTGTGTCCACATGCCCATAGATAATGCTCCCAAACCAGCACAAGCTTCTATGACGCTTTGCACTGTGTACCCATCTGGCTCATATGATGGCATCATCTCCACAAACGTTCTCAATGCTTCACCAAACTCCCCCAGCTGAACAAGGGCATCAATAAGTGCATTCCATGAGACCAAGCTTCTCTCCGGCATTTTATCGAACACTTTCCTCGCACTCTCCAAGTGCCCGCATGAGGCATAAAAATGAATCAAACTGTTGTTTGCGTAAACATCTGATCCACATCCATGTTTCAGGACGTGTGCGTGAGTTTGTTTGCCTTCGCTCAAAGCAAATAAATACGCACAAGCTTTAAGCACAAATGGAAATGTATGCTTGTCAGGGAGTAAACTCTCTTGTTTCAACAATTCTAAGAAAATAGAAAAAGCTTGTTTCTTATGGTCTTTGCTATGCGCATAGGCTCTAATAACAGTGTTGTATACGAAAGTGTTTGGGTATGGAATCTGGCCGAAGAGTTGCAATGTGTAGAATAAGTCTTGTAAGGAGGAAAAGTAGAGTAATCTGCTGTAGAGAAAGCCAGTTTCCGGACTCTGGTGTGGTGGCGGAGCAGTGCGGAGGACTTGAGCATGTATTTGTTTGAGGTGAGGGAGAGAAACGGAGGCGGATTGAGTTAAGATATGGCGGACACGGTGGCGCACGGCGGTGGAGAGCTCCCCCGGCGGGCTAGTGACTAGAACCGCAGGCGTAGCCATTCTTCAATTTCATTCCCCGAGAGAGATCCAATTTGATTCTTAAGATCTCAAAAGCCCAGAATATTTTTGGGCCAGCCAAATGGCCCATTATATGTGGACCATAGATATCATACCTCTTTGGACCCTGCAGCCGATGCATTCAACCTTCGCTACATATCTCAAAATACGTGGTCAAAAGTACCTTATCCAAAGTCAAAATTAACAATTGACATTATCGTTGACCATCTATACGATTATATATTATAGTAAAATTACAAAGCACCCTCGAATGTGAACTATGTTATAGAATTTATATGTGCAAGAGACCATCCCTTCTAAAATAGTTATTTTAAATGTAATATTCTCCCTTTCTTTAAGACTACAAAAGTCATATGATTCAATTTAAAAACACCACATTTTCCAACCATACATGGTTTATGAAAAATACTCACTTAATTGAGCACGTCTTAATTTGTTCATTGTTGATAATATAAATATCATTCTTTATTATGAATAAAAATAATCATCATTTCAATATGCGATATGTCAATATTGAACATATTAAAACATGTTTACGGTAAATTGATAGGTAAACATGTTAGTGGTTAATTTTATTGCATTATAACAAATTTAGATTATAAGAGTTGATAAAAGAATTCCAATTTTTTACGTGCTTTTGTGAACCTATGTTGCAAGTGACTCCATCAGAATTTGAATAATTAAAGCACTCAACTCAAATTAGCAGGTGAACTTCATTTAGAAATGAAATTCCTTGATGTAAATATGAAAACATCAAATTATTTGTTTTTTTTTTTTTTTGTGAAATAACATCAAATTATTTGTTTGGTTTCAATGTTATATAGAGGTTTTCTTCCATACGTTTATCACTACTATTAATTGGGCCAAAATAAACCCCGCCCATTAATACTACATCAAATGGGCCCAGCCTTATCATCTCAATTCATCCCGAGGTCCAAGAGGCCCACACTCCGCCAACTAACAAGCAACGCAACAGACGCGACAAAAAAACGACGCAGTTTTCGAGGGTGAGTGAGAAACGACATCGTGTTAACCGTCAGATACGCTCATACGCCACAAAAAGAATTCCTTTGCAACGAAAGCGCTCGCTTTTCTCATTCTTTACGCGCCTGCACGTTCACTCCTCTACCCTATACCTACTCGCCGCCTTTTACTCCCCAAGTTATAAGTCTTCGACTCGGTGACATGCCCGTGACATGAAAAAGTAACCGTTGGTCCCTATTTTTCAATAATTGAAATTGATATATTATTTATTTTCTACATAAGAATTAACTAAAAGTCTATCCACCACCTCATATTTCTCTAAACATAAGCCCATTAAAATTTAATATTAATTTTAAATTCAAAAAAAAACAAAGAATTAAATTTTCATTACAGTTCTAAACAAAGAATTAAATTTTCCTAACTTCTCCCTAAATAAATTGATATATATATTTTTTTGACAGGAAAAATAAATTGATATTTTAAGCTAACATTTTTAATTGCTTTATTAGGCCACATTCGTTAATTGAAACCACTCCAGTTCAACTGATATGATTCCACACTTTCTTTAGGTCTAAAGCACAAATCACTTTTATTTTTTTCAAAATTTAATATTTTTTTAAAAATGAAGAAGTTTTTGTTATTTTAGTAACAAACTTTTTTTTCGAAAAGATTTTAGTAACAAACTTAAAACCTAAGAAACATAATTAGGCTGACCAAGAAATATATATATATATATATATATATATTTGTCGTAGGTTTTTAAAATGAAAATTTTGTGAGGTAGTCCCTAGAAAACATTAATTCCGAAACAGGGCCTAGAGTTTCACGCCTACTTTATTTCTTTCTTCCAAAGTGACTACTACTACTACCGTACCGGCTTCCAGTTCCAGGCGTGTCAATTTAACAACCTCCTTTATAATATCGCTGCGTACGCGTACCTTAGCGCAACATCCTCCATTCCGCTACTCTGCGCATCCGGACTCTCCAACGTTGACGACCGCCCTAATAGTCGGAACTATCTCCCACCCGCCCTCTTATATATACTGAGTCTACTCCCATTCCGCCATTTCCGTTTGAGCCGTGAGAGAAGGAGAAACCCTTCGGTGAAGAGATGGGCGTTGATTATTACAACATATTGAAAGTCTCGAAAAATGCATCTGAAGAGGATGTGAAGAGATCTTACAAGAAATTGGCGATGAAATGGCATCCGGATAAGAATGCTGTAAACACCGAGGTAGCAGAGGCGAAATTTAAGCAGATTAGTGAGGCATATGATGTGTTGAGCGATCCACAGAAGAGGCAGATCTATGAATTGTACGGAGAAGAAGGTCTGAAAGCTGGTTTGCATCCGCCGCCGAGTTCCAAACAGAGGGGCTTTAAGTTTAGCCCCAGAAATGCGGAGGATATATTTGAAGAGTTTTTGGGGGTTTTGATGTTGGGCAGGGGAAGAGTAGTGGTGGTGGTGGTGGAACGTTGAAGAAGGCGGCGGCGATGGAGACTAAATTGCCTTGTACTTTGGAGGAGTTGTACAAGGGGTCGAGAAGGAAAATGAAGATATCAAGAATCGTTCTTGATGACTTTGGGTAGGTGCATTTACACTTTTCCATTTTCAGATTTCTGATTTGTTTATTGAGATCTTTGTTTGCGGTGTAGAGTTCTTGGGTTTTCTGGTTTCATTTTGAATTTGAATTTAGATTAATATTTGGTTACAGCTGGTAATCACCAAAACTGGGGAGTTTTTCTGAATTCTCATTTTTCTCTGTTAATCAATAACTTTATCATTTAAGCGTAAAACTAGGTTTTAGATGAAAAGCACACAGATATTTGATGATTAATCTTCAATTATGATATATTGTTTTGCAAGCACTGCATTACATTACTGGGGAGGATCTTGGTTTGTGCGATCATCTTGTTGTGTCTCACATTTGATATGCTTTGAGATGCCTTCATGGTGTTCGCTTTCATAAATTTTGATTGAGCCTGGCATGGCCAATAAATTCTTGGCACTGTATGTGTATAGATGTGAATAGATTGACAGATGGATATATTGTGGTAGGTTTTCTGGATCAGCGCCACATGTATAATAAAATTTGAGCGCCTCTATTGGTATGCATCTGTGGAAAAAGAGAATTTCCAATGTAGCATACATTTCTGAATCTGTTTAGCGGATTACTAATGTAGCAATGCTTAGTCATTTCTGCAGTTCCATTTTTGTTTATTATGTGTACTATATACATTTTTCTGGCATTGTTTGCTTCATGATCTAAATAGTTACAACTTTAACTTCTCCTGTGATTGGATGGTCTATGTGATAGGATAAAGATTGAGCAATAATATATTTATTTACAACCATTGACAAATTACTTATTGGGGTTGGGAGAGAATAAAAGGAATTTTCAGTACAGCACTTTACTCTGCTTGGAATATATGTGCCATTTAGTGAACATAAGCAAATACCGGCTATGCTACTACTTATGATGCTGCTTTTGGCCTTCTACCTTTCTTGTTCACAATTCCCTCTCCAAACTAGTTGAGATAATTCTTTTATGCACTTTAACAATCATGTACTTGTGCTATTAATTCGAGGGGACTTCAAAATAAAAAATAGTTCCTGCATATCTCTTTATGAAATGAAAAATGGTAAGAGACTAATAGTGAGATCGTATATTTAGTCAGCGTATTGATGCGTAAATCATTGATGCAGTAAGCCTGGAACTATCGAAGAGGTCTTGGCCATAAACATCAAACCTGGTTGGAAGAAGGGCACGAAGATCACTTTTCCTGAGAAAGGAAACCATGAACCCAATGCTGCACCTGGAGACCTCATCTTTGTTGTCGATGAGAAGTCCCATCCTATTTTTAAGAGGGATGGCAATGATCTAATTGTCAATCAGAAAATATTGCTGTTGGACGCTCTTACGGGTAAGACTCTCAACATAACAACCTTGGATGGAAGAGATCTACCTATTACAGTATCAGATATTGTCAAACCTGGTCAAGAAATGGTGATTGAAAATGAAGGAATGCCCATATCTAAAGAACCTACTAAATATGGAAAGTTGAGGATTAAGTTTGATATCAAGTTTCCTTCAAGGCTTACCACGGAACAAAAACAGATTTGAGACGGGTTTTGGGCAGGACGACGGAGTAATTCTGGATTCGGTGAGAAAGCTGTAATTTGGCTTTAACTCACTGCAACTAAGTGTATATATTTAACCTATCGAGACTAGAATATCTAGTGTGCATAGTAAGAGAACTCTCTAGTTCAGTTTTATTTTTCTTCCTTCAATATTTATTTAGATGTATTTAGCTTTAACTGAGCAGCAATTTCAGCTGCCAAACAGAATTTCTGCAATGTGAAATCTGTAGATTATAATAATGCATGTTATTCCTACATCATTTTAGTTTCAGCTATGTCTCTCCGCTGAAAGGCTTTTCAAGCATCTGTTGGTGGTCGTGTGTTTATTATGATTGTTGGAATAAGAGATGAACATGTTTTGTAAAGTAAAACTTCAAGGGCTGGCAAAAGCAAAGTGTTTACCTCAACATAGTTGACTATTCAGAATAATAATTTGCTGATGGCCATAAATTGAAGATGAGTGGGGTATGAATATTGGTATTTGTTAATGACAAATGGCATGTATATCAGAATCTGTGCTTCTCATCTTCTTCTGGAGGTCATCTGTTTTTGGCCCCCACAACCTTATCAATCTCTTTATCATCATTCATCTGTATTAAACTTGACATTGCTCCTTCACCTACACATGCTTCTTTAATTACCAAACATCACTACAAAGGAAGAACATAATTTATACATTACTTCACGGATCGTACAATATTTTCCACCTCCTAGAATGTACTCGCATGGCCCTCACCAACAACTAGTAAATCAGAAACCTAAATTAAGTCATAAAGTTTGCTTTAGGAAGATCGAATTGAAGAATGTCTATGATTCCTACACACAAAATTATTCAATTGCAACTTGTACTATATTTTAGGTTGCAATTGGTCAATTTTACTGAAAAAGTAGCAAATTTAATCAAAAGTTTCTTACGTAGGATGCTATGTATATATATAATTTACGAATGCCCCAACTGAGAAGCAGAATCAGATTACAAATGGGGAACATTTTGAGGAGATTCATTCCAATTCGAGTAAGAAGAACAACCAAAAAATACATCTTTAGAAGCAAACCTAGTTCCATGTTCTAACCTTAATATCCATAGCACACCTCTCCGCTAAAGATAATCTTATTTCTCCACTTCCAAGTCACCCAAATAGTGCAGTTCGTTTGAATTATTTAACAGATGGCATCGATCAATACTTTGGATTATTTAAATGGCCACAAGATAATACTTTTAGACTCAATGAATTCTTGAATAGCATATCAGAATCTATGCTTGTCAATCTTCTTCTGGAGATCTTCCTTCTTGGCCCCTACAACCTTATCAACTTCTTTCCCTCTCTTTATCAGTATGAAAGTAGGCATTGCCTGCACTTCGAATTCTTGAGCAACATCCTACACATTACAATTACAATAACAATTAATTACCAAACATATTATAGTAAGAAAAAACAAGATTTTTGGATTGTAAACATACATCTAACTCATCAACGTCAATCTTGATGAACTCCACATCTGCATACTTTTCTGCAAACTCATTGATTGCAGGCTGAATGTACTGACAAGGCCCACACCAAGTTGCAGTGAAGTCAATGACCATCTTCAAGAAACATAAATCAAACCATTAATATTGACCATAACATTAACATTATACAAATCATAGATTTGAGAAACTATATACCAGTTTAGAAGTCTGTTTTGAGGCCTCAAAATGGAGTTTCCACTTTGATGAGGAGTGAAATGCCATAACTTGACCCTTCTTGGCAGGTGATTTTAATGGTGATGAGTGTAATGATGATCCATTGGTTATCTCTGGTAATCCTCTGGCCTCATAAACACTTGAAACATTGCCTCCCATCTTTCTTAATTCTTTTCGAGAAACCTTTCAAGTCGAATATGAGTTAAGGCTTGGATGGAGAATCAGTTTTATACTGGTTGGTGCACCTATTTAAATTTTGTTTTATATTAGCACTTAGTTTGCAGAATATGTTCTTTTTGGGACCGTAAACCATGTCCACCGTAGGTGTTAAATATGGTAAGATATTGTGTGCTCTTCACTCTAATCTCTCAAGAAAGACGCATCATGACCAGAATGGAGGCCTTGTTTATTACACTACTTCAAGAAATAGTAAGAACAAATGAATGACAGGAAATCCATTCCCTTCCCTACTATTTCTGGAAATCTTAGTCGAGTAAGAACATGATCAATTTTTGAGTATTGATGAAGTAAACTCTGGTGCGGTTTTGAATGTTTCGATAGTGAAATGACAGTTGTGTCCCAATCAAAATTAAGAATTGTTGGTAGAATAAATTGTGCATCTTTTTCTTTTCCATGTCATTCTTGAAATGAAGTTCGATAAATGCAAGTAAAAGGCATATATTATACGGTATGTGATTCCAATTGAAATCTGCAGATTGATTTATTATTCTAGAGCAAAGGAAGAGCGTCCATGCACTTCATGCACTCCAGCTTTTTGTTTAATTTCCTGTGCATATATCTTCCAATAATGAATGTTGAATTTGATGATTTGACCACGGAAATTGAGTTGCTATAAAGAAATACGACATACATATGACATTAAGTCCATTAGTAACTCCATCAATTTTGTCTATTAAAAAATGTTATCCTGATAAAGAAATATTTTTTTCGAGTACTCCTGATAAAGAAATATTGTATAAAAATAATTGATACGATTCACTAAAAAACATTTATTGACATAAATTATGTCGTATAACTTCTCTAACTACAAATTTTTAATAATAAAAAACGATATTTAGTTTCTACCAATTTTTAGATTATAAATTCTAAACGATTAATTTATATATAAACAATCTATTTAAAAATACTCAAATTTACTTTACGCAATTTTAACTAATTATAATCACTTATAAGTTATTAAAAATGCCTCATGAGTTTTATAAAATATACAAATAAAAAATAAGATATCTTTTTTTTATGCTAATAAAAATAAATTATCTGGAAATCATAATTTACACAGTGGCAAAAAAAAAAAAAAATCAATTACCATATGAACAAATTTTATATAAAACAATCTAATATAAATTTTTGTTTATGAGTTATATATATACACCCAATTAATAAGTAGTCCTTAAACATGAAAAAGAAATATTATGCGACTTTGCTTTTCGAAAAAATATTATGCGACTTTTGATATTTTATATTTTTGTCAATTGTATGATAGAACCACGCTTTTAAAACCATTTGACTCTCATTTATGTCCATCATTTATTTATCTGGTTAACTATTCAAATCATTTTCAACCATTAGAATTTGGACTAGTTACAAATAAGTTTTAAAAAGAAAATTAAAATTGTAAATAGGTCAAAAATATTTTCATAACAATACAAGATAAATTTGCACAATGAACCTATTTACAATTTTGAAATACTTTTAAACCTATTTATAATAAATTCTTAGAATTTATATTAAAACTGATGCTAATTTTTACTTCCTCTTCTTTCTTTCCTTTTGTAAGACGAATGGATAAACATATATTTTAGACATAATTTTATATGTAATCTTCTCATACATGATATACTAGTTACCCTATATACTTCTCTCTATCCATTAAAAGTATGCCATTTATCTTCTCATTTATTTTATTTTTATCGATTACAAACAAACAATCACAAATAAATACTTAATTATTCAAAATGTTATTGATTCATTACTCACAAACAATCACTTTATTTTTAAATGGATCCTAAAATACCATACTATATCTAACTTTATCTATTTTTCTTAAAAGCGTGTGTCAACCCTTTAAGCATTGTTTTAGTGAACGGAAAAGAATATATTATTTGACATGTGGTTTTATAATCCTACTCGAACCATGTTATAAAATAAAATGAAATGTAATTACTAACATGGAACCCCATCTCATACATATTATTTAATTTCCAGTTTCGGAAAAAAATTGTGGGCTTTCACTGCTAGTGGATGTCGTCGCATAGAAGTAGTGGTATTCGTTTTGACATTCTTCCGGAATTCGTCACTTCATGACTGCCTTTATCATCACATTCTTTTAATCTTTTTTTAAGAGATCACATTTTTAATCAATTGTAATTATGATAGTAATTAAATTTAGGTAATTTGAGGGCGCATGATTGCAATTTTTTTAATGAGAATGAAAATGAGTATAGTACGAGTTAATGAAAATAAAGAATAATCTTGGCACCATTTTTCTCACATAAATAAAATAATCCCTGCCCAATTTGATTAACTCATTTCCCTTTTATAATAATTTCTTCTCAATTATTCCCCTACACCACTACCAAGCTTATTTTGTTTGTTTTTTTTTTTTTTTTTAAATTGGAGCACAATAAGAAAAATACAATTTCATTCTCGTTCCTATGTAAGAGCTAGCTTGAAACATGGGCTTCCTGAATTCTATATTAGGAATCGGATTAAATTTTAAAGCAAGATCGTTAATTATGCTTAACTTACGGCTGTAATTTAGAATCAAAGCGTTAAATAATTCAATATTATTCTTGCCCAGCCCAGACAATATATTCCCATGTCAAAGTCGCGTGGGCAGATGAGTGTCTGACAGTGATGTTCAAATTAATAGAATAAGTAACCGCAGTAAAAGCTCGCGAACACTTTCGAAGACAAGTAGAAGTATTGTTGAATGAAATCTTATGTGAATTAGTGCATACACTCTATTTTTATCATTAATGTTATACACATTCTACTATCGTTATTATGCGTATGGTATTATAAATAAATATTATATGACAATAATAGCACATGTATGTAATAGTGATAGTAAATATATACGTAATGATGATAATAAATATGCGTATGCGATAATAGTAAAAATAGAGTTAATCATATACATTCGGTTCACACAAAAATTTATTATTAAAATAAGGTTGGAAAAGAAAGAATAATAGGTGTATAGATTAATTTTGAAAATTATGGAGTTTTACTTTTTTCTTTCCGATTGAATTAACATACATTCTGGAAAAAAAAAAGATGGGAACATTTTTAAAGTAGATCGAACTCACAATATAAATTTACAGGTCTAACTTTTCTTAATGTATTTGTCAACAAATCTCAACATAAAACTGATTTACAACTAATATATTATAATAAAATAATTAATATTTTTTAATAAAACAACTGACACCTTTCCACTAATAATACTTTTTAATAAAAAAAACTAATATCATTTAAAACTAATATCTTATAATAAAAACAACTACTATCTTTTAATAAAATAATTAATATGGCTATTAAAACTAATTTCACGATAACTTCATACAAAGACTGTGTGCTACGATCAATCTTTTTCTTTATTTTATTATATTGAACTTTTCTTTTTCCTTTTAAGAACTTTAAATATATATTAAGATATATTATGCTCCATCTATCCACCAAATTTTAACCCACAATTTCAGGATGGACTAATACAAAATGAAAGATGCATGCAACAGAATCAGATAGAACTAAAGCTAATGAAAAAGAGTCCAAAAAGTGTTGAAATGCAACCCTCCATTTCTTTGTGAAATTGAAGACAGAGAAACACATGTTACAAGAGTCGGTTCTAAATGTCTCTCTGTCACCAAATTTACATGAAATTTAATCAAATAAAATGGGGAGGAATAAGAGGATCTATAAAATTGCTGCACTTCAAAATTCATTGAATTAGAGAGAGAAAAAAAAAGGAGGAAATTCCATGTGTGAGATAATCAGTGTGAACATGAGCAGTAGAACCATCATACCTGTAGTAGCCAGCCGTAGCGCTCATAAAATTGACTCCACTTGAATATAGAGATACAATTCACAATTCATGTGAACTTGCTAGGTTTTATGCTGATTATATGACATGGAATTAGGGCTTACAGGTAAAGTCTCATATAAAAGATATAGCCACTTGTGATACTAATTAAAAGTTCAGTTTTTAGGGACAGCTCAATTTTCATTCTCTCTAAGCTAAGAGAAATCAGTTTTGACAATTATGCCCTTTTGGTTATTTGTGATCCGGTCTAGTACGGATCGGCCTAGTTCTTTTGGTAATAATTAGGGTGGAACGGCCTTGATTTTGATGGCATGGGGTTGAGGTAACTTTAATTTATGCCTAAACAATTTTCAAATCCTAATTAAGGGAGTTAAGGTAACTTTAGTTGTTTGGCACAAACACGCTTGATGAGCTATTGAACATCTAAAGAATCCACAAAAGTTGTACCAAATATCCTAGTCAGAACCCGAATATAGCCACTTGTAATACCAAAAATTATTTCTTGAGCCACTACTTTTCTTTTTGACAACTCTTTTTTTTTTTTAAACCATTGGCAACTCCTAAACGACAAGTTAAGTTCATTCTTTTTTAACCAAGAGAAATAGTATTTTTCTTTTATGCCCTCTACGGTCTTGTACGGAATGACCTAGTTCTTTTGGTAATGAGTCATGACTAGGTGGAGCGGTCGGGATTTTGTTGGATGAGTTAATGTACGGTGCAGGCAAGAATAGTAAATTTGACTAGAATGATCGCTTACCAAAAAAAGGATGAAAGATTTTTATAATAAAGACTGAAACTTAAGTTGTGGTTAAAACAAATTATATCTTTTATAACTGATTAAGAAAGATATGCCACAATTAATAAGTTAACAATCCTTGTCATTTACAACCACAACTTGGTATCCTGATCAAAATATCCTCTCTCCCTTAATGGTATTGGTTGTTGATCTAGTCCCACGTTCCTCCAGTGCCCTAGAAACGGCAACCTCAACACAAATCATTAAGCGTCCACAGTTCAAATATTACCTTCCAATTGTACTATGCTTCGCAACCTACCACCATAGACTTGGTATATAATACTACCTCCGTCACTATCTTGTTATTTGCGGTTGACTTTTAACGATTTTTGTGTGAGAATTATTTTATAGTAATATGTGTACAAAAATTGTTTTATATGAATGTTATCTTTAGTTAATAAGATCAACTAAGATATCATTCATATATAACAACTTTTGTAAACATATTACTATGAAATAACTCTCACACAAAAACCGTTGAAAAAAGTCAACCGCAAATATGGGACGGAGGAGTACTATATATATTACACTTGGTGTTTATGTCTCTATAAATGAGCTGTAATTTCTCTTTTGACCTTTTCATACATGTGTTGCAATTACCTTTTCTGCATAAATCGGAACAATTACGAGATGAAGGGTGTCATTGAATTTGGCTCGTGAATTACTTGGAATTGGACATGGAAAACTCAAACTCGACTCAGTGTAATCGAGTTCATCTCGATCTAAAGCTAACTACTCAAACTTGAGCTCAAGTTCAACAATACCTAACTTCATAGGCTTGTGGGTGTTATTGAACTTTATACCATTGCCCGTTTGCTAAACATGCCTACCATGTATTTAACTACTATATGCTTTAATCTTTTTAATTGAATCACAACATGCTATTAATATAAGGAATTTATTTGATCGGGGTCAAGTTATAGTTTATCGAAATTAATTAATAAGCTAACAATGTTTAACCCAGTTACTACCATGATCGACAAATGCACCAAATGAGATGAGCAAGGTTTTGAACTCATATGCTTCCGTCCAAATTGCCATTCAAAATTGCTTCGTACAGATAAAAAAATTAATAATTATAATTATGTACATAAAAAGAGAAGACCGAATACAGAAACTAAGGCAGGTATAGAGTGAAAAAAATACAACTTTAATGCTTCTTGACAATTTAAAAGTGAAAGATAGGTGGAACAAATTATATCTTGTAAATTGAAAAATTAAAAAGAATGGCCGTATACTAATTATCAGTGTAAATATGTACTATAAAATAATTAATAAAGTGTATATTTTGTGTATGAAATAAGGTGCTTTTAAACGATATTCCTAAATATGTATATCAATTAGTACAATAATAAGAATTTGAATACCAGCATATATCGAGAGTATAAAAACGTCTTTAGGTTTGTAAAGGGCGTGGCATGTAGAAGTAGCAGTAGCATACAATAAAAATTTGAGGAAAACCAGAACACCTCTCTGTAGAACCAAAAATGCTTCTTATGAAAAGTCACTGCCAGAGGCTAGAACTATAATATGATCCAGCAAACTCAAAATTTTGGAAAGGCTCGAGTCGAGTCCTCACTTGAGAGTATAATTTAACCCAAATTTAATATAGAAAATGTTTGTATTAAATTTCGAAGAATACTCTGTTAGTGCTCGATCTCCTCAGGCAGTCTGGCTTTTCCGGAGTACACGTACTGCATCTCGGACTCCCATGTCTGGAAAACACTCACTTAGTTTATTCATTCTCTATATAGCAAAGAAGAATAATAAGAAGAAGAAGCAAGCACATGCTCACCTCATGTCTGAAGAGAATCCGAATACTTGGGACGTTAGTCTTGTGTGTAACATTTCCTTGAGGACCTCTCTTGAAGTATTGATCTCCAAGCCAATGCAACTAAGAAATGATCCAAATTATAATTATTAGCTCTAAATGAAAATAATACATCCCCAGCCACAACAAGAATGAGAAGAGGATCAAATTGAAAGGAGGAAAACAACTGAGATTGAATATTCGGCGAAATGTTTCATCATGGTTCTCCACAATTTTTTTCATTTATAAGGAAATCTTTCAGTTTTGACTTTATTTGGAAATGACGAGCTATTTTTACGCCAGTCTTGCTGATCGCATAAATTCATATTACACTACATCGTTGGATCTGTTGAAATATAATATGACAAGAGAAAAATCAACAAAATGCACAAATACTCCAACCGTCCAACCCTCCCACTAAGATAGTTTTATTTCTTTTTCACAGAGACTAAAAAAACATATTTAATATAGTTGGAGTTCTAAACTTTTGTCATTTTTTCCTATTATACTCGTGCATTAAATGAATTTTGTTGTAAAAATGAGATAATTAAATAGGGTTATTTTGGTCCAAGAGGAAATATTTAATGACTAAAACAAGGAAAAAGCACTATAATTTGGGACATACCAAAAAGAAAAATGAGTCTATATTAGTGGGACGGAGGGAGTAGCAATTATGTTGGAACATTATTGTTTACGAATTCTAACCTTTGCAGTGTGAGAAAAACCAGATTGATAGACAGAATTTCTAGCTATCTCACAGAGGTCGCACGAACTAAGCTTCCATACCTGATACAGCAAAACAGAGGCAATAAAATAAAGATTACCTAAGACACATACATTGGTAAAGTAAAATGGAGGAACAAATAGACAAACCTTGGCTGCTACACTATATTCTTCGACAAGAGGCTCTTTAGTTAAATGGATTTGTAGAGGATCATCAGTTGATAATGAGACATTTAAGCCTCGTTGGAAGAACATTGGAAATGGGTTGCGATGATAATCCAAGAAGAGCGAGTTGTTGCTGAGAGGTGACATTGCTAAACCAATCTGAACAGCCAAATCAGATAACACTGAAATCAGACTTATCACTTATGAATTCACCTATTGCACATGCATCTCCAGAAATAGTTACAACCATCTCAGAAGGTAATAAGTCATAATAAACTTGAATAAACCTGGGCAAGATAGTATAGATATTGCAGGACTGGAGATTTCCGCAAATTTATCCCATGTGATATATTATGACATAGAAGAAACCCAGCAGCTAAATGGTCAACATCACCAGCCTGCATGAGTTGGTTTGTAAAAGGCATGCTGAAAAATATATGGTATTTGGATGTGAGAGTGAGGAGAATCAGAAAGCAACCTCTCCACAGTGAGGCCGAAATCTGATTGTTGGTAAACCTTTCGATTCACGGAGCTGAAATAGAATAAAAGACAAAGAAACATTAGGCACATTATTTTACACATAATCCCAGCACTCGCCAAAAACACAGTTAATTTTTAATCTCAAATTTTGAAAGATAGGGGGAAAAGGATTTTCCAGAACAAAGTTATCAGTTTCATCATTTTCTATCTGCCTTTAGCTACATCAATAGTGCAAAAAGGATGCATATTTTAAATCAAATTAACCTTGTTAAGTGTATACAAGTTTGCATAGCAATAATAAGCATAGTAAGAGAAGGCAGGATTAAAGTTATTTGTCCATTCGGATGGAGTTGGCATGTGCTTTGTCGGACGCCTCTCAGGTTTACTTTCATCATCAACCATGTCAAAGCCTACAACCTGTATTGCAAAATATCTCGTGTGAGGAAATAAATATAACAGAGCATGCATAAGTGCGAAAGTAGACAACTGATTTTGACATCAATTATCAAGTAGGTAAACAGAAAATAAATGCAAATTTCTAGCTACTAAATACAAGAGGACAATAATTGAGCTAGTGCCATAACTAATCAAGTACAAAATATGCCATTATTGCAAGTTCTACCTGCATATATATATATGTGTGTGAGCATGTATATGTTTGCTGGTAAGTTCAACTGTGTAGAAGTAAAAAGAGTAATTTTACAAGTTAAAGCCGCATTAAGGATATGGACTTATTGCAGAGAGAACATATGAAAAGTTAATGTTGCTTACAGAAATTTCCCTTCTGACAGACTAAGACCTTATTCTAAGTATAGAGTATATCCTGTAAGTTGATTTCATCTTACACCGGTCACAAGCATTATATAAAGGATGGAAAAAATTAAATTGTTTGGACCTAAAAACGGTATTCAGTCAACCTAATTTATCCAAAATGTACTTCATCCTATTTGAGAGGAAGAAATTGCTTATCATGAAAATACTTTATATGAAAATCTCATTGTCACACACCAGATCCTACTGCAAACCCATAAAAAGAAAAAGAAATGGCATACATAGCACATATTTGATACTGCATGAAATTAAGTATGAGGCTTGCACAAGCAAATGATGACAAACAATAAGATCATTGAGGAAAAGATGCTAAGTTAAATTCCAAAGTGCACCTGCAATAAGAAAAGATGCAAATGAGGATGGGAATTTGGATTCACTGTGACTTCAAAAAGTGGAATGAAGATGTTGTCCAGTAAATTCTGGAATGAAGTTGCTGTTCCCATACTCCTGTAGACGTTATATAACCTCGGCAACTGCACAGCTCAACCATGAAAACTTTATTTAAAAAATTAATTCCAAGAGAACTCAGTACATATATCCTGATGCAAACTCATGATGCACATTGCAGCGTACAAGTGAAAACTCAGTGGCAATGTATTCAGAAAAATAATATGGATCAGCATCAAGAAGCCAAATCAGACACTGTCCTTTGTTCATAAAAAATAAGCTTCTGACTCAAGTAGAACATCTAGAGACACGTGATAACACATAACAGAGGACAGATGCTTCTCCGGGAGCAATGTGCAGCAAATCCGGAGAAAATTTTGTATTTCACATTGCACTTCTACTCAGTTAACAAAACAAATTACTTGAATTGTAAGGAAGCGGACAGGAGATGGGTGTACTATAGCGATTATAAATCTAAATCATCATTCTGCACCCTCTACATGAAATATTGTATTGAGTTAACTTAATAGAACCGCAGAGCAAAGCTCAACAATGATGAAGCATCAGAACTAGACATGACCATTATGCAACCTTCAGGAAATCTTAATTTTGACAAGAAGGATATTCAATGAAATCGATATAAACAATTTACATGCAATCCAATATATAGGCAAAAGAATGAAGACTAATTTAAATTCCCAGACAGCGAGGTTGAAAATATGGATTACCAGCCCTTTGATTGGGAAGGCTAAAGAAAGGAGTTCTGAAATAATGAATGCCAGCAATGTAACGTTCAGTTGGGAAAGACAGCTATTGACCAAAATGATCTTGCACATTACCTGAATCAACCAAACAGCATTCTCGCTGTAAATTCTGTTGTTCACAAACCAACTTGCAAGCTGATCCCATTCGCTCTGTTTCCTCCCATAAATTGAAATTCGGTACTCAGCAAGCTGAATGAAACACCAGTTGTCAGAAACTAGAGACAAATTGCTGAGTCAATATGATTTTATGCTTGCAACACTCAAACAGATGCTGGAAAGAAAAGAAGAAGGCCCCCTTCTTAGTCGGCATGAGATAGATAAATGCCACCATGCGTGAATTCCCAACTACGGACAACCCAATGATGTGCATCATCTGATGATCAATCAGCAGAAAGAGAAAATGACTAATGTTTTGTATTCATTTTAATTTTCATTTAGTACATATTTTCAGTAGATATCCATATACAACAAGGTAAGATGAAAATGCATTAATTAGGTGACTTGTAATATTTGATCGATTTGTTGACAAGTCAAATTTTTATGTTTTAATTTGAGATAAAAATATTGTGCTGAACAATTTAAAAATGAAACAATGAGTGTTCTCTGAAAATGAGGTTTAGACTTTTCAAAAAGAGAAAAAAAAAAAAAAAAAAAAGATGTGGGCATTGAAAACAGGGTTGAGATCTGAGGATTCATTTGTTTCTTGAGGCTGTTTTCAGAAAACCAATTGAAAAGCAAAACAAAAACATTTTCCATCAAAATGTTTTGGGTAAATGAAACAAAAATATTTTTTTCGCGGATTTTAAATACATCTTATGTGGGCAACTCTCAAGCAGGTGGCCAGAATTTGTACATAGCCTGGCAGTACAAAATATTAAAACACAATAGATAAAGGAAGAATGACAGGGAAACATAGAATCTTATTCTCGAGGATACAGAACCAACACAAATGCAACAATACCTGGTATTTACTTGCTTCCAGATCTAACAGAACCTGCTTCGTCATGTCAGCCAGGAAGCGCCCTGGTAAGAGAATACAATTAACGTTTTTATTATGTGACGGAGCATTTAGGTTTATCTTATAGATAGAAGCGACATTTGTTTTCTTCTCAAAGTTGGAAGTCAATGAAAGAATTTGGCAACCATTTCTTTGTTATCCATTTACTTGTTTTTTGACAATCTAATTTCTAACAATTTTATTACAATTTAAACTGATTTTTAGGCGATAGTTTCTGATACATCCTAAAGCAAGGAAATGGAATTTGACATCTTGTAACAGGTTTGACATGCTAAGCTTGTGCTACTTTTCATCGTAATGATAAAATGACATAATCATTTTAATCATAATAATCTAATTGCATGATAGTAGTCAAGATACAACAAACATAACAAAAGAATACATGGAGAATAGCAACTTCAACATAAATGGCAAAAACCATATCAGCCAAAATAAATACTAAGAAGCCGTCACAGACAGGAAGGATGAAGTTTTCGGTTAAATCTATTTTCCTTAAGCTTGGACATTATAAGAAATTTCACAGATTTACAATAACACTAACCTTGGATAAGATTATCCTGCTTCAGAAATATTTCTCTGAGCCTACTTTGTCCACAAGGATTATACTTGAGATTAAATTTGTCAAAGCGATGAAAGGTGCTTTTGTCAGCATGCACGTCCAACAAATCTACATTAAGATCATACCTGCAATAACTGAGTCCATTAAAACACGAGCAAGAAAGCTATAAACTTGGGAGCAAATATGGATTGAATAAAGAAATACAAACCCTGTTAAGTCCAAGCTGTCAAAGACTTCTTTCAGTGTAAGATACTGCCCATCACGGTAGATAACAACCTACAGAATAAAAATAGCATGACACCAGAGCATCAATAGGAAGAGTCTTATAACTGCATTTGTGACTGAAACATGTATATCTATTGAAGACAAATCAGTGTTTGAGCAAAAGCATCATAAGACTAATACCTCATCTGGTTCTTTTCTCAACTTTGACTTGATGAATCGGAGGAGATGCTTTTGGTTCATGCAAGCAGAGTGATGCACATGAGTGTCAACTTTTCTTATATTGTAGAAATCACGATGAGGTGCGGTTTTCTGGGCTACAAACTCCTTATCCGCATTCACCAACAAATGAAGGCGGAATTTCTATAATCAGAAAAGAGATTGTTACTCATCTAAACAAATGATAAAATACACATGTCCAGAAAACATTGGTATTAGAGAATATTACTTCCTCAAGGAAACGTAACCGATGATGACATGCAGAGCGGACATTCCCAATAGACATGATTTTCAGGAGATGATGCATATCAGTGAAAAGCGATGTTGAACTTCGCAACAGGAAATAGTTCTTCAGTATCTAAATATTGAAGAAAAGAAAAATTACAGAATGTTTGACATCAAGGTATTGAGATTGTGCATATAGTATTTTGTCTAGACTAGCCTCATTAAATCTTACCCCCTTCACTAGCATAAACACGCACTACACCATCTTCCATTCTGAAGAAGTGCTGCTTGCACACCATACAATTAATACCAGATAAATTAGCCAACATATAATAAATGGTTCAACTTGGCAGCTTCTGGAATGTAGTTCAGGAAGAAAGGACAACTCACAGAAGATGCTTCAACAGGGACAAAGTTAAATGGATCGTTGTTGACAAATGCTAACTCAGATTTTTCCGAACTCTTTCTCCATGGATCAACATTTTCCCTGAAAACGTATTTTCCCCTCAAATCTAAACACTCACGAATCATCTTCAAAACTTCTTGTTCTTCAAAACTCACCGAATCTGATTCCATATTTGAAGAGCATTAGAAAGAGAATCTAGTAATACACAAGTCGTCACCAGAAAGAAAACAAGCACACAGGGTAAAACTGCAAATGAATGGCTCCTGTAAAAATCTGGCAAAATTCTTGAGGACCAGGAAACTGAAATACCATGTAATGTAGTTATTGGTGGAAAAACATTGTAGATTATAGGATCTTTTGCCAATATGTTAGCTGAGGTTGTATCTATGTTCTCATCAACATGATCCATAGCAGACTTTTCCTCGGTCAAAATGGCTTCAGATTCTTGAACATGAATGTAAATCCCATCTGCAGCTTGTGTCGAGACAATGTGTTGTTTTTGAATTGGTAAATCTATATCCTGCACAATCACAGGAACACACGGGTAGGCAACAGTTTACTAACCAATATTATTGTTGGTATTAAGAGGATAAAAAGAAAAGGAAGTCAATACTTGATAAACATAAGAGAATAAAAAGCAAAGGAAGTCAATACTTGAGAAACATAAGAGAATATAAAGCAAAGGAAGTCAATACTTGAGAAACATGAGAGTTGGGGAAAAAATCACCAAAAAGCTCACCGTGTAAGATACTAGAACCAAGTTCAACAGGGTTAGTGATGCAAATCCGCATAGCTATGAAGTTCCAACAGACTGTATTTAACAGGATCTATATAGTTTTATGTTATTAATGAAGCATGTTAATAACTCTTATTTAGGCTCAACGAGGACAGGGGATATAGAGTAGTATAGCCTTCGCTCATTCAAGAGATTCTATATCGGTTTCACCAATATGCATGAATTGCAGGTAAATGACTCATTCAAATGGTAGGTCACACATATAACATGTTTCTAAAACAACATAAAGGGGCAATGTTCTTTGCACCTGCAACATCCACCTGCCTCCAATAATGGCTGCATGTTATGTTACGCTTGAGAAGTCATTTGAAAACTATAAGTAACCAGTATATACATGAAAATAGTAAACAAATCTAGATGCAAGATATATATACTACATTTTGATAGGACAATATATTGTCTCCTGTTGCAAGTTCAGTTCCTTCGTCATCAGAATCCCCTGTGCTGTCAAATGCATAACCACCTGTTGATCTGGGAGTCGCGAGCCTACCAACTGAACCAACCCTCATATTTGTACCAGAATGACTGACATACTGCTCCTCCGCTGCATAACACAAAATACGATAAAAACAATTGGTTCTCTAACCCTAAATCTATTAAATTCTGATTTCAATGAGGTGTCATGCCTTATTCTCAAAATGCTCATTGTCAACTTAAAGAAAAATTAGGTACATCAAAAGACATGTGATCAGATTTCAATTTCATCCAGATATTCTAAGATGTGATCACAGGTTCAAGAACTTCCGCACTTTCTAGCAATGCAAATTTAATGAACTTAACAGAAACTATCCCAGTAATATCATTAGAGGATAATATAAAACTACTGAATATCTGGAAAAGTGATATCCTTAATTAAAGAAAACAGAAAACATACCATCCCTCTGATAAGTTCGAAGTGGTGGTAAATCGGTAGGAATGGAATCAATTTTACCCAAAGAATTCGATATACGAATATCGGCACCAGATTCCTCACTGCGCCACTCAATCTTCGGAGTAGACGCATTCGGCATAGAACACGAAACTCGATAATCCCTCGCCTCATCACTATAACCATCCTTATTTTGGCCATCTTCTGAACTCAATAACTTACTTTCACTTCTCCATATAATCACGTTCTTATCAGTTTCCGCATTTTCATTAAAATCCGAAAGGTCACATTCTTCATCATCGGAGAGCTGCTGCAGATGACGGCGGTTGCGTATATTGAGGAGGCGATCGAGGACTTGATCGACGCTGCGTTTGTGGATGTAGAATGCGGAAATAGCCATCACGGAGGCGCCGAACAACGCCGCCACCGCAAGCTGAGCTGACGAGACCGGCGAAAACGGTGCCGGTGGTGGAAACATAGTGTTTAGCGGGTGGCGGTTTTAGTTGGGGGTTTTACGCAAACGAACGAAAAGAAAGTGAGCCCTTCGTTTTGCCTCTTATATACTCGCTACTGTTGTATCGCAGAATGTCTGAAATATTAATGATAGTACATAGTAATAGGATAACAAAATTTATAATATTTCATGAATGTTTTTCGGCACCAGTTACATCGTGAATTAGCGCAATTTTATCAAATTTTAATTAAAAATTCAACCGAGCTGTTCTTTTATATTTTTTTACCAAAATAGTGTAAAAATATCTGCTTTTATTGCGTTTCACGTGATGAAAAGCATTAAACCATACTAATTTTTAAGCTTTAACCATACAAATCCATTCTCCTAACACCACACAAAATTTATACTATATCCTGAAAGTTTGAATTCTTAGCAGGCACGGCCCAAATTATTACATTAATACAAACTTGATGGAATATAAATAAATAATTTGAAGCCTCTATGGGCATAGGCAACGCCACTAGACAGAAACTCTCCAAAATCTCGAGTTTCATTTTGTTAAAATAAATGGGTATTATCAAAAGTGAAGTCCATGATTGGAGAGTTTTATGGGAGAGGATACCAACCACCCATGAAGTTGCAAATTGGAGGAGTTTACCGACAGATCGGTGTTAATCTTATTGTAATTCCTCCCAAAAACAATACGACATATTTTCTTTGAATGTAATTTTGTGTATCGCTTTTGGATAAATTGCTTAAACTGACTAGGGTTAAAGCTGCTTTCTTCCAATCCTTCCTTGAATTTACTACATTTTAGTAGACATTTTAGAGGGAAGAAGGGGAAGGAGCTTGCTATTTGTGTTTGCGAGTATGCTACGTGATTGATCCGGAAAACAAGGAATGTACATGTATTTTGAAGCAAAAAACGAAGAATGAGAAGATTTTGAATTTGAAATGAATGATAGAACAATCAGATCTTCGAGTAATTTTAATGCTTGGTGTTCCTGTCCTATTACTGAGATTTGTGTTGGGATAATAAAAAATAAATGACAAAAAGGCATGGAGTTCTAGAGGTATGAGAAATTTTGATAAAAAAATGGGCTCAGCCCAAAACGAGTAATATATACATATGGAGATTGAGGGTCTATGAAGATCCCAATTCCGAACATGGGATGCAAAATCATATCATGACATCCATCCACGCGAACCTTTTTTGTGCAATAATAATTAGAAATAAAATTTCTTTTGTTTTCTTCATATAACTTGAGTATGGCCTCAGAGAATTTTGATAGGCTGATGATGTACATGTGCACAGTGTAATTTAGTGTATTTTTAAATATTATATATTATTTTTATTGAACAGTTATCATTATTTGCATTGATCAATATCAGGTTGAATAATTGTAATTGTTTAATGTAAACATCTATAATTATTTGGTAAAAATAATTGATATTATTTAAAAATATATTTAATTGCATGGTGAATAAGAAATCTACGCTACAAAATTTTCATCAAATAAGAATATATCTACTCATCTAGTATTCTAGTTAATCGATTATGCATTTATATTATTAATTAATGTATTTCGTATAGAAATATTTGGAAAAGTAGTACGTATCGTCCCACCGACTTGTGCTTAAACCTTTTAAATGGTGTATTTGATGCTAATTTAAACTCGTGCCGTTTCATTTTACAGAGAGAATCCAAAACAGAAAGAAAGAAAATTAATGGCTGAAAACAATGTTGAAATAAAAATTGGGCACGTATCTAACTGGGCCTAATTAATAATCTGGCTAATCAAGCATGGTGATAATGGGCTCAACACTCAATAGTCTAGCTGCTGAAATGGGCTAGTGGAATGAACATATTAGAAGCCCAATGGTGAGGCAATCGTCACGAGCAAGTTGTTAAAACCACTTTTCCAGATGAAAGTGAAAGTGATTCTACGGTATTATCATCAACTCTTTTAGCTGATAAAATTAATCACTTTTAAATCGACTGTGAGAAGTATTTTTATATAAACTTACTTAGTTTTTTTTTATCAATAAATATTAATTTATTGTTAGTTTGTTAGTTGTTAGTTCATCAAACATCCAAATTTTGGATTTAAATTAGTTTATGTATAATTCTAGCCTCAAAGGACCAGATTTAAATTTGGATTCGTGCTAAACCCGCCCGTTCAAAGTGGATTTGGACTTGATCAAACAAGTTTGGGACGGGCAATGATTTTTATAGAACCCACCCCATTAATTTGTTTTAATTTGACACACCTCATTAAAATAATAATTTTTTTATGTATATATATGCATTTATATAAACTCCTATTCAGATTAATATATTTAAATTTGTGAGTATATAAATTATAGTATATGTTATTTTTAAATATTAGATGAATAGTATATTTTAAACAAATATGTTTTTAAACTAGTGGGTTTTCTGGTCCATAAAAGTTTGACGGGATGGGTCCTAATATTGGCCAACACGTCTCAAACGGTCAAACCTTAATTGCTTACACACCTCAGTAAGAATTTGAAAGAAAAGCGCAGGATTTTTTTTTTTTTTTTAAAGAAGAGAGAGCAGGATTTAAAAAAAAAAAAAAAAGAAGAAAAAGAAGAAAAAGGAAAAAAAGAAACATTTATATAACCCAAGGAGATGATAGTTAAGTAAAAGTAGTCAAGTAGATCATAGTAGTAAATATGATAGTTGACACTTGCAAAATATTAATAAATGAAACGCATTAATTGATATTTTTCTCTGTTGAGTTATTGCAAGATTGCATGTGTATATTTAACTGTTCTACTTAAAAGGAACGGAAATTAATTTAATTTATTAACGGGAGACGGATGGATTGAATGGGCACGTTTTGAAAGATATATGTTAACCAATGAATGATCATCCTAAACGTGAGGCTGAGAATTATTCAGCAAAAAATTGTGTGAGACGAAATTATGACATAAATTAATATTTTAATTCATTTCAAAATATTAAAGTATCATTTTCTAATTATATTTTATCCTATTATGAAATAGTCTCACACAATACCTACTCAAATCAATTATATATACTAATAAGGAGTTAAATTGTCACGTGTCACAACATGGTTAAGTTTGATGTGATGTGTTATAGTGTAGTTATATTTGATGATGTATCATGATTTAGTTGAATTTTTTTAAATTTAATGTGTAATTTAACTATTGATTAAGAAATATACGAGTGTTTAATATCAAAATGAAAATCTTAACTAAAATCAATTATTTATTATTTTGACCACATTCTCCTTATATTTATTTTTACCTATATATATATATATCTAAAAATTTTGTAAAGTACAATTACTCTCCTATGCAATTTGTGTATACTATAAAACTGATATTATTATATTGATTCACTAATATTATAATATTTTATATTGTGATATTAGTTTATAAGTGAAATGGTATCACTAAATGAATGTTATGATATCAATAATAATATAATGGTATTAATTTCATATTATTAAACGGTTTCACCCAAAATTTTGTATGTAAAGTATATTAATTTTAATTAATCAGTTTTTTTAAAATTCTTTTTGGGACCACCTAATTTAAAAAGAATATTTTAATCAATAAAATAAAATTATTATAATATAATTTTTATCATTAATTATATATTAATAAATTATTCAATATAACTTCTTATACAATAAAACTTTAGAATATGAAAAATAAATTTTATATTAAGCTTTATTAATATATCTTTTAAAATATGAAAATATTACTCCTCTCGTCCTCGTAGAAATTTACTGAGTTGACTTTTTAATGGTTTTGTGTGAGAATTATTTCATAGTAATACGTTTACAAAGTTATTTTATATGAATGAAATGCTAGTTGATCTTATTAACTAGCATATCATTCATATAAAATAACTTTGTAAACGTATTACTATGAAATAATTCTCACGTAAAACCGTTGAAAAGTCAATCACATTCCTCTAGAACAGAGGGATTATATATTATTCCCTCCGTCCCATAAAAGCTTTCACATCGTCCGTCCTATTATAAGTTTCACACCCTTAAAATGGAAAACTCTTAATAAACTTCACCCTCACAATTTTAACTAATTTACATAAATATCATTATTTTTTACTCTCACATACACATAAAAGTTTACAAAATACCCCTCAAATCCTCAATTATTACTTTTTTTTTTCTTAAAGTGTGTGCCTCCTACATACGAAAGTTTTTCCGCGACGGGAAAGATTATTATTTTTTTATCGGTTAAATTACGACTGAATCCATAACCATTTTCGGACATGGGCAGTGGAGTATTAAATTTATTTAATAAGCAGGAGTCATCTCTAGGTTTTATAATAATCAACATAAATGCAGAAAGAGACGTGAATATCATTTTTGGAAGAAGTGAAAAAGATAATTATGTGCCGACAAGACCTAAAAGTGATAACACCATACTTATGTGAAAATTAAGAATCTAACCATAGCCAAAAAATAAAAGTTGGACATGTGACGCAGACATCCCGCTAGTATGGACACATGAATACAAACGTTATAATCATGTGAAAAAGACACTGAAAGAGCTGCAAATTTACTTTCAAATTCGTTTTGAGCACTTACTTTATGTCTTTACATATATAATAAATAACATGTTGCAATTTGTGATTTGCATAGGAATTAGAGGTAGCAGATATGCAAGAAATTGAAATGCCACAAGTGTGTGATTGGGAAATGAGAATCTCAGTCACCTAATAAGCCAAACGAATGAGTGCATAAAAGCTATTCTAGTTAGAGACATAAAGAGGAACTGATAAATATTTATATAGTGTAGATATAGAGGATTGATTTTGACAGAGCTCAAAGAGTTGATATTTTACCAAGCGATTTTAATGGTCCTATTTATTGGGTTGCCCTTGCCCAGCAGTGCAGGGTGGAATAATATAATTAGTTGAGAATGACAGAAGAAGAAGAAAATCGAATGAGGTTTATAGATTTATTCAGTTTTAAAAAAATTATTAACCGTTTAAAAAAAAATTATTAACCTTTTCCTTTTCTGAACCGGACTATTGACTATTGTGAACTTTTCAGTTACTTCATATCAAACTGGCTAATAAAAAAGTTTTATGTGACATTCACGATTGATCTCAATTTTAATTTTTGGATCATGTTTTTTTCTTTTAAATAAAATTAGACTGTGATTCATAAATTTATGTTATACACGCGTGCGTGTATGCGTATATATTACTTCGTTTATGCTTGAACTTGAAATGATTGCACATTTTAAGTAAATTCAATATTTATTTTGAAATTCACGTTTCTCCAATAGTTTAAAAAATTAGCCTTTAATTTAAACCGCAAAACTGGAATTGGTTTAATCAATACATAATGTTGTGTCTCGCCCATTTATTCATTTGTTTAACTTATGCAATTACATTCAACATATACGCACTTTGCCAATTATAGAAGTTTTACTCCAAAATGATTTTATTTTTACGATATATTTAAAACATGGCCCTTTTTTAGGACAAAGTAGCAAAGTACATTAAAGAAATGAGGTGCATCAGGTGCAACATCACTTCAAATGCATTATTGAATAATATAGTTATTTTATTAAAAATACAGTTATTTTTAATAAAAACTAGTATTATTTTCAAATACATTTAAATTAATTGTATCAAGAATTTGATGTATACAAATTTTTTTCTCAAAGGAATATGTGTATCTATCTATAACCATTTTCTCGGCGGAGTATTATTACATATATATGTAACCTGCTTTCTAAATGTTTTACTATTCATTCTGACCTTAAATTTTATTGATATTTTATCAGTTGTCCTATTTATGGAAAGAAAATAAAAAATCTAGACAGATGACCGACCCACAAGGCAGTTTGGTGTAAACGTATACCCCCTTTCATTAATGAACTAAACAAGAAATATGAGTTTCATCTCTGCAAGTTACATTATTTCAGGTACATTATTATTATCTTCGAAGGTACATTATTATTAACATATATAACATAAATAATAATATATTCAGTATATTTTTAATCAAGTATATATATATTATATATTCCCATGATGATTGAAGCCCACAATTTTAGTCTCCTGTGACTTCTGACTTCTGAATTGGGAGTGGGATAAAGATATTTCGATCCGTAATATAGTGCAAGTCTATTTCGTTTGGATCTCTACTACTTACGATGCGCATGCATACCACTATCATCACACATATTATTATGCATGGTTCAATCAATTTGAAACACAAGACAAGTTCATTTAGAATTCCTTTTTTTTTTTAAATAGTTTTCTATGAATTATTTAATATTCAATCTTTGCCTGGTTAATTTCAAGAAAATTGATTAGATCGTTTCTCTATAATTTTGGATACAGATCACCATATATATGTCGAACATCAATTCACATCATTTTTTTCTCTTTTGAAAAAGTATAATATGAATCAATTTTTTTTCGTGAAACTTTGTTTGCATTTTACGTGTATTTTTAATAGTATTAATTATCATTAAAAATATTAATTTAATATTATTATATAATAAAAAACTAATATAATTTTGAATTGTATAATAAAACTGATTTATAAGAGACCTACTTATCATTTTTCTTATTATTATGGGGGAGAAATGTCAAGAGGTTGCGTCTCAAACAACTAATTGATTTTTCAATATTTTTTAAGGTGTTTTTTAAACTCTGTTCACTTTAAAAAAATAATATGAATTAATTTTTGTAATAAATTTAAGGATTTAAAAGTGAAGAGTGTTTAAAAAATGACTTTAAATCAAATAAAAAAATTGAGTGTTTACAAAAAAACACTTTTACTATTAGTGGGGTAATTATATGGGAGAGTAATTATTATTTTTATTTTCTCACAATGAGAATTTTTCCAAAAGCAAGTAAAATTTATTTTGGCAAAATTAATTTTAAGAACTTAAAGAAATGGTTGCAAACATTATATATGTAAATACTCTCTTCATCCAGAGAATTTAATTTTATTTCTTTTTGCACAAGTTTTAAGAAATAATAGTAGTTGATGTGTAAATTATATATATTTAAATATATTATAAAATATTGTGGGATTCATTTATAAATAAAATCGTTGTTTATGAATAAAATTTGAATAATTAAAGAGATGTTGAAGGGTAAAAATAAAGTGTTGTATTCTTTTTTTTTTTTTGGGAATAGGATTAAATTGTTTAAATAGACTAAAAGAAAAGTAATATTAATTTCTTTAATTGTTTGAGGAGTAATTTCTTTTTAAATAGAAGTGATTATCTTGATAGAGTTAGATTTGCAAACATCTATTTAATATTTCAATTTAGATTTCATATGTAATGCTAAAGATATTATATTAATGTGTTGCATGAAATTTAAATCTCAAAAACTGATCCGAGTGCAGTTAATAGAGACGAATCCAAATTTTTATATTAAAAGGAAGGTGAATATTTTTATATAACTATGAAGTTATATCTTATACCAAAGAAAGACGGACTTTTATAAACTTAAAAATATTAAAATGAAAAGAATAAAGTAACACTCTGATGTGCACAAGTACTAACTAGTGCTAATAAGTTAGTACTATTTTTATAGAACAATTAATATCTATTCAAAATATATACTTTAATTAAATTGTGTAACTGATGTATATAATTTTTACAAAAATCTAACTGAGCCCATGCATTAAATCCATACTGGCAGCCGATTTCGTAATAAAGTCCACCCCAGCTATATCATGTGGGATTAGATAGAATTTTGCAACAATCATTGATGCATATATTCATATATATTATAGTAAACACAATGTTTGAAAAAGAAATTAAACTACACTTATCACTTTCTTCAGAGGTGGGTCCCTACATGTCATATCTTGGAGACATTTTTGCATGACCAAATTAATAACCTATACGCATCGTTTTCGCACTCGCATCTCAATATTGATGCAATACAGTTCACATGGTAGGATTAAAATAAAAAGAAATGCTAAGCGAAAGAGAGTCTTCATATTAATTAATTCAACAACTACATATGTAGATTACCACAACACAAATTAAGAGTAAATCAGACCTTGTTGACAGTATGATGAAGCTCAATATCCTGCTCATCAATGGGGACCTACCCTTGTACTGATACCCCCTGGCAACCCAAACAAAGTACCCCAGATTGAGCACACCCAACCCCGCAATCAAAAAGTACAAATTCTCCACTCTTCCCTCGTTAATATTATTGGCCAACCAATCAGGGCGACCATCCTTCCCAGTCGTCCTATGCACAACATTCACCACGAATGCACTGGAGATAATTAGCGCCAGCCATGGTACAAGAAAACAAAGAATTAGCCAAACTGCTCATATTCTCAGGAAACTCCTTGTTATAAAACTCAATCTGTCCAATAATATTGAACGCCTCAGCAAACCCCATCAGAATCAGCTGTGGCGCCAACCAGAAAACGGTCAACGGTGCGATCCCGTCCGCTCCAGCGTGGGCTAAGGCCGAGGCGCGCCTCATTCGCTCCACTAGACCGGCCACCACCATTGCCAGAACGGAAAACACGATGCCCACCCCCATTCTTTGAAGGAGGGTTATGCCTCCCTCTACACGTGTCACCTTTCTAATGGACGGTACGAAGATCCGGTCGTAGACCGGGATAAATAGACCGATTGTGATCATGGAGATAACGGAAACTGATCCTGCTGGGATTTGGAAGGTGGGCGTGAGATGACGGTTCATTTTTAAAGCTTGAGAGACTGTGAATGTGCCTTGCTGTGCCATGGCTGTGAAGCAGATGATGCCTGAAGCCCAGATTGGTATCACTTTCACTAGACACTTGGTTTCTTCTACCTTTTGGGTGCTGCATAGCCTCCATGGATTCGAGTTGGTCCCATCTTCTAAGATTTCACCCTCACTTATTAAGGCAGCTTTGTTGAAAAACCTGAATAAAACAACAAATGGATGATAACAAAATTAGTATAAGCTCATCACATCACTCTCCATAACAGAGTTTGACCCAATTTTTATAATTTATTGCGAATCAATGAACGATCGAAATAAATTATTGTACATTGTAGAAATATTATTTTTGTACCAACTAATACTTCTCATTATATATATTTTTTTAAGTTTATTGAAAATTGCATCACCAATGTAAGGTGTATTTAAGAACATATATAGTAGTACCTTAATTTATTAGTTAAAGAAAGCTTCTTGACAAGGGTTCCCTCCAGGGGTGGGTCATAATAGTGATGCACCCCATCAAGGTGAGGTAGTTTAAGTTTTCGTTTCTTGTAGGCAGCGACTATGACTTGCGCAATGCTGGTAAATACGCTGCCCTCAGGCTTGACATACACGTACAGGCTGGCCCCCACGAAAAAGAGGACTATCGAGCAGAACATGAGCACTGTAGGAATGCCGAAACCCAGTACCCAGCTCACAGATGTTTGAATATACACCACCACAGTTAATGCAATGATCAAAACCACTGTGAATGACATGTAATACCAGTTGAAAAAACTGGCAATTCCTCGTCGTCCTTCCTCTGTTGACGAATCAAACTGATCCACGCCAAATGGGATGCTACATGGCCTAATCCCCGCTGAACCTATCGACAGTAAACCAAGAGCCATTGCCAGAACTCCGAATTGGGACTTGGTTGGACCTATGCATTCTACCTTGCATTTTGGAGGGTGTAACGCTGGAACCCAACCTACAAGGGTCATTGTCAACATCCCCTGTTCATCAATAATCAACATTGTCAACATTACTTTAACTTGTAAGTTGGCATAATCAAAGTTGTGTCCAATTATGTTGCATCCATAAATAATTTGGTATCAAGTCTGTGTCACAGATATTAATATTATATCAGGTATTCACGATTTCGTATGCAGCTAATTAATAAAGACGGCTCCTTCTAAACGTAAAACAATAAGAAATACTTAAATTTAGAAAAATCAGCCATATGATAGAAAGTTTATAATTATAGTAGTTAAACACTCTCAAAAGTCGTTGTCACGTGTCTAAACCAACGACAAGCTAGTCCAAAATATATATACAATATTTGTTTAGTGGGAATATATTTATTAAAATTTTATAATTATGCAGGCGATGCAAAACATATATATATCCAAGAGTTTGACAACTAATATTTTTTAATAAAACAACTAATACCATTCAAATCTAAGTATAATAAAAATAATTAATACCCTCTAAAAAAACATGTTATATGTACTATCAAAATCGATGAAATTGATACACACAAAACTTTGCCTACATCCAAAAGAGAAATTAGATATTAAATGAAATAGTATGTATTTAGTTGAAATGAGATAGATATGTACCATGAAACCAGCAACGGTAGCATAGGCAATTGTTCTGAATCTGCCGAGGTATGTATCAGAGATGAATGCACCAATCAGGGGGAGGAAACTTGAAAACCTGTCCATATGTTTATTACATTTGTAGCCAACACTTGGTCCATGTGAAACTGTGTTTGTAGAAATACCATGAAGTTTGCCCCCATTCCAACAGAAGCCAATCTCTCACAAGTTTCATTTCCTGCAAAAATTTATAATTCTTTAATTTGATTTTCCAAGAAATTTTCATTTTGATTAAATTGTGATATATGCTTGGACATATTATTTAATACTCGACTTCATGAGCTTAATTAGTAAAGACTAAAGAATTGAGATGCAGATCAACATCCTTTTTATTAAGATGATTCGACATCGATTTCCGTTAACATAAATCAACTACCCAGTCAGAGTTATCATTTTTAATCCCACTACATACACATGATTATATATTATATATTTATATTTTCTCCATCCCTTAAAAATAGAATTATAGTTATTTTCACATTAATTAAGAAATATATAAATTATTATGATTAATAAATTAATATTTTGTATTATTTTCCAATCCTTTATGTAAGTATATTGGTATTAATTTGAACAAAACAAAATGCAAAACAAATAACACATTAAATAAAGTAATTTTTTCGGAATTCTCATGATTCAAAACCTTCTTTTTATTACTCGAGGCAACTCTCAAACATTTGCCGGCATTTATAGAAAAGTAAAGATAGAACAGATAAAAGATGATGCTCTGAGGTTCTTTTATTGTCACTAATTTGGTGGTAATTCCGGTTTAAAAATCTTGTTAAGTGGAATTGAAAAAACTTCAAGTTATAAATTACCAAATGATTTTGTCGTGAGATGGAATTATAAAAATGAAGATTAACATGACATTCACATGTCCATGCAAGCATTAATACTGACATGTGTAAAATCCCATGACCCACGCACAGTGTGAGAGGAGAGAGAGAGAGGGAGAGAGAGAGAGACCCAAGATATAAGGCATGGACTTCCATCCTCCAGGCTTTTTCTGCTTCTGTGGTGTCTTTTCTCCATCATATCCACTTTCCGGCGGCGGAGACGGCGGCGACTTGGAAGAAAGAAATCTGGTGGGGAAGCAATTATAGTTGGTGCAGCGTGAAGAAGAAGAGGAGTTCACTTCAGTTCCCTGTGGTGCCTGCATCCTCTCTCAGTTTAATTTACTCCCTCTCACCTATATACATGTGTGTACACACACAATATACTAGAAAGCAGGCATATGAATGAGAGAAATATGTCTGTATATATAGATAGACAACTGTAAAAGCTAAATGAAATGAAAATATTGTAGCATGGGCTTATTCCACTGCTTACATAACAAACAAAAATGTATTTTGATCGGTGTTATATTTAGGTGGTGATTGAAATATTATTTTAATGATAGATTTTTTTGTTTTTTTAAGATGGGTCACACCAATTTTTTAAAAAATGATTCTAACTATTCCAGTGAAATCGTGTCCTCAAAAAAATACTCCTTCTTTTTATTTATTTATTTTTTTTTTTTTTGCAAAAATTTTAAAAAATAATAAAATGAAATAATGTGGGGTCCATTGATGAATAAAATGGTAATAAAGTTAATATAATTTAAGAGATGTTTGAAGTGTAAGGGCCAATAGTGTTTTTGGAACAAGACTAAATTTTTGGACAAATTACAAAAGAAAATAGGACTAATTTTTTTAAACGAAGTCCGTTAAAAAAAAAAAAAAAAACTTCAAGTCTAGTTCACCAGATTAAATATTGAAAAATAATTCATATTTATTGTTTGATCTCTAATATAATTAATTTTAATTCCAGGAATTTACAAAATTAAAAATTACAAGGTACAAGAGAATAAATAGCGCACTTGACCATTAATATTAATGTAGAAGGTAGTAATTTTTTTTTTTAATCGGTCAGTCGGGTAGTGTTTTTATTGTTTTTTTTTGATCGGAAGTCGGGTAGTGCTTTTGGTGTGTGAGGTGGATGAGAAAGGCTTTTTCTAATTTTAGATTCATTCATGTGAGTTGTAACGGCCATTTAGTCCTTAAATTTTCATGATATTATAATCGAGGAATGCTATTCTATCCTCTCAACTTTAATATTTTTATAATTTTGCCCTCTCTATTTTACTTTTTATTTTTCAGTATACTGTTCACTGATACATGTAAATTAGATACACATTTTTAACTCTTTTTACTTCAAACAATTACTTTTAGGCTCCATTTGGATGATTTAAATCAATGGATTTGATGATAATATACATGCATTCACACAAACTAAAACTAAAAAAACTAAATGAATGGATTTGATTCACTCAAATCTTAAGACACAAGTGGTGAGAGGATTTCAAATGACTAGGTTTCTTTGGGTATTTGAAATCCTCCCACTTATAAGTAATATTTGTATATCCCAAATCCATTCATTTAGTTTTTCTCTATTTCGATTCAGAAACGTATTGCCGTATTATCCTCAAATCCATTGATTTCAAACGACTCCATCCAAACTGAAATTCTTAGTTCCTTCTACTTTAATTCACTCACTTTTACTCATTTGATTAAACAAGAAGAAGTCATAGTGTAGAGAGTAAAAAAAAAAAAAAGGGTGTAGAAAACTAAAAATAAAGAAGAATTAAAAGTGCAGAAGACCAAAAATTAGAAATGAAAGTACAAATAGCAAAATGAAATAGAAAACAGAGTATAAGGAGCTAAATAAAAAGTATTTAAAATATAGGGAGGAAAAATATACTCCTATTTCTTTCAGATTTGGATTTATGCACTTTTTATCTGCGAGTCTTTGTACTTTTTATCCGCATTAAATTGTTTTTCTATATTTACTATTTAATGGCCAATGTGTCAGATGTGTGAGATACGGACCAAGTTCCAATAATTCAAAATACGACAGTGAGTACTATAATTAGTCTAATCTCTAAAAATGATGTTTGTTTTGGATTTTAAATGATTTTTAAAATTAATTTTTGAAATTTTGAGGATGTTAAAATTCAGATAAAAAATAATTTGTGTTTTTGTTTTTAATTTTTTAATTAAAGTGAAATTTAATTTTATGTCAAATCAATATGTAATAATGAATGAAGTTATATTATTATTATTTAGTATGATTGAATAATACTCCCTCCGTCCCATAAAAGTTTTTACACTTTCCTTTTTCGTCCGTCCCAATATAAGTTTCACACCCTTAAAATGGAAAATTTTTATAAACTCCACCCTCACAATTTTCACTAATTTACACAAATAACATTACTTTTACTCTCACATACACATAACTCAATAAAAATTTTTTACTTTATACATAAAATCTTACAAATTTATCCTTCAAAACTTCAATCATTATTTTTTTTTATTAAAGTGATGTCCACCTACATACGAAAGTTTTTCGGGACGGAAGGAGTATGAATTATAAATATATTAAAATATAAGGAGAGATAATTGATTGTATTAAAAGATATATCGTCGTAGATTTACATGTGTTATAAATTTATACGGGTGGTTTTTTAAAATTGATTTTCAAAATTGTAAACTAAAACCAGTTTTAAAGAAAGGAAGAGAAAATATGTTTTTTTTTACGGGGAGAAAATATGCTTTTGAAATAAAATCAAGTGTTAGATGTAGCATGCGAACTCTTTCCATCAAACCCTAAACTTATCCACATATTAAATATGTTCCTTTTATTTACTCCATCTAAATCATTTTTCTTCTCAATTAGAATTATATTAGCTCTTATTCTTCTGAAAACATGATTAAAAGTCTTGAAGAATTTTTCATTGAGAAGTTGAACCAAATTTTGTGCAATTCAATAAGTGTTATTTAGAAAATTAAAACAAATTGTATCTTAATATACTGCTTGACATCGACTACATTAATTAAATATTAGCAGTTTAGGTCTTTAGATTGTGTGACAGGGTATCTAAAAGGCTGACTAATTATACTTGAAATATATAAAAACATACAAATTGAGTTATATGAAATTTAATATATATGAATTGAATTAATTAAATAACTAAAAATAGGAGGAAAACTTGTTTGATCAATTAAATAAATGTTTACATCATTCTGGATAATAATACACCCCTGATATCTCAGTGACATAATATTTTATAATTTCAGTAATTATTTTCATGGGGAAAAGCAAATAATTAGGTGAGGAAAACGACGACCTAACATGTTTGATATTTAGAAGAACATGACTTATTTGATCGTAGTTGAGAAAAATAAGAGTTTAGATTAAAAAAAAAAAAAAAAACTTGTAGCTAGTGAATTAGTTTATAGGACAATTTGATTGAGGGGTCGATCTCGTATAACACCATCTCACAAATTTTATTACATAATGCGTATGTACGTATAAAATTCCCAAAAAAAAAAAACCAGCACATTTCTTTTCTTAATAATTTAATTAAATAAAGTTTCATCTCCAAAAATCATTTCGTGGGTCGGTCTTGTGTAAATTATTGTCTTTTACCTTTTTTAAAAAAATTCAAAAGGATTTATTTAATCTCAATTAAAAAAATTTAAAAGAAAAAATGTATCAAAAATATTTTAAAGGTCTAGGATAAGTTTAGGAGCTAAAGTGAGTCATTTTCCACAGGAAATGTAAGATTGTAAATAGACTTCATAAATGAATTGGATATCTCATATAAATTTATACATTCTCCCCATCTCTTGCACACTTTTTTATCTGTATTTTCAAAATAATTTATACACCCAAAAAATATAAAATCCACCATAAACTTTAAACTCATTTATTTGCAATTTTAAACAAAATATTATTACTTTTGAATTCACATATAAACATAATCCAACTCATCTTTTACTATATACATAAAAAAATTTAAAATTATTTCCAAAATCCAATTCATTACTCAATTTTTTTATTTTGTGTGTCTGACGTAAATTAATCTGGACGGATATAGTAGTAATTAAGGGAACGTTTTACTGCACTCTATGTTACGGTCCAAATGTAATTTACAGTGGTATATATCTTCAATTATTGAATTGGTGTGTTTAATCTCAATTTATATTCTGAGAAACTCTAAATCTAAAAACAATCATGATAATGGGATAAAACTGTGTTATCTAATTTCAATATGACATATAGTGGGAAAACATAGTGTGGTCTAATTTCTTTGACCAGTAGCAATATGGCTTTTTACCTATGAATAAACTTCATTACAAATAACGCGTCAGTTATTACTGTCAACATGGTCTGACCAGCGAGTCAACTCGCGACCGACGATATATTCGGGCATGACGGACGGTCCTATATAATTCATAGGTTTCTTTATTTTCAACTTTCTTTATACATATAATGGGAAAATCTACTATGAATAAAGGTTTATGGTGAAACTTCGATCCATTTTAAAAATATTAGTTGTAATAACTGAAGAGTATTACTACATATTTAACTAAAGGGTATTTGCCGTGATGATTAAAGAGTTATATCTTATATTATTAAAAAGTATCAACCGTGATAAATGAAGAGTATTACCTATATTTAAAAAGTATCAGTCATGATAATTAAAGGATATTACCTTTATTATAAAGGGTATTAGTCGGGATAATTGAAAGGTAAATTGTTCTGCTCTTTCAATATAGATCAAGTTTCACCGTAAAACTTTGGTTCACATGAGACACACTCATATATAATAGATTTGTCTCACGAATTCATTCGTTAGATGTTTCATATAAAATTTTATTTTAAACTATTCACATTATAGTACATGATAAAATAAAACAACACCCTGATATGATTACTTTATTAAATAAGTACTTCCTGATATACTACACCAAGCAAGCAAATTATTTAATGATGGTCACTGCCACCAAATTTTTAATGATATACTAATCAAATCAAGCAAATGTAGATATTTAAGTGTATTAAGGTCTAAATCATGCTCATCGAAGAAGAATTCAAATTAGTGGGGAACAGATAATTAAAAGAGTTTGCCAAACAGACCTAAAGTATTGGCCTTGACTAGTGTGCCCTTTCTGATTTCTAAATCTGACCTACAGAGTATGGAAGTATTGGAAGGTACAATTAATGCAGGATATTTAGCATTTTCTTCAGATTTTATCTTCTACTCCCTCTTTAGTCTCCACCCCCTCTAAGTTATCCTTTTAATAATGACACTTAGTTTTAAAGAAATATACTACTCTTATTAAATATGTATTTGATGTTAAAATTTGATGAAAAAGGAAAGAAATATAAAAAGAGATGTGGAGAATACTTTGTTAAAAAAATAAACGAATAACTTATGATAGATAGAACACCCGTTTTAACAAAATGAATAACTTAAAAGGGGGACAGAGAGAGTATTAAAATAATTTTTTTCTTTTTCTTTATGAAGAAAGGTATAAAAGCCTAAAATGAATGTTTAAATTTCAAGAAATTAAGCATAGTTCTTTAGCGGCCTCATTGAAAAATAAAAATTAAGGACCCATTTCGAATATGATAAGAAATGGGCTGTGGAGAGGCCCATAGTTGCATCATGTTATAACCCAAGTCAAACAACGGGCCTGTACTTTGTAAAACCCTGGTTGGGCTCTTTATTCAATACTCATTGGGCCCAGGTTATATGCACACACTTTTTTATTGAGAGCACACACCTGAGATAATTTAAAAGTTAAATATATGTATAATGACAAAAATATCCTTATCACCTTATTTGTATCATGTTTGTGTGTTATTTGTTATTTGTTGTATTAATTTTGTTGTTGTTGAGTTGTTTTCGATGCTAATGAACGTAAATACGACGATAAATATTTTTGTGTTTGAGTTTTATAAATTTTTCGAGTCGATTTTATGAAAATGTGATCAACTTTCGATTTTTTTTTTTTTGTGTTGCGAAAAATAGCCTAATTTTCGAAAATAAATTCCAAAGAAAAATGACATATTTTCATAAAAACGGTTTATAATTTTTCAGAAATTGAATAATAAAGGGTATTTTAGGGAGTTACTGGGGGTGTACTCAATAATTGGTGGGTGTTTTAATCACGTGGGTGTTCTCAATAAAAAGTGAGTGTATATAACCTGGGCCTACTCATTGTTCAAATAAATATACATGTATCTCTCTTTCTTTTTCAAAAAAAAAAAAAAAATTCAATGCAAATTCTTGTGTGCGATTGGTGTACAATGTTTAATTAAATTTTGTATTCATTTAATTTTAGGTATGTTGTAATTTTCTTAGAAATAGGTTTAAATTAAATTAAAATTACATCATATGCAATTAGTACACACAAGTATGACATCATATGCAAATAAATATATATATATATATATATATATATATATATATATATATACTCTTTTTTTTTTTTTTGAAAAAAACACATATTCTTCAACTCTCATTCAAATAATTTGACATCATAATCAATTTGTCTAATACTTATCATGTATTGATATTTTAATAAAAATTTGAAGATGAAGTGATATTGATCTAGTCTATGTCATATATCTTGAAATGGGGTTCTATCAGATTCTCTAAATGCATTAGTTTTTATTAAAATAATTACTCCATTCGTTCCGTTGATAGTGTCTCAACACTTTTGGCCACAAATTTTAAGAAATATTGTATAATAATAATATAGTACAAGTGATGTGATAGATTGAGAGATGAAATATAGTATAATAAGGGCTCGTTTGGTTTCCTTTATTGGATAATACCCGAACTATAATACCTATATTTGTAATACCAGTTTATTATCAATATTTTGTTTGGTTTCAAAAACTTGAGTTAAATAATTAGTGATTAGCTATCAATATTATGTTTGGTAGCAAGTATTATAACTAGTATTGATTTATTTTAGACTAATTTGTCCTTATAAATAAAAATAATAATAAACACATTTTGATGAAAGTGAAGGGTGTTTTTGGTATTTTAAAATTTAATAGATGTTGGAGAAATATAAGTATTACAAATACCATATGAAACTTGGAATCTATAATACCATGTATTAGATATTATTTGAGCAGGTCCATTCTTAATAACGGGAAGTATAATGTATACAACAAACCAAACAATGATAAAGTTGTATTAGGGATCAATACACCCCTAATAAAGGAAACCAAACGAGGCCTAATAATATAGTATAATAGTATAAGTGATGTGATGGAGAGAGATGAAAAATATAATTAAATATATTCAATGAGTGGCATATTGTGTAAATATATACGTAGTATAAGGATAATTATAAAAGTAGAGTATGAATAAAAAAGAAATGTAACACTTAAATGGAACGAATAAAAATAATAAAATGAGACACGGCGGGACAAAGGGTGTATTACTTCTATTGCGATGAAAAGAGCGATTCCTAGTCGGACAAACAAGCAAAGAAGCTTTCTACCAAACAAAAGGGCGGGATCCTTTTTCAACACTTTTCATTACAAAGCTTTTACTAAAGAAAATCTCCTATATTCCTAATAAAGAGTTTAAATTGATGATGTGTCGTCACGTAATTAATTTAAATGATATATTACATTCTTATATAGTAATGCAGTTTAATTTAAAAAAATTAATAATTAAGGTTTGAAACTTACCCCTCTTGTATAATTTTTATATTACTTACCAATTAAGCTCATTTATAAATTTATAAAGATTTTGAATAACTGTTTTGTTGTATTAATCTTTATTATTTTTTTATTATATATCAATTCTAAATATAATATTATATTTAATTTAAGACTATAAATGTATATAAAACATGTTGTGATTGTTCATATTGCATCTAATTTATGTTTCATCTCACTATATTTGAAATAGTCATATATTTAGAAATTTTTAATTTGTAATTATTTCAAACATGAATGTTAAATATATTTAATATATTGATGAATTGACTAATTAAAACTTAAGATTCTAATTATGTAAAATTTAATATTTTTATATATGAGCGAATTTTACATTAATTGGTATTATGAGTGATTTTTTTATATATTTCTATGCACAATTTTTTTAGCTCTGTTTAACCTGGTTCGAGCCATTAAAGAATCTTTATTCTTTTCTTTTTTGGATACTAATATTACATGTAAAATATTGTACTTCATCCATCTCGGAAAAACTTTCATATGTAGGATAAAGACATATTTTTTTAAAAAAGTAATAATTGAAGTTTTGAGGGGTAATTTTGTAAGCTTTTATGTATAAAGTTAAAAAAATATATTGGGTTATGTGTATGTGAGAGTAAAAGTAATGACATTTGTGTAAATTAGTGAAAATTGTGAGGGTGGAGTTTATAAAGAATTTTCTATTTTAAGAGTAAACTTATAATGGGACGTACGAAAAAGGAAAGTGCGAAAACTTTTATGGGATGGAAGAGTACTTGATATGCTGTTCCTCAAGCTGCTTTTCGACCCATCCATTTACACACATATTTGTAACGCAGGGAGTGTAACATGTTTGGATTGAAATGAATTTAAAATCTCACCGTACAAATAAACTTTTTTTTTTTTGAAGAAATGAAGTAGTTCAAAATTCTCTCAACCAGAAGCAACTTTAATTTATATATTTCCCTAACTAAAAATCTCAAATTTGATGACCCTTGTTCCATTTATTTCACTGATCTCTCTGAGTCTATTTGCCACGAAATGACAATTTTTGTTCCTACAAAAATGACAATTTTATTTTCCTACAAAAATGACAATTTTATTTTTCCCACAAAATGACATTTTTTTTTCTCACTGTCCACACAGACCACATCCAAGTGATGGACCTGCCGGATGCCGACATGGTTCAATTGGCAAGACCATCCACGCAGCCTATATCCCCTTATATTTATTATTCACACAAATCACATTTCTTATATTTTATTTCTTACTTTGTGTTAGAAATTTTGTTTTATAATACATTAATAAAATAATATACGAAATACAATAGCGAGTAGACGATTTCGCCTATATTTCAAGTCTTATGTCAAATTTTCACGAAAAAATAATAGTTTTAGAGTGTCAATTTTGTGAATTGGGTGTACACGATTAACTTTGTTTTTACTATTACCGCTCATGCACATCCACCGTTATAAATAAATATAATAATAATAGTTAATGTGCATGCCATGATAATAGTCAAAGTAGAGTTAATCGTATATATCCTATTTACATAAATTTTTGCCATAAATTTATATATATAAAAATAATAGATATGGACATTTTACAAATAAATCGTGATTAAATTTTTCTTAACAAATCACATCGCACCACATAAGCTATTAAATTTTAATTTAACTGCAACGCTATATATATATTTTTATGTTATAATGTTGGATAGTATCCAACAATACTTTAAAGTGTTGCACCACCCGCTAATGTATGATGAAATACAACACCACTAAACAGGTGGTACAACATGTTATGCAATGGTGGGTACTGCCCAATATTGTAATAGGATATAATAAACCCTTATATATATATATATATATATATATATATATATATATATATATATATATATGAGTCCATTTTGAATTTAATTTTCTTTATTAGCTCTATTTTAAATCCATTTCATCGGCGAGTATACTAATAAATTTGAATCTTTCGTATTAAAATGGTAGTTGGCCTTTTTAGCTAATATCATTCATATTGTAATGTCTAATTGTTATTTATTCGCATACTATTGTAATATTATTAAAACCGCTAAAAACTAATCGTAACCCTTCAAGAATCAAAATCACATGATCAATTTTATTTATAAAATCACAGTTTAAAAGTAATAATTAATCGAACCGATTCTAACAATGTAATTCAAATTTTGTAGAGAACCCCTGCATATTAATTTTGAAATATAAGTATATTATGTAAATTGAATTTTTTTTTCTGAGCACCATGTTAATTGAAAGTTGATAAAGTATAAATCTTAAAGAACATTTAATAGTGTTATATAGATTTTTGTTTTGAAAATAGTGTTATATAGATTAAAATAAACATTTAATACACTTTTAACAAGTAAGGGTGCTTGGTTGCAAATTGTTTAATGGGAATGAAAATGAGAATGAATATAATGCAATTATGATGGTTAATGAGAATAAAAAATGATCATGACACCATTTTTTCCTTCTAAATAAGGTAGTCACTACTCAATTTGATTAACATATTTCCTCCTACAATCATTCCCTCCACCACTATCAATAAGCTTATTTCGTCTCATTTTTCTAAAATTGGAGCATAACACTAATGATGTAACACCATAGAGACATTCCTTCCTCCAATATATCAAGGACATTGAGGGAAAATAAAATTTTATTCACATTCTCATCTTTATTCCCATTGAAGTCATTCCCTCCACCACTATCAATAAGCTTATTTCGTTTCATTTTTTTCCAAAATTAGAGCACAACACTAATAATGTAACACCATATAGACATTCCTTCCTCCAATATATCCAAGGGCATTGAAGAAAAATACAATTTTATTCGCATTCTCATTTTTATTCCCATCAAGAGCTTGAAACAAGTGTCTCCTAAATTTATATACAATATAAACGTATTCTAGTTACACTATATACAAAATTAAGAGCTTGAAACAAGCATGACCTTTGGGTCATAGGTAGTGAAACTCTAACCACTTGAGTTATATCATTTCGTTATATAACGTTTCGTTCTAAAAACATTAAATAGAGAAATGTTAAGAAAAAAAAAAATCCATACACTTTTAATAAGAAATTATAACTATCATTTATATATTTTTTTTTGATAGGGAGGAAACTATCATTTATATATATTCTTCGTACCTATGAAGTCTTAAGTAGTTTTTGTTAACGTTGAATTTTATAAGAAAATCACTATTGTTGTTAACTAAAAAAATGATAAATATTTGGTCCAAATAATATTAAATATAAATATTACAAAGAAAAGGATATTTTCAACTGAAAAAATGAAGTACAATTGTGGAAAGAACAGAAAGAGAGAAAATGATTTATCCTTTTAGATGGAGAGTGTGTGAATAATGATTATGTTTGTAGATGAGGCAGATTTGATTTCGGTGTTGTAGTTGTACACCATTGTCTGGTGCAGTTTTTGTACCTAAAAAAGCACAGTGAAATTATACGGTTTTATACTTTTTTTTCCATTTTTTAAGTACTGTAGAACACTATGTCCACATTTGTGAACATGCTCAAAGTTTGTCATTATGGCAATTTAAACCTATCTATTTTATTTTCACCCTTGGACGACAATAAACACACGAGTTCCCGTGCAATACACAATTAGTGGCCGATTAGATTTTAAAATGTGTATCGGATTAAAACACCTAAATAGATGACAATTTTATAAAAAAATAAAAATCGTGATTAGATTGATATTGAATTTATAAATTATAAATTTATATAAAATTATCTCTCATATATATGCCTTAGATGAGTGTCCGTGTATAAGTAAAAGCTAATATTCATAATATATTTAAATATTTTAAAGAGTAAAAATTCAAATTGTAAAATATTTATTTAAATATTTGCATATAAATTTATTTTTTATAGTTTAGAAAATATATTAGAAATTTAATTATTGGAATAGTTTATTGATTTAATAATATAGAATTAACCCGATTATATAATATACTTTCTCTATTTCATAATTGTTTGTACACTTATTTTATTCATAATTATTTGCAATTTTTTTAAAATATTTAATAAATTTCACATTCACAATATTTACATATTTATACAACATATAATTATTTATTTTCCCACGTTACATCAAAACTCTGCTCATTATATTATCCTAAAATTATGATATTTTAGGGTGCAAAACTGAACAAACACGGAGTACTATGCACTTTGATAAACAAAATCGCATTGAAGGTATGAGTGCGATATAAGCAACAACTGACAAATTCATTAATAGATAACACGTTTTTCCGTGCCGCATTGTTCGTTGCTTCACTCCTCAAATCCTTCCTCCCTCCTCTCTCCTTTCCTTTCCTGTTTCTTCTACTCGTGGATTCCATTTTGTTTTCAACGGGCATCAAGTGTTCGACGAAATGTCTGAGTGATGCTTTCACTCATTACCAGTCATGCCCAAAGCCCAAAGTCCCACTACCCATTCTCGAGTTTGAGCAACCGTCTCGTTCCATCTATGTTTGTCGTGTATAATCCCACGAAAAGGAATAGACAGTGCAAAAACTTTTATTCTGGGTCGGTATTTCGGATTGACAGAAGTTAGGAGGGCGCCAGATTTTGGGAGGAATCTCGATAATTCCTGGTGTTGCTTGTGTACGCAAAGTGAAGGGGACGTGGAACTGGAGGCGGAGATAATGGATTTCATGGCTAAATCGGAGAGATCAACCATGTTTCCGACGAAGGACGAGTTAATGAGAGCTGGGAGATTGGATTTGGTGGAGGCTATAAAGAAGAGAGGTGGGTGGTATTCCCTCGGTTGGGACGAAGATAGTGTGGGTGATAATGGTGAGGAAGTACTGGATTTTGAGATTGCCGAGTTTCAAAGAAGAACCGAGAGTTGTAAAGAGATTGCTTCTCCTAGTGAAAATTACAATGGTGATTTTTGTGAGGATGATAAAGAAGGCTGCTTCCCGTCCGACGTTGATTCGAGTTCTGGGAAGCTGCGGTTGGCTGCTTCAGCGTCGTTGGATAGATCATTGTGAGGTTTTTGTTATGAAATATCTAGATAACGTGCTATTTGTCCTATCTTGTTTTGTTGCATGTTATTACTCTGGTATTTCTTCTGTACTAGTAGACGGTAATATGCTAAACTTTTTTCCAACTTTCACTTCTATCAAAAGAATATACCATTAAGAATATAGAAAACTATGTCGTGTGGAGTTCTTGAATTCTATTTCACTTTAAAAAGCCATCAGCTTAAGTTTTTCTTATGATTTTGCAACTTAATCGAAGTAATTTTTCTGGTAAATAAGAAAATTGAGATTATCTTTATGGTATAGACAGATTGTTGCTGATGAAGATTCCGGGATTGAAGGTATATTGAGTAGATTGGAGAAGCAGAGGAATATTGATCTTGGATTCAATTTAGGGAAAACTGGATATGATGCTCAATCCAAAAGTAAAGATGAGGGAGATGGCAGGCATTTCGATACCTCTTCAGGTTTCGGTAAGATTGTTATACTGAATAGTACTATGGTAATTTGGAATTTAGTTTTCTGTGAAGATTTTATTTACAAGGCTTTGTAGTGCCATTCAGGCATATTATAACCTATAATCTGCATCATTCTCACCATTCTTGTAATTGTATTCTAAAGTTTGGGTTTTTATTTCTAAAATTGTAAAAGGCTGGGCTAACGTAGAACAAAGCGATGTGCATGGTTACCACCAGAAGGGCATGTTGGATTCCCCTAGTGGCAATATTAGGCATTATACTGAACCAGAAACTTGGAGAACATGGAGCAGTCAGCGAGCAGGATTTCAAAATAACGATTTCGAAGGTGCTTAATTTTGCTTGACAAAGTCATTTTATGGTTTCACCACTTTTGTCATCAGTGTTTTAAACTCTGAATATGCAGCTGCAGAGATTTCTTTTGACAAAAATCGAGATACTGATAAAGAAAATTATAATGATGGAATAAGTGTAACCACTAATATATATGCTCGGGATTGGGACCAACAGAAAGAGATTCACTTTGACGAAATACGAAATCGTCTTCAACATCTAGAATCTGAGCTTGCCACAGTTCTTCATTCCTTGAGATCTAAAAGGGTTGATTCCATTCCAGAAGAGGTGCACAGAAACAGTTTCAGTAATTTCGTTTTCTCATTCATATTTACCTGCTGTTGTGTGCCCATATGAATAAGTACATGTGCAATTGTCATTTAACAAGATAATAAACTTCATCCTATCTGATATTTGTTATATTTTGTACATTGATCTATGGAATAATGTTAAAAACAAGAGTTGAACACACTCAGACCTATGTGTATGAAGGACTGAATGTGCAGCTATTCAAATGAATGTACAATGTTATTTTGGATCTCTTTTTCATCAATACACGTTCCGTTGCTAGATAAGTGGAAGCCCTAGTGGTTTGCAAAATCTTTCTGACGAGTCAGAGTTCCAAGAGAATGAGTTCATGAGTGCCAAGGAGAAATTGAGATCAATAAGAGCCAAACTGGCTATAGTAGAGGGGAAAATGGCATTAGCGATAAGGTATGCTGTCTAGTATATTTGATGGTATGTATCTAACGAAGAAGCTAGCTCTTCTAATACCATTATCACATCCCGTTTTATCTCACAGAGATGCACAAAAGATAGTAGAAGTGAAGCAGAAACGGATGGATGATGCCCATAAAGCCTTGCAACTTCTTCGCACCACCTGCATAGTGTGGCCTAATTCAGCTTCTGAGGTTCTCTTGGCAGGCTCTTTCGATGGCTGGACTACTCAGGTTCGATATTTCTTAATATTTTGGAAGCTTATTTGGAGACCATCTTTTCTGAAAGTTTGTTGAAGCACTTTTTCATCCTATTATTATTGTATGCAAACTGTAATTGGGTCAAGGGTAGGCAACATTTTGGGTTTCTGTAGCTAGTCAGTTATGTGATTGGGATCTAACCAAATGCTAGACTTAACTTGTATGAACATATACATAATATGTCAAGCACCTTCATATATGATAAGGCTCTTCGAGGATATAGGATGTATCTGATATGCATGGCCACAAGTAATTTACTAACTAGATTCAAGGGCGCTTGGTTCAAATTATTAAATAGTGAATTATAACGAGAATGATGGTTACAATGTTTTGCTATAATTTTGAAATGGGGACAAAAAATGATTGTTAGTCGAGAAATAATGGAATGATTGAGGAAATGATTACAGGAGGAAGTACTTGATCAAAATAGGCTAATGATTAGCTTATTTTGAGTCTCATTATCTCGTACAAAGTATGACGAAGGTGAACTGATTATCTTTTATTCTCAATAATCACTACAATTGGTTATGCTCATTCTCATTGCATTTCCCATTGAAGAATTATGAACCATACACCCACTCAATTTTTTTCATATGCTATTTCCTAGTGAGATTCGTCAGACTTTAAGAGCGAGATTGTTGAGCCTCGTTTCCCCACGTTTTGATAATGAAAGTAGAAGCTTTTGCCAGTGAGCCTAGAGGGGAAAATTGACATCCAAGAGAGTGTGGATGTAATTACCAGTGGTTTATAGTAACCATTCTTGGTTGCTAATATATTGTGCATTTGATGGATTCCAGAGAAAGATGGAGAAATCAAAGTCGGGAATCTTTTCAGTAAGCTTGAAGCTGTACCCAGGTAGATACGAGGTAGGTTGTTAGAACACCACAACCACATCACTACAAGTGATTCCATTACTAAAGGTTCTCCCTGAAATCTTGCAGATCAAGTTTATTGTTGATGGGAAATGGCAAGTTGATCCTCTGCGACCCATCGTCAACAATAATGGATACCAAAATAACCTTTTCATTGTTACGTGACTGGGCAAATGTACACATAGCAAGATCTGCTCTACACAAAAACAACTGATGTACAACAGATGTAAGCTGTAGGAAATTCGTTTTGATTCTTCTAGTAATTCATTTTGTATGTTGGCTTAGCAAGCATCAGAACATACTGTACGTTCATTTATATTCTTTTAAAGTGATTTAGGACAAATCTATTGCCACTTGTATAAAATCGGGTACTAAACATGAATTATCGGGTCTTAAAACCTTGTCTAAGATGCTCCCAAGTTTTCAAATGTCCTCAAAACAAAGGAGAATCCACTGCCACAATACACACTTAAAATAGCACACTTTTCAGCCAATTTGTGGCCTAAATTAACCACCTGAGGTGCAATTTGATCATTCGTATCCCCCAATCCAAGCTGACCGTGTTCTCCCCAACCCCATGCCATTACAGACCCATCATCTGGACAATCGAACAAAATCTAAGTTACAAATACTTGAATATGTTGTGCAAGCAAAAGTGTAGGCGATTTCTTGCCTGTTACTATGGCCGAGTGTTCTGCTCCTGCAGCAACCTGCCTGACTTTGGTTTCCGTAAGACCAGTGATAATCTGCATGGTACCACCTTCACGTTGCAGGGCATCTGGATAATAAATTGTACGTAGTTTAGAGAGTTGAACAAATCTGTTTGAGAAGTATCAAGTGTAAGTTATTTCCAGCATTACCAGATACATCAGATGTTTTCTGGGGATCACCAAGAGCTCCATGACGTTCACCGCCAACCATGAATACTTCCCCTGCTCCTGTGTACAAACCACCATATGGTTTGATTTGTGAAATCCCATAATTTGATTGTGTTTGAAATAAGAGATAGAGCTGGAAAACTTTAAGAATTCATACTTGTCAACAGCAGAGCATGATTCCACCCTAGAGCAACCTTGTCAACTGGAAATGCTGCATCAAAACGATGAGGAATATATGCATCCGAAGCACAACCCAACCCTCTTCCCCACATATATAGGCTTCCATCAGCTAGTTTACCAATGCCATCAAAGAGAATAATGTTAGAATAAAACTTGGGCTTTCTCAGGTTCGATTTTACCTACACATGCGGAAAATAAAACAGAGCTTGCAGTATTCTGACTAACCAGATAATGCTGAACTATGATCTCCATTGGCACTTATATCCATGATCTTAAGATTGACCAATCCCATGGTAATCTGAGGAAGACTAGTTGATTTTACTTTGGCCGTAGATATACCTAGCTGACCCCGCTTTCCAGACCCAAATGCGTAAACCTGATTTTCCACATTACCTGAACCATCCAAAGCCAAACAGTTATGTATATGTTGTAGGGTGGCATTTAATTGTGCAGTTCTAGGCTACTAATGAGGATAGAAGTTGGAAAACAATTGTCCCAAACGGTGTTAGAAGTAGGCAACCTTTGTAACTTGACACCTTACGGTCATGCTGGATGGTTGGGTAGACATTACACGCTCACTCAAAGTACAACTTAGTTGAAACAAATGTTTTGTCTTCATTTTCATATCGAACAAAACTGTGTCAAACACATATTAATTTGACTTGAGCTTATAGAGGCTAACGATAAAGAAGTCAATTCTGCCAAAACCATATAGTAAGTGACAGAATCTACATGTCTCTTTGCTAGTTCATCCATGAGGTGCAGATAAGATGCAGGCATTGCGGATTTTATAGTAATCTCAGGTGAGTTTAGATTCCGAATCCTAATAAGTTTTTCCACACAGTTATGAGCATTATACATACATGAACAGCGCTAATCACATTAATAGGGAAGTGTTGAGTATAATAAGTGAAATTGAAGCTTCCAGGGAATTTTACCTCTGAGCAACACTAACGAATGGCGCATGCCACAAGCAACTCGCTCAATGGGTTTGGAAGCAAAATAGGAAACTTCAAGGGGACAAGATAGTGAATTGTTATCACCATGGCCAAGTTGACCAAAAGAGCCATCTCCACATGTGAATATGACACCATTCTCTGAACAATAGTAGTCAGTTAGCAAGTCATAAGAAGTAAATTAATTGAACAAAAGAATCATAACAATCACAAAAGCTTGAGAGGAGGATAGAAGCTATGGTCCTTGAAAATTGCATAAATTAGATCTTCATTTGATAATGAGGTTGGGATAAGACATTCCTAACACTAACATGTCAGCTTGTGTAGCTTTGTGAATCCATGCTTTTGAGATGAGTTGTATACACACACAAATTGAGCTAAAAATCGTATCAGGTACAAAACAAGACGAACGTAGGTTTAGATGAGTTACTCCATCCTTCCGAACGCTATCACGTCAAGCAAACACACGCCTAATGGCTCATGATCATGAATCAGTTGAGTATATAATTCAAAGTGATTGGAACATCAATAGGGAATAAATTTATTGTAGTCCATTAACTTGTCACGTCTTTGAGTTTGGTCCCGACCTTTTCAACATTTTGATTTGATCGTGTAAGTTTAACTTACAAATTCTCCAAATGAGTCACCTACTAAGCTATGGGAACCACATTGCTGGTTTTTTCAGCAAAGAAATGAAGAAATCATTTTTGATTATGGAACAGTTGGTGCAGCATATTACATCCTCAAGAATTGGACAATGCCAAATCACTGTAATTGGACATCTCAGTTTTAAGATTGTTGAAATTCCAATAACACTACAGAACAATCACTGTAAATGAAACCAAAATAGCTGCAAATAAAATAAAAAACACAACCGACGAAGAAAGGGGGAAAACGAAGAACCTGTAACAAATCCAGAGTGATTCCACCCAGCAGAAACATGAGTAATAACAACACCTTCCAAACCCTCAACAATCTTGGGTTGTGAACTGTTAACCATCTCGCCATGGCCCAATTGGCCAGAAGTGCCCCTCCCCACGTCAGCACTCTACCGCCGGGAGCGACGGCGATGACATGGGCGCCGCCGCAAGAGAGAGAAGTGATGGGCCCAAATGAGGAGAGAGAGTGAAGCAGTTGTGGGGTGTGCTCATCTTGAAACCTCCCAGTTGCTAACTGCCCGTCGGTGCCCGCCCCCAACTCCATATTTCTTGCTCTTCTTCCACTTCTGCCATCGATTGAATAGTAAGTCTTTCTCACCAACTGATGATATGCTGATCTCGAAATTTATCACAAGATATTTTGTTTTTAGGTCACAAAAAAAAGTCAAAAATCAAAATAAAAATTTTGAAATAACCACAGTTGCCTCCTATTCCATTTTGGCCATTAATTTATTTCCTTCCATTCTTAACCAAATCGCTGCATCTCATTGAATATATCGATTGTCGACTCATTTCAAACACCCTGCAGAATCAAACGCCAAATTCTTTAATAGAACGAAACAACCGTCCAAATTCAGTAACTTAAAGGAGACACTTATACCTCGATTAATCCCCTTAACTTTTTGTTTGTTCCCCTTGTGATCTTGTTCTTATCCTACACTGGTCTCAGCCATCCATCCATATATTGGATCTTGTTTATTAAGCTCATTTCCTGCTCAAATTTCCCTAACCCAACACACAAGAAGAAATGCACATCTCTCCATCAACACCACACAAATCAATGGCTTCCATGTTCTTACAGTCCCCTGCCCTTATAACAACATCACGCTTGCGATGCCGAAAGCTCCTACTCTCAGCTCCAAGAATCCATTTCCCTTTCGTCAAAAAGTCACACTCACTTCGAACTTCTCATATTCCGGCCTATCCCCAAACCTGTGTGACAGCAGACGATACTCTTGCAACAACTGAAAACGACAAATCTTTACAGTTGTCTGATAAGAAACCGGTGAAGTTACTGTTTTGGGTCCTGTTGTGGGCATCTCTATCGCTTGGTTTGCATGCATTATCAGGGAATGCTATAGCTGCTGCAGTTGATTCCATAAGGACATCCTCCATTGGTGTAAAGGTTGCAAATTCTCTGCAGGCTTTGGGGTGGCCTGATGAAGCTGTTGTCATTGCCTTGGCTACGCTTCCTGTGATCGAGCTGCGTGGGGCCATTCCTGTTGGTTATTGGTTGCAACTCAACCCACTGAAGCTAACTGTCTTGTCCATTATTGGGTTAGCATAACGTATCTCTTTCATCTTAAATTTTATTTGTGTCTGTTGTTTTATGTTTTCTGATTCTTGTTTTTGATGTGGTCTGTAAGTAAATCTCAGTTCTTACTGCAGTTAGAATTATGCTGATCACTGCATTCAGGCATTTTAGTATCTTGTTTGCATTTGGTGCTGCGAGAGCTGTTTCAGAAAATTTAGATGCTCATGTTTCTTTAGTTTACGTACATATGCGGGGGCACTCTGTTCAAATTATTCAATGAGAATAGTAATGAGAATAATGGTTACTTTGTTAGTATTTTGCTCTAGTATTGGAATAAATGAAGACAGAAAATAATTGTTGGTTGATGAATAGTGGAATGAAAGACTGAGAGAAATAATTATAGGAGGAGGGAATAGTTAATCAAAATGGACTCGTGATTAACATTTTATAGAATCTTATTACCCCTTACGAATTATGATGAATATTAATTGACAATCTTTTATTATCATTAACAGCCACAATTACCTCATGCTCATTCCGATTACCATTCTCATGGAAGAATTTTGAACCAAGCGCCTTGTGGATTTGATTTAAAATTTTATAAATGTTGGATCATTCAATTTTAGGTCATACAGGAGTATGGCACTGGTATTATCATTGTATACATAAATTTCAAATTTATGGATGGCGGATCATGCAAGTTTAGCGCATAATTTAAAGAACTAAAGCATAACATAGTCTCATTGACTGAGAGTTAGTTAATACAGTTAGTTTTATTTACTTTTTCTCTTTCTTGACTCCTAAATCACAGGAACATGATCCCCGTACCCTTGATCATACTATATGTGAAAAAAGTAGCAATTTTAGTGACTGGAAAGAACAAAGGTGGTTCGAGATTGGTGAACATGTTATTTGAGAATGCTAAAGCGAAAGCAGGCCCTGTGAAAGAGTTTCAATGGCTTGGTCTAATGCTATTCGTAGCAGTGCCGTTTCCTGGAACAGGAGCTTGGACTGGGGCCTTCATCGCGTCTATATTGGACATGCCTTTCTGGTCAGGTGTTTCTGCAAATTTTGTTGGAGTCGTGCTGGCTGGCCTTCTCGTAAACTTACTTGTTAACCTTGGACTTAAGTATGCCGTTCTAACTGGTCTCATTCTCTTTCTGATCTCCACTTTCATGTGGAGTATTCTGCGTTATCTCAAGAATTGTACAAGTATCTGAATGACTATAACTTGTTCTATTCTCTTAATTTTAACTATGCACTTGTGCTCATTCTCAGTGTGCTTGTGCTTTTAGTAAGAATAGCATATCGCACTTTTATGTTCTAGAAGTAATACTTCGTTTTGAAAACAAGGGATGCCATGTATATTATGTGTGTGGTGGTGGTGGTGGTGGGGGAGGGGGCGCTCGAGTCCTAATCTTTATGTTAGTATGATATTGGGTTGAGTTTGCACGTTTTTTTTTTTTTTAGATTTTTTTTAAAACCTTGAGAAATTGGTCCATTCTTATACACCTAACGATTATTTAATTTTAACCCACATGTGATATTTCAACTATATTTGATGTATTTTCCTGTGTTTTAGACAAAGCCTCTGTTTCATAAAAAGTAAATTTTAAGATATGTGGTCCTGGCTGCAGAAAATGTAATCGCATGATGTTGATCTATCTCTATAATCTATGCACCTATTCCTCCATATCACTGGGAAATAAAATGTAATTATAGTCTGACTAGGACAAAATCACGATATTTTTTCCAGGGATACCCAAATTGTCTTAATTCAATTAGATTTGGTGACTTGTGTGTATATATACGAGCAAAATAATTGAACACCGTAAACTGAGTTGTAAATAACTAATTAATGGCTGATTAGAATTAAGAGGAATAATATCACTTATATCACTAATGATATTCTGTGTTCTATTATATACATTATTGATCTGTAGAATATATAATCAAATGGAATTAAAGTGTTACATGTCCTTAATAATTGCTGATTACCTAATAATTTGCAAATTAATTGGGCCTCAATTAAATAATACCAAGAATTTGTGCATGACAGAAATGTAATGATTGATTTAAAAGGAGTAGTGAAACATTCGTCAAACAAGAAAGCAACTTTTAAACCACCAATGCATGTAGATGTAGGTATATGCAGGGGGCGTGCAACCTAAAAATTGGAACGTGAAAATGGCAACTTACTTCTGTTGTTGTGACCCCCGCACGTGCAATGGAATTTTGTAAGGTTTATTTATTTTTAATTACAATTCAATACTAATCAGAGTTTCTAGTTTCCAAGTAAAATGACATACTAATATTACTATTCTTTGGACCCTCACACCGACAATCTTATTAACTTTTTCACGCCTCAATCCCTCCGAACATGGATACGGTTATTAATTATTTGACTGAGTTTCATGCGCAGATTTTCATCATGTAAATTACATTAAAACACGCAATTTTATAAATTTACACAATATTGGTCGGGATGTTCTTTCTCTTAATTCAATCCAACTACTTGTTTAGATACATTTATGCAAAAGAATTGTTAAAAAAAAAAAAAAAAATCTTGAAACAAGTGTGTAGATAGGTGACATATTTCCAACTAACAAATTAGAAGGAGAACATAATTTATATGAGAATGATATAGGGTTTATTAATGGATACAAATATTGTACTCGTTATTTATATATCACAATAGAATTATACCCGTAAATTAAACTATAAAGAACTACAATTTCTTAAAATACTCTACTTTTTATATTAACATATAACCGGTGTCCACCGTGGTTCTATATCATTTTCGATTTTCGAGAATTTCTAATGATTATCAATAAAATATTTAAAAAAGAAAAAAATTGTTTATGAGTACCAAAAAGAAAGGCCCATTATGAATGTCGAAAGTTGCAAGTCCAAAAAGGATTGGGGCCCAATGTATTTTTATTTTTATTTTATTTTTGAAAGGATTGGGGCCCAATGTTATTGAGTATATCAGCTTCGACGCATTTATATTCTTATCTGCATCTTCACCGTAGCCTTTTAAACACGTTGCACGAACGGACACCATTGAGGGGGCCCGATGTAGGCCCACGGGCCGCGGTGTACGTTTCTGCATGGCTGCAGCATGCCATGTTTGACGGAGACTTGCTTTTTTTTCATAACATGTGTATGATAGATGCTGTACTTAGCCACGTGGCGTCCATCCGGTCGCTTTCATTGTCTAGATTTTTTTATTTCTGTTTTATTATTATATTTAATTGAATTCAATGGTGTTTGATGATATGATCTGCGGACATGATTATTCATTTTCGTTTTGGATTATCTTTTCTTTTTCAGATTTTTGTCAAAGGTGGCAAGGTTTTGTATATTGGTGCTCTCTTTTCAATCCATAGATGCATGGATTATAACTTAAAGATCTTTTATTTTGCATAGTAAACTAAATTGCAAAGCTATTTCAAGATTAATAAAGAAAAAAAAACCCTATTAATAGAATCCAAACATTAAGAAGACGTGTTTGGAGAATTATTTAAAAATAATTTGTGAAAATAATCAAGAGCAGGGAAGTGGTTAGAGAATAAAGTGTTTTGGCCAAAATTTCAAAATTTCTAAAAACTACTCCTCCTCCCATATATAAGTTAAACGTTTGAAAATAACACAAAATTTTAAGAAAAATAGTATTTAATGTGTAATATCGAGTATTGAGATGTGACAAAAAAATTAAAAAAAAAAAAAAAAGTAAAAATAGGGAGATGTGTGGGCACAACTTTGACAAATATATAAAAATTAGTAACTTATGTTGGGAGGACCGTTTTAGAAAAATTGATAACTTATAAAGAGGTGTAATACTAGTTTTTATTGTCTCTCCTAATTTACATAAACATAATTATCAATAAAAAAATATTTTTTTACTAATTTTGAAAAAGACAAGGTTTTTTTTTACCAATTTTTTAGAGAGATTATGTTAATATTTTTCCACCCCTTCATTCTATGCTTTACTCTTTCCCTTATTTATGTTCCACCCTATACCTACTTTTGAGGGTATATTAGTCTCAAAATTGGATAGTATGTGGATTTTTTTTTTTAATATATTAAGTAGGTAAAAAAATCTCTTCATAAAAAGTTAAAATTAGAAAAAAGTAGGGTGGGTGAGAATTGGAAGAATGCATATAAGGACCACCCCATGATTGCAACTAGTGTACAAATGAGAGGTTAAATAGGGACTAGTCAAGCTTCGATCCAACTGACAGAAACTAGCTAGGCTTTGTAAGAAAAACCACCAATTTCCAAAGATGAGGCACCACTTTTTCACATTTATCATTTATGCCCAAACTACCCAAAACAGACTTATCACCCCATTAGCCTTGCCTTCCCTGCAATGTCCCTTTCTTCAATTAAACTAACGCACATTCTCGAGTTAGCGTGTAAATAAACAAGTGGTTGATTTAGAATTAATTATTATGAAACATACGCAATACTCCTCAAATTTGCTCCTTATGTCAAAATTTTCAATTCAAATTCAAACGTTGAGGTATTACTTTATCTTATCTCAATTGGAGTTTGAAAAGGTTTAGATGACATTTGTAAAAATGAACTTAAAAGATGTGTCCAATTAAATTGCAACACGTGAAAATTAAGTATTAATATCAAATAAATTTAATTATTTATATTTAGAGAATTTAATTAAATTAATTCTCAAATTAAATAATTTATTGATATTAAATATACACGTAAAAGCCGAAATTAAATTCTACGAATATTTAAATATTCGTAACTTGGTGACAAAGTAATTAACGTACCATATAACATATAAAATCTCGTTAAAATGGAAAGTTAAATCAAGTATGCCCTACATGGAAACAAATCAAATCAAGTCAAATCAAATCAAATCAGGACCAAGTCGATGAGCTTCCAAACTTCGGTCCATTAAATCAATCTCATTTACAACTATAAATAGGGGTTTCATTCATTCATTTGGGACACACAATTTTGACTCAATTCCAAAGTTCGAGCAAACTTGACACTCTTGAAGATTCAAAGGCGTTCTTCGCGACTTCGAAGCATTCTTCAAGCAAGTCAACCGAACGGCGTCCGATCCGAGATCAAGGTGTTCACCACTTTCGATCAAACGCGTTTCTCCTTGAAGATTCAAATGCGTTTATGGGCCATCGCGGCCTTGAAGATTCAAAGGCGTTCATCCGAAAAGTCTCCGTAAATAGCGTTTAATCCAAGATAAGGCTCTTAAGCTCTTGAATTAACGTTATAAATCCGCAAATTCAACCTTGGGCGAGATCAACCCGAAGATTTCGTCACCAAATCCTCCAAATCATCCAAGTCAACACCAACCTTGAAGAGAAGAATCAACGGATCAAATCTAGAGTTAGAGTCCACAAAATTTTATTGGTTTAATTTGATTTAAATTAAGTTGTAAACTTTTTGTGTTTTTATAAACTAATTACACGAAATTTGTCGTTACATGAAGATTTAGTTTTTCTTGAAGAATTTATTCCGAGGGCATATCTAAATTTTAGCGAACCTAAAAACATATATGCAACTATAACGACATGCAGGCTTAATGATTGAATTATTAGATGAGTGATAATGAAAAATATATAAAAGGAAACTATCCGCATTTGTTTTTGTTATTCAAATCGTCATTATAGAATTGTTTTTAATAAAAAAATTATGAGAAATAAATTTTTAAAATTTATTCTACCATATTTTATAGAATTTATAAACACCACGTAATTAAGGGTCATATTTTGGATGATTTATCCTCTCTTTTTTATTATCATTGATGATAATTTTAATTGATGGATTTATCCTTCTCATTGGCTTGTACCTTATATGGGGAAAGACATGCATATGAAATATTGTATGTAGATTGTAGATTTGATGATTTTTAGAGGATTTTTCCTTTTTTTCCTTGTGTTGGCCTGGGTTTACCTAACCAAGATTTTTTTGGTGGGGCTCGGCTACCCTTCACAACCGGTAATCTTAGATTGTGTTCCTTTTCCTTTTTCTTTAATGAAAAGAACTTTTATTTGTTTTTTTACTATCATTTACTTTGACTGCAATCTTTAACAAATTTGATACAACGCAATCATATAATAATACAACATAGAGGATTAAAGTTTGGAGGTAAAGACAAATGTTGGTATAAATATGCTATATATTCATATTGATTTATTTGGAGGGACACCATGCATCTTAGTCTGAATAAATTCGGGTATATGAAAAAGAAAGTAAAAAATAAACGACAGAAAGTAATAATTAAGTGTTTGATTGCAGACAAATTAGGAAGAAAAGTAGGGATTATTGCCTCAAAAGTCAAAACTTTAAAAAGTGATCACTCCAACGTTCATCCATATCCCTTGAATTTTAGTTCGAATTGGGTAACCACATATGCTGATATTTTTGTCCTACATAATTTAAACACTCCGACTACATGAACATCACACTCATCCAGCGTTAGATTCATTTAAGGGCTTAATTCTTGAATTAACTTAATTTGGTTTTGGACACCACTACATTAATTAATTAAGCACGAAAAAAACATGTTACTCTCTATCCATCTACCTATTACCAATCTGTCCAAATTTGAAAGGCGGCGACAGGGGACGGGTATTGATAGAGCCGTTATTCCAATCACACAGCTCGACTCGTTATGTTCAATACATGAAAAATTATTTGTATTTTAATATAATATATGACAACTCATTAGGATTGTTTGTTAAAATCATTTTAAGTATTTGCAATTTGATAATACAATCATTAGATTGGAACTTCGAGTACTCAAGCTCGAATAATATCCATCAGATTGGAGATGGTGATTTCCACATTTATGATGATTTTGAGGCGATCTCATGTGTGAACGGCCGTGTTTACACTTGAAGAAAAATAAATTTTGGAAATTGACCAACTTTCTGGGCAAATGGAGAATTTAATTTGTACTAGCTAGCTAGCATCAGATTCAAGCATATGTTTCTGGCAAGAAAACTAGTAATAAGCTTCCATTATTAAACCAACCTCAACCTTTATCTACAGAAGATTGCGGATAAAATACAAGACTAAAAATGATGAAAACAAAAACGTGGATTAATCAATATTGCCAGAACCAAGTGCCATGATCCTGAACAGGGAATCCAAGGTTGCAAGAATTAGGGTGTAAGTCATCATCATAGCATTCAATTTCAAGCTTGGGAAAGCACATCGGCGGAAGAAGGCTCCTGCTGAGGCTATCATCTTCATCCTGAGAAAAATCAGACTCAGCCACATGTGAAGAATTAGCAGGTTCTAATGAAGCGGAATGATTCCCATGTGGGCTCTCTGAGTCGAAAACATCTGAGCTCGCCGCATCTTCCTTTGCAGTAGAATCTCCACACACAATCACCTTCTCTGTTTCTAATAATGACCTAATCGGATCACTCCCCTTTCCTTTCATTTTCTCTGTCATCAAACTCACCTACCAATTGCCATGCCAAGAGAGACAACATCGATCGTGTAAGATAACAAAAAACACTAGTGAATTTTAATTTTAATTACTATATTTATACCTCGTTTCTCATTTTCTCATTCTCTTTGAAAAGATTCTCATAATCTAACTTGAGTTTATCATAGCTTGCTTTGAGCGAGTCGTATTCCTTCTCCAGCACCTTCGTTTTGTACCTAGCTCGTCGATTTTGGAACCAGATTGCCACTTGTCTCGGTTGCAGCCCAAGTTCTTTAGCAAGTTGTACTTTTCTCTCTGGTTCCAGCTTATTTTCTACCTCGAAGCTCTTTTCAAGAAACTGAACTTGATCGGAGGACAGCCGCCGTTTCTTATCCGGAGGGTGGAAGCAACCCTCCAACTCCTCATTGCAATTTCCTGATTTCGAATCAATTTGGGTGAAGAATGGCTTCTCAGACCTGCTTTCTCCTCGTACCTCTTCAAAGCTCACCATGGATGCAGAGCCTGAAACACAACAATTATATTGTATAAACAATGTTCAGTTTCTCTCTCATCAAACACTGTTAACAATTCACCATCATTGTGACAAAAAAAAAAAAAAAAGTATTTCATCATTGGATTCTAATATTGAACAGTGTCAGTGTGTATCCGAAAGCTACTTTTCCCTGCTACGCATTAAATCAAACAGCTGAAAGTCATCGCACAAAAACAAAATGGAAGAGAAGAGCGTAAGAAAATGCAAGAAGACTGGGAATCAATGCTAATTAATACTCCTAAACAGTATGAACAAGGAGGCAGAAACCATAAAAGAACTAGGAAAGAGCAATCAAGCAAGAAAAAGAGGAAATCAGAATACCATGAAAAGAAGGGGAAGAATTTGGAGCCCAGAGAGAATCGAGAACCTCAGAAGTGCAAGAAACCCTTTCATTATTTAACAAAACATTTGGCATGCGTGAATCATCGTAAACCCCTCCACCCTCCATAACTTTCTGCTGAATAAAGACTGGAATATTTTTACAGGGAAATTTTAAAGGTACATTACTTTAGGACAGCAGAGTTTAAAAGAAAAAACTCGAGTAGGGGTGACACTTTTTCTCAGGGCTTGTGACGGAAGAAAGTGGTGTTGAGCATAATGTTATTGTAGCAGGGAGAGGTCAATCCCATCAGACAGCAGAAAGAGAAGGAGAGGAGAGAGAAAGGATGTATTGTTGAGTGAAGAGGAGGAGAGAGAAAGAGATTCTTGTGTATGGGAAGAGGAGCCTCATTGCTTGACGGGATTATAACGATGCTTGCTTCTTCTAACTTGCTGCCTTGGAACTCATTCCACTATATTACAAAAATGCCCTTCATCATGGTTAGAATCTCCGCTACATAATAATATTATATCTCCTATTACTTTAATTAGATTTCCGCCACACGTACATATATCAAAATTTACAAATAACATAATAATATTCTAATATAATCGTATGTACATGTGGCGCAAATCTAATTAATATAACAGGAGATGTAACATCATTTATCAGTAATATGAGATCCTGCGTGTTTCATCTTCGCATTTTTTAAAAAATAATTTACACATATATTGGGAGAAATCTCGGGCATGTATATACAGAATATAGTCACGTCCATTAATTCCTATATACACAAATTGTTTTCTATATAATTGATTTTTATTATAATTTGCAATATATTACTTCTTTTGTTATAAATAAGATATTTAATTATAGTGGACAATGGAATAACATGATTTGTAAATAAAGAAATGTTAGTAGTTTAATTTGAGAGGGTAATTTTTTTCTATTTTAGGTACGAGAAAATAAAATTATAATACCCATTTTTTAATTTTGAGCAGGTTTAAATTGTAACAAAATAAGTATTATGTATCAAGTAATACAAATGTATTTATAAAGTAATATCCCAATATTTTTTTATACAATTCATTGTGTTATATAAGTAAACTATTGGGAGTATTATTTTATAAATATTTAAATGTTACTTGATAAATAATAATTCCTCTGTCCTAAACACATTCACATAGTTTTTGGCACAAAAATTAAGAAAATTTACCTTTTGGAGTAAAAAGTGTAGGAGAGAGAATAAAATGTAAGAGTATTTTGATTGGTAAAATGAGATAAAATATAGGAGAGAGAATAAAATATGATAAAAGATGAGTGAAATTTTTAAATTAAAATGATCTTTGTGAAGTTATTAATATTGTATGATATTTTCTTATTTAGAATGTACAAATGAGTGTGAGACAGACGGAAAAAGAAAATATGCAAATGAGTGTGGGATTAAGGGAGTAACTTATTATAAATGGAAATAGATTGAACAATAAAATTGATGTATAAAAATTAGTCGTTTTTATATTTGACAGGAATAACAATTAGTCGTTAAAACACTATTTTTCTCACTGTCGTTGATTTTTTTTTCACTTACATCTCAAACTTGCATTTCATGTTTATAATTAATACTCCCTCCGTCCGGAAAAACTTTCATATGTAGGTGAACACACACTTTAAGAAAAAAGAGTAATAATTGAAGTTTTGAGGGATAAATTTGTAAACTTTTATGTATAAGTAAAAAAAAATTATTGGATTATATGTATGTGAGAGTAAAAGTAATGGTATTTGTGTAAATAAGTGAAAATTGTGAGGGTGAAGTTTATAAAAGATTTTCTATTTTAAAGATGTGAAACTTATATTGGGATGGAAAAAAAAGGAAAGTGTGAAGTTTTTATGGAATCGAGGAAGTATATTTTTCTCCTATGTGTATATATCAAAATAAATTGTTATAAGAAAAGATTGTGTTTTTGTCGGCGCCCTTATAACTTAAATAAGATCGGCTCTAATGACACTTGCGGATCCAACCCCCTCAATTTTATTTTTTTATGTAAAAAATTTATTTGTGCCCAAAAATTTGAGATATATTTATATTTATTAAATAATATTAAATTTATTATTTTTTGTATTTTCAAGTTTAAAATTCTAGATCCAATGACAATATTGTTTATTAATAGATTAGTCAGTTAATTCGTACGTTGGACTGTTGGAGATACAAGCAAGTTCCCTAATCAATAAAAAGAAATGAAGGGGGAATGGTGGAGCGATGAATAGATGGTGCTTTCAAATTCTATTTGGTATGATTGGGGATAATTTTTTTCTCAAAAACAACTTTTCATAATTTTTGAAAATAAAATTCTTAAAATTATAAATAAAGTCTGTAAACACGTTCTATTGTGTTATGATCGGGAGAAGACAGATATAAGAAAGAAACATTAAGTAATTATAATATAAGCAATTGTTTTAGGGCGAGTCTCTTGTGAAATATTTCACATGAAATATAAGTTAAAAAAGGAAAAAAAAAACTTCATGGTCAAACCATTAAGAACGGCAGATTAGCGCTGGCAGCACGGCGACAATCTGGCCGCAGATACGGCGCGATCATGAGATAATAAAAACAATGAAATCCGAAGCGAAAACAACAACGAAATTCAACTACGAGATCAAATTGAGGAGAAGAGCAAAAAAGGAGAAGACATGGATGATTTTTTTAAAAAATTTCCGGATAATTAGGTGTTGGATGATCCAGATTGATGAAAAAGCATTAGTGGATAAAATTTAAGCAGGTGATTAATACAAAGCATGCGAACTTCGATGATAAATTTTTATTTCTGTTTAAAAGCTGGAATGAATATCGCAACTCCTAATCTGGTTACGATTTATTCATATAGTAACACACATTTTTCCATAAAGTAACATATTTTTGTTCATGTAGTAACACATTTTTTCTTCATATAGTAACACATATTTCTCTATACTGATAACACATTTGTGTTCATATAGTAACATATTTTTTCAAAAGTATGTGTTACGGTAAGAACAATTATGTGTTCTTGTAAAGTAAGTACGTGTTACTAGTCCTTAAAAGAATAAAATATTAGTTTTGTTCATTAATAACACATTTTTCTCCATACAATAACATGTGTTTGACCTAATAATAACACAACACGAGAGTAAAAATTTATTTTTACCTTCGCACAAGTTTAATACACACATTTCTTGCTTCAATAACACATATTTACCCAAAAATCTTATACTTGGGGATCAAATAAACCCATGGTTTTTCTTAACACATTAAAGTCATTTCTCTTTAATATTGAGATCAAATAAGTCATCATCTTAATAAAATCACACTCTTTTAATAAGAATAAAGTTGTCGAAGATTAAATACTTATTTGATTCACACATATAATTAGATTAGATATTTATTTGACCATTTTTCATTTTTATTTTTGCATTTTGGCGATTATTTTTAAACAAATACATATTATTTGTTTTATAGTAACACATATTTATCGTTTAAGTAACGTATACGTAACCTAATAGTAACACCCACAGGAGCACACAGGCGAAAATTGTATTTTTGTCCTTGTGCGAGTTTTTTTAGCCAAACACGACCCTAACTGACCCAACCCGCCCGGATCGCGAATTTTGTTATATGGGTAATTTCACGGATCTTAGATCCATGAAATATTGTATATAAGAATTTGTCTTGTTTTTAATATGAGTTATTTTGTTTCTTACTTCATGAGTTTATGTCATTTTTGATCCATCTCCAACCGACTTCTCTAAATTTGGATTGGGATCAATATCAAAACGTAGCATATACAATATTTTTAAATTTAATTATCTAATTGTAATTATTAGAGTAATGATATAAATGATTTAATTTCCAACATTTCTATAAACTCGTACTTTTAGATGGGACGGACTATTATCATCCAACCAAGTGGAGATATATCATGTCTTTTTGTGGGGCTCAAGAGGAGGGCTGAGACACATTTTGTTTGAGTGTAATTTTTCTTATGTAGTATGGATGAAATATTGTAAATGATTGGGTTTACAAACCGCCCTTTTGTCCAAGCCTTCCACGAGCTCACTTCAATTTAGTAAGTTCCTAAGGGCGAGAAAAGGGACGTTTGTATGGGGTGTGTGTTTGTGGAATCGGCGGAATAAAAATTATTTGAAGGTGTAAAGGTGAAGCTTGAACATGTTTTAGATGAGATAAAGACAAGGTTTTGGAGTTAATTAGCGTACAAGGATGGAGCTGCAAATTCGTTCAGTTTTGATGAGTGATTGGTTAGTCCTAGGAAATGATTGGAGTGTTGATTGTTAATAACAAAATTTATACCATAGTCATCCTGCTATATACTATACAATCTTTTTAGGGTATAATGGGTATGTCTTGTGCATTGTTGTATGCCTATCTTTTTATTTAATAAATAGTTTCTTTTCTGATAAATAAAAAGATGGGAGGCGAAATTCTTTTATGATATCGTAACACAATTCTAGATTCAAACTTTCATGGAAAACAACTCCACCCAACTAAATATATTATTTAAGCAACAATTAAATTTTACATTACAAATAATATAATAAAATATTTTAGATCTTAATTTTAGTTTTACATATGTTAAATTAATTTTTTTAAAGATAATTAATTTGACATATTACATGTTAAAAATATATTTAAAATAAAAAATTTAAAAAATTATTGATGTAAAGTGAAAAGAAAAATAAATTAGTAGGTAAAATTAATCCAATCTCAATAATATTCATTATTTACACAAATAACAAGTGCATTTCACTTAATTCTCTACTCATTTTTATTTTTATAAATATACTGGATAACAAACGGGCTCTAACTGTGTTTCGTTAAATAATAGAAGTATAAAAATATGTATAGGGGTAGTTCAGTAAAATAGCATATGAAAGAGAAATAACAGATGACAACGAGGAGAGAGGAGCGGAAGAAAACAAAGGCAACACGTCCAATCAGTCGCTCTCAATGGGCAGCTCTGCAATATATTGGGGGTACTTTAACTTGATGACTCACCACCCTACCCCTACCCCTACCCCTACCCTAATCCCCCAGCTCACCCATATTTTTCTCATAAATTTGACCGTTTACCATTATTTTGTATTGATTTAAGAAAGAAAAAACTGAAAGCTCTTGTATATTCGTAAGATCGCGAAATAATTATTTTAGAAAAATAGATAGGACTCGTTTATTTTGAGGTATTAAATTTTGAGTGATAGTGAAATATGTGATACATTTAATTTTTAAGTGTGATATATTTTATTAAATCATACAAATTAATATAGTTTAACATGAGTCATAATATTTTTAAGTGTTTGTATTAAGAATTAATTAATGTGATAAGTTAAAATTTTACAATTATAACCTCATTTACTATTTTTTATTAAATAAAAAATAAATATTTTTGTCAATTAACTTAATAATAAGTGAATGATTATTTTAATACCTCATAAAGGGAGGGATTGAGAAAACATATATTAAGTTTTCATATTTTCATGGTCATAAGTAATACAAATCAACAATAACAAACACTTGAATTTTAGGAAAAATAAACTATATCCCTAAGTAATCACTCAAAACAAACATGCAGCTTCTCATTATTATATTTAACATATTTGTATTTAAAGATATATACAAGTTTATATTTTAAAAGATTATTTAATATATAAAAATGAGATTCTTGATACGATACACCACAAATTTTCATAATATATCTACGAGTAGAAACATAAATATGAACAATTATATTACAGTATATAATTTTCTTTTAAATAAATTATATTATTAACTTTAAACGATTATAAATAAATAAGTATTTTTAAAGGTTACTTTTCTAATTGAATAAACTTAACTATATAAGCAAAGTGTTCTCAGCTTTATTCACTATATTTTAAAATAATAATAGACGCGATTTAGATCCTAATTTTATTGGTGAGTATCAAATAGATTCTTTAACTATTTATTTTATTTTTTATATAATAAACTAACTTTCTTAATTTGGGTTGAATAAGTTTTTTTTTTTAAATAAACAATTTCCATCTGCTTAAAACGGAGAAGGGGACAATTTAACTATTAATCTTATCAGTGAAGATAAAAAAAAAAAAAAGACTCAATTTTTTCTTATTCCTTAATTAATTATCACATGGAATCAAATAACTCTCAAAAATAATGAAATCGAACAATCAAGTCATTTTTGTTAAATTAAAAGAGATATTGTAATATAAATCTAAAATAAGAAAAGCTTAACAAATTTAAAAGTATTAATTATTAAATAAACTTGATTTTTTTATTTTTGATCGGTAAATGTTAGTTGTTAGTGGTTAGAAGTTAATTGACAAAGTCTCCTTACAATTCCAAATTCTCCAGTTCTTCTTATACCTCAAACTCCAAATTTATTCCCAAAGGAAATTGAACTCGGTCAAGTGGATTGAGCCCACGATTAAATAAACTTGATTTTATTATTGTAAGATTAATATTTATTGCACTGTCACGTCCATTTTTTTAATGTAGTACTACATTTACAACCACCTAACTTGTTTACATAAAAATTAATATAGGCTTATATAAATGCATTAATAATCCTATATTAAGGTATTGTTTGCTTAACAACTAACTCATAGTATCAATTAATTTATTTCATTTTTGTTTTATTATTTTTTAATTAATTAATATCATTATATAAAAAAGCGAGTCCTAATAAATTAAATAATCCTAACCATGGTTGTAAAAATAAGCCTAGGCGGCCTCCGACCGCTCCGATTTAGCCTAATTTCGGCATTTTTGTGGCTAGACGGGCTAGACGTCGTCTAGGCGTTCGTGATCAAGCGCCGTCTAGGCGCTCTAGGCGGCCGATTTTTTTAGTTAAAATTTAAAAAATCATTTTTTTTTAAACTAGGTAGCGTCTACTTTAGACAGCGTCAAAACGCCCGATTATCGATTTTTACAACCTTGATCCTAACTCTCCATGTTAGCATAGCACGGCAAAACAAAAATCTATATATAAAAACATGTTAACGTCAAATTAGTACGGGGTTTAGGGAGCCAGTAGGATGGCCGTGTTTTCTTTATATTTTTTTACGTCAAATTATTTTTTCTTATAAAAATACACGTTTATGTTACATTAGGGAGGTTGTTGGGTGGCGTCAAATCAATTTTTGGAATTTAAAGAAGAAAAATAATAAAATAAAAACTGCTTCAAATTTATTTAATTATTTTAAATTTATTTACATTTATTTGTTATTGTTACATTAATTTACAATTATTCAAAAATTTAGCTCCTAATTGGCTAATTTAATAATTTTATGAATAAGGATCAAATATCTTCTTTTGCACGTCTAAAATCTTAGAATCAAATGCATTTGTACATTAATTTTGTTTTTTCAATTGGATCATATAAACTCCTATTCTTTAGAATCTTTACATAACTCGATAGCTAATTTGATGTGAATGGCAAAATTGGACATGATTATAAAAGTTAATTTAAATAATATTTTTACTTCCTTTAAAAAGGAAAGTGTGCATGCTTTTTACCTGAAAATGAAATAGGCTTTTAGTAAAGTTGAACATTAGGGTGTAGGGTTTGAAAACTGGTTTTGTACTTTTGTATCTTAAAAATATAGATTCAAGAAAGTATTTTTGAAAACGACTAAGATAAAACTAGTTTTTAATAGTTAAAAAGACAAACCTTAAAAAAATAAATCATACGCTCTCATTCAGCTAACTAGTGTTTACAGCTCAAAATTATTCATGGGAAAGCAAAACAAAATATATTCCTTTTTAACTATTGGGTGATTAACGTGATACTTAATAAAAAATTTGATTAAAATAATAAATTTTTCGAAATATACCCATAGATTACATTTAAAATTTAGATTCTTTAGAATATTTTAAAACCATGGTAGAAAATCTATTGATGCATTTTGAATTGAAATTTACTAATTCATTTATCATGTTAAAACTATTTTTTTACTGAACATAATATAAATCTTAAAATTTTGAATATATTCATTTCTCACTTCATACCAATTTTATAATCATTCAATCTGGGCGAACACTAGATTCAAAGTATTTACCCACAATTATGTTATTATTTATTTTATTTACTTCATTCGTCCAGTTATTTTTTTCATATATGTAAGAACATGAAAAAATAAAAAAGCTGAATAATTAATTAGTAGGAATTCAAAGAAAAATTATATATATAAAATTTTATATATAAAGTTATATTATACTTCCTTTCATATTAATTTTCATACTAATTTGAACACACATTTTAAGAAAAATATAATGAATACAGTATTGAAGGATAATTTTGTAAATTTTTATTTATTAAAATAAGGAAGACGGTTGGATTAATTGTGAAAAATAATACTATATTTTGTAAATATATATATGAATATTGTGAGGGTGAAATTTAAGAAGGAATTTCCTTTCTTGGAATGTGAAAACTAATGTGGGACAAAAAAAAAAAAAAAAAAGTGTGAAAAGCGATGTGAGACAGAGCGAGTATTAGATTTAAAAGTAATTATATTTTGTATAAATTCAAAATTTTATAAGGAGGAAATTCATGAAGAATTTCAATTTAAGTGTATAAAAATTATCTCAAAATAAAAAAGTAAGAAAATCATTACAAAACGGGAAGAATGGGATTTATTTATTAACATATGGAGTATGTGTTTTGTTGAGAGAAGACATCATTAACCTGATCTGGGAGTTAGTTATAACACATGGCAATTGGCAAGCGGCTTAAATTAAAACTGCTTGTCTATGGAGCACGAAATTTCTGTCGCCACGGGAATTTAAGGGGCGGCAATTCCCTCATTACTTTTTTCAGGGGCGTGGATGGAGATCATATTTTTTGTTCCGTTTTCTGTGGGGTTCAATAAATTATTATTAATATATTATATACATATAATAAAATTGTTTAATTTTAGGAGAAAAAAATCTTCATTCATTTTTTTTTTTTTTTAGAGTTGTGGTTTTTATTTTTAATTTTATCATTGTCTTTATTTTTGTCGAACTAACCGTTATTGCCTCTTTTTTTCATGTAATTAATTTTTTTACTAAAAAAACAAAATAAGTGGAGATTGTGGAATACACGAGGGGACAATAATAATTTTCTCCTCGTTCACTTCATGGGGAAATGAATGGAGATTGGTCCCTTGCCTCGCCTCGTTGACACCCGTGCGGCAAAGAAAATTTCAATTTATATTTTATTTTTAAATTCGTTCAACATTTTTATTTTGTTGAGAACATCTTCAAATATCTATTTATATTAATGTTCTTTGAAGAGTTATTCACTAAGGGTCGTTTGGTTTCCTTTATTAGGGGTGTAGATTGATCCCTAATACACCTTTATCACTTGTTTGGTTTGTTGTATACATTATACTTCCGTTATTAAGAATAGGCCTGCTCAAATAATACCTAATACACAGGTATTATAGATTCCAAGTTTCATATGGTATTTGTAATGCTTTATATTTCTCCAACATCTATTAAATTTTAAAATACCAAAACACCCTTCACTTTCATCAAAATGTGTTTATTATTATTTTTATTTATAAGGACAAATTAGTCTAAAATAAATTAATACTAGTTATAATACTTGCAACCAAACATAATATTGATAGCTAATAACTAATTATTTAACTCAAGTTTTTGAAATCAAACAAAATATTGATAATAAACTCGGTATTACAAATATAGGTATTATAGCCTGGTATTATCCAATAAAGGAAACCAAACGAACCCTAAGAATATCTCTTTTTTTTTTTTTTTTATGTTTAAAAAAATACTAGATTTTTGAATTATCACTTTGAATGGACTTATATTTACAAAAAGAACATTTTTCAAATAAATTAGGAGGAACAAAATGCGTAATGAATAAATATGAAAAAAATAAAAGAGAAAATAAAGAGTTAAACATGAACAGGTAATTTGTTGAAATATGTCACAATTTTTTATTTTTGAAAATGTTCCTTATATTGCAAATGATGTTCTTTAAGTACAAAGAGATTTCAAAGATATTCTGATATTAATTATCACTGCTAAATTCTTTAAAAAAACTTTAGTCAGATTCCAAATTGTTGAACAGTCTATTCGTGATATTAAATTCAATTTAGGGATTAATTATTTCGTGCTGAATATCATACTAGTTGACCGATATAATAATTAATTAAAATATGCATTTTCAATGATGTCCTTCACTGTGCTTTAAAAATGATGTCCTTCACTGTATGAATGGCGGATTGTGTATATATATAGTTCACATTGATAACATGATTTTCAAACAAAAAAAAAAAAATTACTTTTTATCTCCGACAAAGCATCATTTATGTGTTATGACATGTAACTCATGATTCATGTGTCCTACGATTTTTCTTTTTTTCTTTTTTAGGTATGTTTGCTTGAAGATTGAAGTCCATTCAAACCTCTTTTTCTTTAAATTTTTGTATAACATTTCAAATTCCATTATATTATACTTTATATCTTTTTTTTTTCTTTAAAAATTAATACTCACTCCATCCCAAAATCACTTTTAAAGAATGTTGTTATATACAACTAGTAATTACAACTATTACTTGGTGAAAATCGAATATAGCCTTTCTAAATGCTGTATATATATTTTAACACCGTTTTTCTTTTAATTTCTGATCTTGAAAATGATACAAGTGCTTATGTTCAGTTATTCAATTTTCAAAATAAAAATTAGGTTTGTTTATCATCAACAGCACTGTTGGATAATTATGCAGGCCCAATACGTACAATATCCTGAATTTTGCGTGGGGAGAACTTCGGCCTTCTATAATTTCGTTCTCAAATTATATTTTGGGCTCATATATAAGTGGGCTCAACAAATGAAAACATTGACAAGACTAAAGAACAACAATTAGAGATGCATAATTCGCAATTTTTTAATAATCGTATTAAGTAAAACTGGGAAAATATTAAACGTGATAGGATTGAATTTACCATAAATTACTTTCATGAATTATATTTAAGGAAAGTGTTTCACTAATCTTATTTTGTGATGTGAGTTTTTTTTTGACCCGTATAAGATCCAAACCCGATGTTTTTAAAAATTAATATATTGATTGAGTTTCGTCTCACCGAATGACTTCGTGAGATGATCTCACACAAAGTTCTATCTTAAGAAAAAAATCCTTTTATACAAATATGTGTAGATTTAGATATGTATAAATTATTTAAATTTGTGTTAATCATCTAAATCAAAGTAAATTTTAAAACAATTATCGCGAATTAATTATTTCTCATAACAACATTTTTTTCCTGTTTGTAATACTTTTTATGACACTATTTCATTAAAAAAATTGTATTATATATTTATCTTTGAAATATATTATTTTAAGCAAAGTTTACTATGAACAAGAGTTCATGTGAAACATGATTCATTTAATAAATGATGTCATTTGTGATAACGGAAGGTATGCCCTATATTACTAAAGGGTATCGGTCGTGATATGAAGAATATTTTTATATTACTAAAGGGTATCAACGGAACAATATTACAAAGGGCTCGTTTGGTTTCCATTATTAGATAATACCCGAATTATAATACCTATATTTGTAATAGGTTTATTTATCAATATTTTGTTTGGTTTCAAAACTTGAGTTAAATAATTAGTGATTAGCTATCAATATTATGTTTGGTAGCAAGTATTATAACTAGTATTAATTTATTTTAGACTAATTTGTCCTTATAAATAAAAATAATAATAAACACATCTTGATGAAAAGTGAAGGGTGTTTTTGATATTTTAAAATTTAATAGATATTGGAGAAATATAAGTATTACAAATACCATATGAAGCTTGGAATCTATAATACCATGTATTAGGTATTATTTGAACGGGACTATTCTTAACGTTTGGGAAGTATAATGTATATAACAAATCAAACAGTGATAAAGGTGTATTAGAGATCAATACACCCCTAATAAAGGAAACCAAACGACCCCAAAGAGTATTAATAATGATAATTGAAGAAAGTATGACATATATTATTTAAAGGTATTAGTTATGATAATCGATGATAAAGTGAATGTACTTTTTCAATGCGGATCAAGTTTCACCATAAACACACTCATTATTTTAAATGTTAAACAATAATACATTATAAAATAAATGGTATCTAAAATCTACTTTTGAACGTATTACAATGTATATTAAATAATATGACTATGCATACACCGATAAAAAAATATGACTATGCATATAATTTGCACATCCGCTAATGAACGTTTTGATCAGTGCTCCAAATTAGTTGTTCCTCTAATCAAATACGTAATGACTTATAAAAAAAAAAAAAAAAAAGAAGATCCGATATCGAAACCCTAACCCGTCCTTGTCATAAGGGAGCCCAAAATTTTGGACAAGCATTTAATCTGAATATAATATTTATATATATATATATATATGTATGTATATGTATATGGTGATCTAGTAACAGTGATAATGACCCCTTTCCATTGTGTGAACAACGTGATAATGGATGGCTTTTCATAGAAAGATCTGGATAATAGGAAATTTAATTCTTGGAGAACTTATGTGGACCGTACGTATAATATCGGAAATCTTTGGATAAAATAACCATATTCCAACTAAAAAATTAAAAAGGCTCAACAAAAGATGGAAAAATTACCATGCGAATATCTGCATGACAAAAGAAATTATTAAATGGTAAAATATCCTTCATCAATTAATTATATATACTAGTAAAACTTATTTTCAGTTCGAAATTCTAACAAAAGATATTATTAAATGGTAAATATCCTTCATCAATAAATAGACTGGAAATTATGAGGTCAAGGACAACATGCGATTTAAATTTTAAAATTCAGGGACGTTTTGTTTGAAAATTCTTTAACGAAAATAAGAATTAATATATGATTATGTTGATTAATAAGAACATAATATGATTAATGATACTACTTTTTTAAAAAAATTATATAATTATTATTCATTTTGATTAATCTTTTCTCATCCTACAATTATTCTCCTTTATCACAACTCTAATGAATGATATAATTATCATGAAAATAATTCTTCTTCCACCATTTTCGGGCATAGAGGAAAAATATATTTTCATTTCTCTTTCCATTAAAAATTTAAAATAAGCGACGCCTAAGTTTCACTAAATAAATTAAACCAAATGATTGTTGTATAATTCGGCCTCTTTTTTTCCATTATGGACCTATGGTGGAATAATGACTTGAGAATTTGCCCATGCATACTTGCACCACTTTCACATCACACACAATATATAACTTAAGACTCTTTGGTTGGAGGGTGTGTCACCCTTGAAGATCACACATTCAAATTTATAATTTTTAGTTGAACTTATCACACTAATTTTGTCTAATTTAATTTATTTTTAATATATAATTTGTTGATAATTACACAATATCAATTTATCGAGTATTTTCAGATATCGAATATGGCCGGCTTATATTTGGAAAAAAAAAAAAAAGAACTCGGTTCTTTGAATTGTAAATTTGTAATCAACGCGATATACTCTTAAACAATTAATAATCTGATAAACGAATAGAATTTCCACTAACAAAGATCTGATTAAATAAATTTTTTTATACGTAGACGGATCTAGAAATTAATAGTGAATGTACTAGGTGTAAAATTATATTTACACATAAATATTAATACAAGTGGTGGAATGTGGATGGTGGGTTTTGATTTAGGTGGGATTTTATTTGAGTTTTGCGGCCCACATTATTTTGAAAATAAAAACTAATTTAAATTTACATGGACGAAAATATATTCTATAATGTAAAATAAAAATTACACATATATTAATGGAGGATTAGGTTTATATAAACCACTATTTAATTTCATGAAATTATACAATTTTTTATATTCTTGCTTAATGTTTTTGGTCAAAATCTTGATACTTTAAACATTTTTTTAGTTTGATACTTAAATACTATAATACTGCATTTTTATATTAAAATAATTTATATAGTAGAAAAATTAATTGTGGTTGATATTCCTAATTAATAATATGATCATAATACTTATGAGAGTGTGTTGTGTGAATTGTATGAAAATGACGGAATGCAATTGTTTTTAGAGGGAATGAAAAATAGCTGATAAACTCAAGATAAGACTTTGAAATTGGTTCGTAATTAAATAAACAAGGCGTTTCGGAGACCGGGTTTCTAATCCACGTCTAGTCCAGGATTGTTAAGTAAATGGGTGGAGATCTTCAATGGAAGTCTTTTTCTATATTTTCTGGCTTTGTATACTATAAACTTTGAAATTGGTATGTTTTATACCCAACCGATGGTTTAATAAAATTTATCTTTTACCTCCTTCAGTTATTATTATTAATACTCTTTGCAGTGATTTTAATGTTTTAATATAATAACTATATTTCGCTTATCACGACCGATACTCTTTAATAATATAAGTAATATCTTTCAGCTTATCACAACCGTGATTTCTTTTGTAATATAAGACATCGGATTTGATCTTATGCGCCACAGGTGGACACCAATTTATATGTCAATCGCTTATGTGGTATGTCAATCACCTATCATGTGATGCCACATATACAAGGGAGCCCTCTATTATATAATTAATTACTTATGTGGCAGATCACATGTTTGGTGGTGGACATATAAATTGATGTCCACCATGGGCATAAGATCAAATCCGCATAAGACACATATGCAATACACTTTAATAAATAGGTCAAGTTTCACCATGAATTATTGTTCATAGTAGACTTTGTCAATATTTATTTATGATTTACAGATTGAATATTTTTTTGTTTTGCGTAAAAGTTATTTCATGAACCGTTTATGAAGGAATCATTCGCCTAGCTAGCTAGTTGGAATATATATAATACGACATTCTAGCCATGAAGATGTATTTATAAGAATTTAAGAATCTTTTTATTCTTTTGGGAGAAAGACATGAAAATGTTTCTTTTTGCGTTCGAGAGATTGATTCCAAAGGAAGCAGCCCCCAATTCAAAATAAAAGAAGTAAAGATTCCAACATATATGCATATGATTATATGTAAATTCACATCAATATTAGAATATTTTTGTAAGAATACAAGTTTTTATGTTTTTTTAATTATCAGGTTATATATTTATTACCAAACTATTGTGTAAACAAATTTTATTATGAAATTTATTTTGAAAGTATTAGTTATATTATTAAAAAATATTATTTCTTTTGCTATAAAGTGGAGTACTAATTTTTAAATGATATTAATTATTTTTTTAAATAGTATTAGTTGAAAAAATATTAATTATTTTACTAAAAATGTTAGTTGTAAACTAATTTCAAGATAAATTGGTTCATACAACACCAAATCATATTTATTACACCCTCCGTCGTACTAAGATAGTTCTATTTTTTTACACATATTAAAAATATATTTCAATATAGATGAGATTCTAAACTTTTGTCATTTTTTCTATTATATCCTTGAATTAAATGAATTTTGTTGTAAAAGTAGGATAATTAAATAAAATTACTTTGATAAAATAATATATTTAATAACTAAAACAAAGAAATATGACTATAATTTAAAATATATTAAAAATAATAATACTCTCTCGTCAATAAATTTATTCCTTTTTTTTTTGTCACCCAAAAAATTTATTCCCATTTAATTTTTAGAAATAATTCTATCTCACACTATTTTATCATCATTTTCTAAACACCACATATTTAACACACATTTTTATTTTATGCATAAATTATTAATATTTATTAAAACCTTTATTTAAATAAAGGGGAATAAACTTATTGGATGGGATGAATACTATTTTTATTTTAGTTGGACGAATAAAGTATATATACCCGTTTGATGGATAATTCCTTGCATCGAGTAGAGTTTAACTAATTCAGAGGATCCCATTGCAACGCGTGTATGCCGAAATTTAAAAATCATTAATCCCTTATCCTATTTCTATACCTGCAATTTTATACACCATAACTTATTTGCATAGTCATCATATTATATAAAAAAATTAATATTTACATGCCAAAACTTCGTGTGAATGAGTGATGAACACCATGCCATAAATGTGGTGTGGGACGTCACTGTTTTCACTTTTCTTGTCTAATTAATTTGGTCAAATGTCACTAAGGTATCCTAATTTTTTGTCTCGTTGATAGTTTTGCTTATCCTAATTCGATGCTTCCCACTTTCTCTTCAACTTCAAAGTTTAGTGTTTTTTTAAAAAACGTAGATATAAATTTTTAACAGGTTATAAATTAAGGAGCAATGTTTATCCAGAATGTATCTTTATATAGTGCTTGGGAATTCTCTTGTAAAAAAATTAAAAATTGTAACCTGTATATTGTTTTTATTTAACCACTTTTACAAAAACTAATCCTTAAACACACTGTGTAACACATAGTTTTAATTACAGGTATGTTTAAACCACATCCCACTAAAAATATGCAATTCATGACTTTACGTTATTGATGGTGAATTTTAACCATTTAAACTAAATTACTTCTAGGCACTCCTATTAAACTATAACTTAATAATTTATCAAATAATTAACCGTGCCGTGCATATTTTATTCCGATGTTAATAAATATTATAACTATAATTTTGCAATTGGTAGATTTTGTGTGAGACGGTGTTATAATGAAATGAAATATAATTTAAAAATATGATGAGTGTTGGATTGTTTTACTGTTGGATTGCCTCACACAATTTGTTTTTTCTTTTGTAAGTAATAGTTTTTTATAGATTTAGAATAAAATTTAAACAACTTATTCCTAGTCAATTAAAAAAAAAAAGTGTTTTATTCTGAGCAAAAAAAAAAAAAAAAAGTGTTTTATTATATATGAAAAAATATGAGAGATAATTGAAGAACGAAAAATATGAGATGAGTCACTCCCTTATTAAATTTATTTACCGTATTAAATTAATAATAATTTTATAAATTATACTACCTCTAGAAGTTATACACACTTTTTAGGAAACATAAACTAATTGCATATTATAATATTATTGATTGTATTGTCAGTTTTATAGTGATATTGTTAAGTAAGAATCTTTCTTCACTTGTCTAAAATTCAGTGTAGAATAGAATAAACGTCATGCTATTTCTTTTTTCTTTAGTTATAAATTTATTTATTTTTGTCTCTCCAGTTATATATAACAGGAATTCAGTGTTTGGTAACAATGCTGTCCAAAGAAATCCTTCAAATAAAATATATAATTCCATCTCCTTTCATTCGTTTGATCGCTCTTCCTTAATTCCTACTATTTCCCCCACATCTATGAACTCGTCTCCTTCAAACACACAATTGGTCATGGTGATTATCTTCTCTCTCTCTCTCTGGCTAATTTCTTTTTCTCTTGCATTAATTCTTGAGATAATAGTTGAATATCAATTAATCGCTGTTTGGTTCGCAGGAAATGGAGAACCAGTTGAATAGTAGATGGGAGGGATATTATGTGGATTGGAGGGGAAAACCTGCTGTAAGAACCAAACATGGCGGCATGACCGCTGCCTTCTTTGTTCTAGGTAATTAAAATCACACACACAACACACGCACTCAACGTGAACAAACGGCATCTTTAATTTGCATGACTCAGCCCACTTTTTAGTATTTTCTTGACTCCAAATCCCAACCCAGATTCTTTTATAAAGAAAAGGGATTTTTTGAATGTAGTATTATTCTTAACTGTAAAAATATTCCTAATCCAATTGCAACGACATTTGATCGCGATGTGATGTCTCTAAATTATATTTTCTACACTTTTTTTTCCGGTTAATTTCCGTCTGTTACAATATTTAGTCCATAATTATATAATATTATTTAATTAAAGTTTGGAATATATGTATAGTTGTGGAGGTATTGGAGAATATGGCATACTTAGCAAATGCAAGCAACTTGGTGTTGTACCTTACGCAATACATGCATTTTTCACCAGCTGAATCGGCGAATTCGGTTACCAATTTTATGGGCACGGCGTTTCTTCTAGCCCTTGTCGGCGGCTTCTTTTCTGATTCTTTCCTAAACACTTACAACACTTATCTTATCGCCGCAATTATTCAATTCTCGGTAAGTGGACTAATTATTAATTCTCATGTTTCTACTCTAGGCACTAGCTTTATACTCCCTATATCCACCAAAAGTATGTCCACACTGCTTTTTTCAACAATTTGTTTTGCATACACCATTTAACCATCACTTAATTTTTTCATATGTTGTCGATTTTATACTCATAAACAACCACTTAACTCATAAATTGACCACATAATACTCCAAAGTACCCTTACTTTATCTATTTTACCTACGTTTTCTTAAAACTCGTCAAAACCAAACGAACATAATTTTAGTGGACGGAGGGAGTATTAATTAACACCTGAAATTAATTTTAACCTTTTTTTTTAACTGTAACTAAATTACATTGCACACCCTATCTAGGAACTGTAGTAATTGTAGGAAAAAAAAATTAATCAAAATTTTGAAAAATTTGAATAGACTATTATTATCTTTTATGCATGCAGCTTAATTATATGTTTTGAATTTTCTTATTTATAAATTTTACTTTACCTATTAAGGGAATTATAGATGGGGCATGAAAAAAATTCAATTGATTGCCTCTACCAAGGATAATACAATAGACAGATCATATATAATCCGTTTCCATTTTTATTATTGCTTGGGAAAAAATTAAAAAGCATGATATATATATATATATATATATATATATATATATATATATATTATTTTTAATTTATGTCTAAGTTTTTTATATGAAGCATAATATTACGATTTTTTTTTTTTTGGTTGAAAATCGACTTCACAAATTCTATAAAGAATAGAATATTTGACCACGTATTATTTTGATGTTACAAATTTCAAACTTGAGAAATTATTTTAGCTATCTCAATAATCATATTAATCATTTAATATACTAATAAAAATGACGAATTTTGAGGGGAAAGGGTTCGATTGCATATGCAAGAAAATAGGAAATTTTGTTGCGACAAATGCCAACCAAGTCCTTTCTAACAACTTCGCGTTTGTCAGAACGAGATAAAGAAGTTGATTTGCTCCATCTCCATCTATCTTATCTTTTCTGTCTTCTTCCCTTTTTTTTTTTTTTTTAAAAAATTTGAAAAGTGTTTTTTCTGTCTTCTTCAATAGATGGAAAATGTTGGAATTTGTGATTTCTATTTGTTACACCATTAATGCACAAACACATTATACTAGTGTATGAAAGAAATTCTCTAAATGCGTGGTTTTTTTTTTTGTCAAATTTAATTTACAATTTAAATGTATTTTAAAATAATTATATATATATATATATATATATATATATATAAATGTTAGTTTGTTAGTTTTTAGTAGTTAAATCATCCATCACTCAAACACTCCAAGTATTTCTCCAAACCACCTTATAACTCCATAATTCGCTCCCAAAGAGAATCAAACTGGGTTTCCCACTAAAGTGAGGAACCGGTGGCCAGTGGGCTAAACCACCGGTTTAAAATAATTATATCTATATTTTTAATGAATAGTTACAATTGTATGTACTAAACAATTATAAGCTGTTCAATTGTTAGTATTCAATAAAAATAACTCATATTATTCAAAAATATACTTGAATTTCACGGTTCGTGGGATGAATTATAAATTTTATCTTTTGAGTAAAAAGTTTATGAGCAAAAAAATTAATATGGATAAAGTTATTTTATACGAAATTCGAATACAGAATTTGAGTGTGAGTCAAAACTTCTTTAAACAAAAATAATTCAATTTTATTTAAAATTTTAATTTTATAAAAAATATAAAATTAATTCGTTTATACGCTTTCCCAAACATCTGACATACATGTTTAACTTAGGGAGGTACATATTGCTTAAAGAGAATGCAAATGAGAACTTTATTTGACATGATATATTAAGGGAAATAACTAAAATTAAAAGACAGTGGTTTCGAATATTTTTATCAGTTTTTCAAAATAATAAACATATGCAAATATAATAATGTTAAGGTAATCATCTAAGGGGCCCACAATTTGTTTCTTGTGTTGTGTGTCATCGTTTTTAAAATGAGACAGAAGATAAGAACTCAACTTTAACCAATACCGTATCACCACATTACTAGTTACCACATTTAGCATTCCCTCTGCATCACGTAACACTTAATTAATACCTTATCTAAGAACTAAAAATAACTAAAAGTTGAACAATGATTTTTCAAGACCTAAGTTGAACTGATCTGGACTTATCACTTTCTGTTTCTAGAATACCTCAAATTGTCTAATTCAATAATAGTGTCATCACGTCTAACGATGATTAGAGAGTAAAAGTTATGTGCACTTTTTTGGTGTATAAGTACATTTCATCTAATTTTGTTTTATACCAATATGATGGATTTGCACTTATGCTACACAATTCATTTAGGCTGTGAACTTTTCATTTCTCTCAATTTTAGGCTGTGAACTTAGGAGATGCAAGAGAGTAGTAAGAATTTTACTTTGATTTTCCTACATAACTTTATTGGGGGTAAAAAAGGTTTAGTTTAACTTGAATACACAAGTCATGTATTAGTCCTTAACCTTATTTATTGATTATAATTATGTATAAGAAAGTTTTGTTTAATTGTATGACAGGGCTAGTAATACCGACATGCAAGCACACTCGAGGTCTCTTCAACCTCCGAAATGTGAGCATGCAACACCAAAGCACATTCCTTGCCAGAAAGTTGATGGTCCAAAAGCTGCATTGTTCTTCTTAGGCCTCTATCTGGTGGCCCTTGGAGTTGGAGGCATCAAGGGATCCTTACCGGCTCACGGAGCCGAGCGGTTTGATGAAACCACGCCTCACGGTCGAAAACAAAGATCCACTTTCTTCAACTATTTCGTCTTCTCCCTCTCCTCTGGCTCCCTCATAGCAGTCACGTTAGTCGTGTGGATCGAAGACAACAAAGGCTGGGAATGGGGGTTTGGAATCTCCACGCCGACAATATTTCGCCGATACTCGATATTTTTAGCTGGCTCGAAGTTTTATAGGAACAAGATTCCGTGTGGAAGTCCACTCACTACCATATTTAAGGTATGTTTTGATAATATAAAAATTAGTCTTATGTGAAATAGTTTTATTGTGCAATTAGTTCACATTTATCATTTTATAGTGAAATTATTATTATTAAAATAATATTTTTAATGAAACAATTAATAATATTTATAAATACACATAAAATGCAATACAATTGAATGGTAAAATTAAGAACTTTCTCTATCTCTGATTTTGTTAAACAGGTGATCATTGCTTCTGTGGTAAATTATTGGAAGCAAAGAAATTCAAGCAATGCAATTGCAAATATGGGCACAAGCCCTTCTTCAAGTTCAGTTTGTGATGTACCAAAATCAAGTGATGAAGCTCCATCAGAAAGCCTCAAATTTCTGAACAGTGCAGTGAATGTAAGAACACCAAATGGCAGTTGCACTGTACAACAAGTTGAAGAAGTGAAAATTGTCATAAAAATCCTCCCAATCTTTGCTTCCACCATTATCCTCAACTGCTGTCTTGCTCAGCTCTCCACATTCTCCGTCCAACAAGCCGCCACCATGAACACAAACCTCGGATCCTTCAAAGTCCCGCCTGCCTCCCTCCCCGTCTTCCCAGTCATCTTTATCATGATCATCGTCCCATTATACGATCACATGATCGTCCCGTTTGCTCGTAGAGTAACAAGATCAGAGACGGGGATCACACACCTTCAACGCATTGGATTCGGCCTAATTCTATCCATTATAGCCATGGCTATAGCTGCATTGGTCGAAATCAAGCGTGTAAGAGTAGCAACGGTCTCTCAATCGCTCGAATCCACCAATGATCCTCTGCCTATAACCTTCTTCTGGATTGCATTCCAGTACTTGCTACTCGGGTCAGCTGATCTTTTCACCCTAGCAGGGCTAATGGAGTTCTTCTTCACAGAAGCACCTTTTAGCATGAGATCATTGGCTACTTCTCTATCTTTTGCATCACTTGCAATCGGCTACTATCTAAGTACGGTGATCGTATCTATAGTGAACCGCGTCACAGGTGATTCTAACCACCAGCCGTGGCTATCAGGAAGCAGCTTGAATCATTATCATCTGGATAGATTCTACTGGCTAATGTGCGCATTGAGTGGATTCAACTTCTTGCATTATCTTTTCTGGGCCGTCAACTACAAGTATACATCAACACACAACATCACTTAATTACAAATAACACCACATGTTAACTGGCACCCATATGATCAGACTACATCATCTTCATTTTCTCAATGTAAACTTTTTGTAAATTTTGAGAGATAATGATGTATAATAATGAATGAATTAACAATAAAAATTACAAGAAATTACAATAGTACTGCGCACATGCAATTTGGTTGTCGTTTTTTTGTTCCCCTGAATTTCCGACTCTTTCCAAACCAGAAACACAGTTTTATCTTCCGATTCAGCGTTGCAAAAACACGACTCTTGTTCATTGCGGACACATTGCTGAATTTAATTGCTACTTCATTCAATGTAGTATGATTGTTCTACATTTACATTAATTTCACAAGCAGAGAAGGATTCAAGAAGTTTTCGCAGGGCAAAAACAAACACAAATATAAAATATATTATGAAGTGATTCACTACATAACAATTAAAGTCTGTTACAATTGAAATCTACAAATTTTCATAGATTGGGAGCACATAATACTATATATAATTTCTAAAATATGAAAATAGTAGTACAAAAAAATTCTCAAAGAGGCACGTGCCCCCTTTCTGGTAACGTAGATCTGTTGCTGATTATAAGTTATAAGTTACTCTTGCATCTAAAAAGTATGACAAGCCTGTATACATATTGTCCAAGTTAGGATTGATTTCACTAATCTTATTTTAAACCTCTTATATGTCATCTTTAGATGTTATAAAGTGTAATGCGATCATGTTTCTACATGTTTATTCTCTAAGGGTCGCTTGCTTCACGAGACGGGATTGATTAGATGAGATAGATTAAGTTGGATTGTATTGTTGGGATTAATATATTTGAAATAAATATATGTTTGGATTGTAGGATTGTTATTTTTTTATTTTCTAATGATAAAGGTAATTTTGTATTTGGATTGATGGATTAGGTGGGATTGATATTTAAATGACATAACCGCCCTCAACAATTAAAATAAGAATATAAAATATAAGGATAATGTAGTAATTTTCACTTGGGACAAGGTAATATAAACTCCCTGGTCGGATTAGTTTGTCCCAAGAGCATGGGATTAAGCTACTTTTGATCCCTACCAATTTTAATCTTTGGTCGAGAGTCCCTCCAAGCAAACACAATATTACTTAGAATTAAGAATCAATCAAGCGTTATCCCAGGAAAGCAAACAAATAAATAAAAAGACAGTTTCCAAAGAGTTTGGATAATAGAACTTATAAGCTATTGAATAATTTGAGTGGAATATTTTTAAATTTCTTTAAAAATTATATATCTAAATTTTCAGACCACAGTGGGACCATCACTGCCGAGTGCCGAACATTGCTGCACTGGACTAAGTTTATTTGGGAGGATGAGGGGTGGGTTTAGGTAACATTTTTAACTATTAAATAAAAATATGGGATTTTTATAAAAATTTAGTAAGTAATTTATAAAATTTCAAAAAGAATAAGTTTGAATGTCCTTTTTTTATATAGTTTGTAAAATGTAGATAGTTTATTTTAAAGTATTACTATAAGTTATAAATATATTTGCTGCAATTTTTGAGATTTTATAAACTCACGAACATTTTATAAGTTTCTTAAAACATGTGTAAAATATTGAAAAAAAAAAGGAGAAATAACTAGATACATGTTGACATTGCAATTGCATTGCATCCATGGAAACATCAACTTTATTAGCTTACCTGGCGTGGCCGTGCAGAATGCAGTTGGCTCATAATGTTGTAGGGGCCTAAAATGTTTATCTTACTTGCTTTAATACAAACACAATATTTTTCCCAACCTACATATTTACTCAGATCTTCTTGGGACACGACCACTATATTGATGTTCCCTTATTAATAACCTTACACTCTATGCATGGGAATAGAGCTTGTGCATGTGTAAATAGTACATACTCCATTTTGTTTCAAAAACAAATTCAGTTCTCGTCAAGTTTCTTGTATGACCATTTCGCATAAAATCCTCACAAAATTACATAACTATAATTTTACTTAAAATTTGATCTGGTTTATATAATAGTTGAGTTTTGTTCTTTTTGTTATGAAATGTTCGTAAAACTGTCACAGAATTACTTACACATCACAATGTTGATATTGTGTTGTATATATATAGTTTGTTATAGTTGATAATTCATATATATTGTTTTGATATTGACATGAAATGTGTATATATAAAAAATTGTTCACACTAAGATTCTAATATTCAACAATTACTACTACATCCATAGCCAGTTAACACAAAGTTGCACAATTTTATTATTTCCATAGAAATTTCAACAAACAAATTCTTTGACTAGCATTTAAAATAAAGAATCCATCAAACAAGAATTTGATGGTCACAAGTAGAAATCATCAAATCATCTGATTCTAATCCAACCACACTGACTAGGGACTCCACGGTGCACCACAAACACCATATAATATCCCGCCGGCGCAATATTTGGTGTTGGAGGTGCATACACCGCAACCTTATGCTGTGATTCAGATTGTTGCTGTACATCCGCAATGTACAACACCAGAAGCCTCTGGTTCATTGCAAAAGAATGCGTGGTGAACGACGGTGCAACCATCGTTACCGTGTACTCTCCCTCGGACTGCATCAAGCTGAAAATAACAGAGAATTTCTGGCCGTAGGATACGAGCTGGTTACCAGCGGGGCCCTCTACCGACACAATTGAAGGGCGTAGATGGTTGTACGCTGAGGATAGGTACGGTGGTGAAAATGCTTCCAGGCTCAAATCTGTGGGATACTTCACGCCTGTGAAGTTGTACAGCACATGTGGATTGCTTCCACCCACTAGAATTCTGCCATCTGGCAGAAGCGTAGCTGCTGAGTGGTACAATCTCGCTATTGTGGTGGGGCTGAGGACACTGAATCTATTACTCGAGCCGGGCCCATCTGCGTGGTAAAGAACCGGGGTCAAAACCGGGTCAGCCGCTGATTCCCACCCGGCGGTGCCTCTTCCCGCCCCGTTTAAAATGATGACATCACCCGTTGGCAATAGCAGCATGTCGGGCATGACCCGACCCATGGGCATATACTCCATTCTCCATTTCGGATCCGGATCCGTGATACGTAACCGCCCACACGATCTAGAAGCTGCCGCGTAAAATCCCGTGGCGGCCTTCACATAAGCGCCGCCCCTGGCGCCGCCGCAAACCATCACCTCGACCGTGGGAGGTCCGTTCCCCAACCTCAATGGCAGCATCACCGATGAGCCCGTCGCCGGATATGACCTCTTTGCCCCGGAATCAGCGGAAATTCCTTCAAAACGGTGTGACTGGTATAATTCAACACAACCGAACGGCGGTTTGCGAAAACGAATAGATTCCCGTCGGGCAAGAGGTGCAAGAAGGGGTATAGATTGTTTTCCTCTAAGGGGTCAGTGGTTTCGTACAAAAAGGGAAAGTTGAAAACGCCGCCGTTTGCGGAGTGTTTGGGGAAAAACTCGTAGCTGAAAGCCTTTCTTCCGCCGACGACGATGACGCGGCCGTCGGGAAGAATGTGATCGGAAGAATACCATCTTTGAACGGTTAAGTTTTGGGCGAGCTCGGTCCAATCGCATAGCTCGTCGTCGCAGGGAGTAAAAATGCGTATTTTGTGGTCGCCGCCGTGGTAGCCTCCGGTTTGTATGAGCGTTCCGTCGGAAGTAACGGCGCCGGAGGAGCACCAAACGTCGGTTTGAACCATGAGTGGGCGGAAGGTGTTGGAAGCGACGTCGTATAGGAGGGAATGCGCCGTGCAATCTTCGGAAACGGCTTCATCGTTGTGTCGACATTTTCCGGCGGGTAGGACTAGCTTAGAAGGGCCGAAATCGGTACGGTCGAAAATGACGACCTTGTTGTTGTAGAGGAGTTGCATGTGCATGGCGGAGATGCCGACGCTCTTGTGTAAAAGGGTCCATTCTCCTCCGGCGGCGAAGGGGACAGTAAACTGTGGATGGAATGTCGAGGGAAATGCGGCGAAGGGGACAGTGTCGGGCGGGAGGGAGGTGATGAATTGTGAGGAGAGAGAGAGAAGAGAGAGAAACAAGATGAGAGATGATGGATTCTTGAATGCCATCATCATGATCTTGGATTTCTTCTTAATCTGATCAACATAATATATAATTCGTTGGGAACATCTAGTTTTATATGTGTAGTGTAGTGACTGACTTCCTTGGGAAATCCCTGTCAAAAAAAAAAAAAAAAGACTTCCTTGGGAAATCTATACATTACACATGCTGGAATTTATTGTGATCAACAATTTAATTTAATTCTATTTTTAAACACAATTCTTCTATTAATAGTTATTTTAAATTGAATTTTCGTATTAATAACGATTTATTCACCAAATGTACGAAACCCATCCGAAATAGATATATATTACTTTCATCCATTCGAAAGCTTTTCATTTAAAAAAAAAAGATATTTTAAGTGTATTGAATATTGAGATGTGATGAAAAATAAAAAAATGTAAAGATAAATAATGGTACACATAGATATATGCATGATGACATTTTTTCGCTATTTAAAGAAACAAAAACTTTGGGTGGGTGATCGAAAAGATAAAATGAAAAACTTTCGAAGGAACAAAGGGAGTATTTTTTTACCTAAATTCTCCTATTAAACTTGTTCTCATTACAAAATCCGTATTATTATATTTATTTAATAAGTGTAATAATATTACTAAATGAATTAATAATATTAGTTTTACTCGAACAAATTTAATTTAGATGATATGTTAAATAAGCTGAAAGTATTATAAAAATATATTAAAAATATCGTGTCTCATAAATAAAACAATCATATGCAAAATTTATGATGATTTATATAAATCCTGTATAATCCTGCCGTGATCTAGATCTTTTATTATAAACACTTTTTTGTTAGTGATATATTTGTCCGTTGGCCACAAAAGAAATTTTTTATGTACATTAGTATTTAATTTCCGCTGCACTATGTTGTTGAAATTAGAATTTTCTTTTGGGGACGAAATTATATTATAAGATAATATCATGTATATTTTTAAATCAAAAGAACAAACTCATATAAAATAGAGATCTTAAAAAAATAAAAATCAACATTGTGCGTTTATAACTGCGATTTTATCCATTGTACAAGCACCCAAATTCTTCCCCCACATTATTCTAACTCATTAGGGTGAAGATTGGTTAATAATTTTGTTCAATTTTCTATGTTCTACGTACAGTAAATCTTCACTAAATAAAAAATAAAATACAATTTATAAAAGAAAGTTGAATCCGATGGTGCACATGCAATTTTCTACTCATAATTTATTTTAATTTTTAAATACACAAACAAAACAAGATCCATATATCAAGTCGAATTCAATTGACATCTATCTACCCATCTTCGTACCATCGATCGATCACTTCGAGTTGAAATATGTCTCCTTGAGAAATGAAAAATGTAAATAACATTTTAATTTAATGATAACTATAAACCTATGATTTTATTTGTTACCACCGGACCTCAAACTAAACTAATTAATTATTGGAAATTTATATATTATGTATATCCAATACTAGGATGTAAGCAAATTGGGCAAATATTATAGTATTTGATTCGATAAAATATTCGAAATTCGATTCATTTAAAATTTGCATTTTAAATTTGATTTTTTATTCAATTTAAAAGTGGTATTCTATTTATTCCATAGAATTCAAGTATTCTATTTCAAATTTTAATTAATATATTATTTTAAAATTGGGAGTATTTTTTTTTTTTTTAAGAATCATAGTATATTGTTTAAAAGAATATTTTTTTCTAAAATGGAGTATTAATCGAATGTTCATGAATACCGAATCAAATACAAAATGCTCGTATTTGAATTCAAATATTTTTAAATCTAAAAGTTAATTTGCATTCGAATTGTAATACTTTGAATTCAAATTCATAAAATACAAATATGAAGTCGAATTAAAATTATTTAATTGTTATATCTCTGTATGTCTATTAACACACGTCCATTTTGTGTTTTCAACATAAGAGATTAAAACTATTTGAAAATAATTTAAAGAGTAATTTTTTTTTAAGAACTTAAATCAAAGAGTTGAATATATACTATTTGCAACAGTAAATTCATGTGCTCGCGAGCAAGGTAAATGGCATTACCGATTAGAGTTTCACTAACTAGTTTTTTTACTAATATCATGCACTAAAATTGAGATTTAAATATACCACAAACCATGCATTATTGAACTAATTCATGTATTTGTAAGATCGAATTAAGTTGGATTAATTAACATCCTCTATAATTATCACAATTTGATATTTCATCTATATATATTCTATTACTTTTACACACGTCATATCACGTGATAATTGACGATTGAAAAATAACATTCGACAGTTTGAATAAGACTTGTGAAACAATGAATTTGGACTTAGGCTAGCAAATATCAATTCAATTACCTTCACATTTTAGACTACTGTAAAAAAAAAAAAAAAAAAAAAAAAGGTATTCTTATTCAATTTTTGCAGTTGAAAAAACAAAAAAGAAAACAAGAAGCAGATACTAGGCTTTCAGAGGAGACAATGCACACACGATAATTTCAATATCATCATCGAAACAAAGAAATCACAAGTAGTGATAACTGATCAGAAAAGGTCTCAAATGTCTTAAGCACAAATTCTGCACCTAACTATGACAATTTTTGATCGGAAGCTATTGCTCGTGGGATCGTATAAAACAGCGTAAACAGAGCTACGAGGTACTGGCACCCATTGACAAGCCTCTAACAGCTACTTTGACGGCACCAACGACGCTAAGTTGCTTCATTTCGGGTTTCAACCTCTGCGTCTCTTCATTCCTGCAACCGTCATCTATCTGAATTCCGACAAAGAATGCTACCTGTATGTTTCTCACCAAAACAAATGGAAATAAGTTGTCTGAACAGTACTGTCATCTCTTATCACCATTTACATAATTACATGTATTGAATTCCAGTTTTTGCATCGAAAATCAATGGATGCAGCTGAACTCGTTTTCTTAGTTCACATGTACTGCCTCATTGAATATTTGTATGAGATACAGGGGATAAAATAACCAAATTATGCATGGGAAGCCAATTTGTTCTAATAATTTGATAACGTTTAGGCCTAATCAGAGAGTGTTTTGTTCAAATTTTTAAATGCGAACTTAATGAGAATCATCGAATTAATAGTGAAATTATATGAGAATGATGGCGTCATTGTTACTGCATTGTTCTAATTTTGGAAATATGTTGAGACAAAAATGGTTGCTAGCTGAGAAATAGTGGAATGATTGAGAAGAAATAGAAGGGAGATAGTTAATCAAAATTTGGTAATGATTAAACTTTTTGGAGTCTCCTTACTTCATAGGAAATATGATAAAGGTTAAATCTCGATTATCTTTTGTTCTCATAAACCACCATAATTACTCTATATTCTATTACCATTTCCATTGAAGAACTATGAATCAAACGCCCCCTCAATTTCTACCATTACATGATGAAGATAACCACATCGTGCTCTTGAGTTTCAATTTCAAATATAAAACAGATGGAAAGTTTTATTCTTTTAAGGAACGACAGGAACAATAAAATTATACTTATTGTGGAAAACATACACATGAAAACAAAATTAAAAATTACCTCTCCTGAAGCATTCCGTACTGGAGATATGTGGAGGAAATTCCAAAACGATGTCCTATCTTTTTCTGGAAGCAGCAGCAAGATGAAAGGTTAGATAAACAACATTTTTCAGCAAAGTGATCTAAGAAGTGTATCGTCATCAACCTGTAATTTAGGATACGTACTGTACAAGCTTGCTGGATCCGAATACATTCCTTTATCTGCTAGTATATAAAGCAGAAATCACAATTTCAACTTAGTTTTACCCCTGATTTAGGGGAATTGGGAGCATAAGAACCAAAATTTTCTAAAATGCCAAAAGATCACAAGTTTGAGTATTTTTTTCAGATACTTCTGTATTTGTAGTTAAGGTAAAGATTAGTAAGTTGAAGCAATAAATTATTTCTTCACCTGATATTGCGTTGAGGGGTCTGTATCAGTCCCGCTCAAAACCGACAATTTTGTCCCAGCACTTCATGCCTATCATAGCCTATCTCCAAAGAGAGAAATATTCAGATTTGAATTAAAAGACACTTTTACAACTTCTAATAAAACACACTAACCATTACACAATCATTCAATCATTACAGTTACAATCAACAATAATAATAGTGATATGGCATACTTAAGTACCTGTCAGTTTTAGAAATGCTTCGCTTGCATACAATATAGGCATGTCAGGTGAGAGCGCATCAGTTCTGTGCGGTAAAGTGTTGCCAAGAAAAGGAAGTATGTATATATCAGCAGATGCCTCTAACTTAAACAGAATTTAAATGAATGTGAGTACGAAAAAACTCACAATACAAAGCTTTGTCTGATTCTACGGAGAGATATATTCAAGGTTGCAACAAGCTGCGTGTTTCCATTTAAGCAACATCTTTTTCTGCATACCAATCTTCCCGTTACCTCGCTGTAGTGTGTTAGCGCGGACAAAATGTTATCAATTGCAGCACTGGCTTTCGTCTTCTCTAGCTCGCTTGCTTCACAAGGCTCATCAACTTCATCTTCTGCAATATTTAAATGCGTAAAGGACACGTCGTGCGCAACTTGACAACCAAACAAAGAGTTGGTCTTATGTAAAATAGTTTTATCGTGCACTTAGTTCACAACTATCAAATATAGTAAAGCAACTAATACTTTTAATGAGACAACTATTACTTACAAACTAATGCTTGATACAGGGAACAACATCAACCTTGTAAAACTATCAAAAATGGTGACGAAACAGTCGTTGTATGGAAAACAAAGCTTCCATTATACTACAATTTCATTAAGTAATGTTTTGCAATCATTTCATTTACCAGAATGGATTAAACAAGTAGGCAGTACAGCAATAATTCAGCACCAACTATAAAGCAATACATAAGTATAAAAAGCCACATAGATGCATAGTCGATTTACTAACTCGAACAATGTTGAACCTTAAACCATATCAACTTAAAAGGGACAAAAAGTGTTTGAAATTAGAAACAAACCTCTACCATCATGACTTGAAACAGACTCCTAGTCGATTTTCGTACAGTATCCGAGCAAACTTCCCTCCTACAACACCTGAAAACAGAATCACGATATCCAGCTCGATCTTCACACAATTTGACCTCATTCCTCCTCGACTTCCTCAAAATAGGGACTTGAACTGCTACAAAATTAATCACCCTACCATCCTCTTTACTAAAAACAGGACACATTTGAAACAACATCCAAAATGGTGTCCCATTTTTCCTATAATTCAACAAACTAATCTGTATAGGCCTCTCCTCTCGAATTGCCTCACGAATCTCCATAACCGACCTTCTATCCGTATCGGGACCCTGGAACATCCTACCATTCTTACCAATCACCTCATCTCTAGAATAACCAACCATTTTCAAGAACTGATTTGAAGCAAAGACAATAGGGTGGCCAGAAATACAAGGATCAGTTATGGTAAAACAATCAGGCAATTCATCTAAAGCTTCCCTCACCCAACTTGAGTACCTAAAATCAAACGATTGTTCAAGCAATCCCAATTGTGATTCCATACCAAATTTAGTAATTTCCTCAAAGATTGAATCTCTATGACTATGAGCAAAGAGTAATCTCAATCCCATGTGTCACTTTCAGCTTCTCAAGTGCTTAATTACTTGCAGATTTTTAGTTTCAACCCATAAAACTTCAAACCACACCAACAAACATTAAAGCCCCCAAATCAGACACACAGTTGATGGTATTAACAAGAGAACATAGATTTCTTGGAAACTTGTGAATGACAAAACGCATTAAATAAAAGGGGATGTGATGTGCTCTATTAAATATTGGTAAACAGGAATCAAACAGCCATTCGAATATTTACTGTTCTTCCTGTACGAGATTACAGAATTGAGGAGGAAAAACAAGAGTTTGAACACAAGTTGATTGTTGTGAGAGAAAATATCTGAAGAAAGATACCCACTTGAATGAACAGAAAGATTTCAGATACGCCCATCAATCGCTATACTATATGTGCTTGAATTAAGAGTGAAGAAATCTTGAATTCTGAATATGGAGAGAGGAGAGAGAAAGAGAGCTGCAGAGAGTTGGAGTGCTGACTTCGCAACCATGGAGAATCACAAAATTAATTTAATCCAAACTAATAAATTTATGAACAAACAGCTTGGTTCTTTGTTTTTCACATTTTCGTTTTTCCGCAATGAAATAAATATCCTTCTTTCCTTTGCTTTTTCCATTTTCCGATATTTTGATTGAAAAAATAATTGCTAATTAAATTCTGTTTATCAATAATTTAATGCTTATCAAAACTGCAAATACGTCAAATTATGTCACTGTCATATTGCATTTCTATGTTTCCTCTTTCCTTTTTAAGGTCGCACATAATTTTTAAAACTGTATTTCTATCAAATTATTTATCCTCATCTATCTTGTATTTAATTCACGAGATGAAGACCTATAATTGAGATTTTGTCTTTCTTTAAACTTTATAAATCAGGCGTTGGGGAAGAAAGAGTTACAAATCGGGAAAAAATGTTTTTCCTAATTTGACGAAAATACATTTTAAAAATTACGTGTGACGCACGTATAAAAAAATGGAGAGAAATTTGATCTGAAAATTAATTTAGTAATTTATATGTAAAATATTGATTAATTTGTATAGTTTCATATAAAAAGTGGTGATCTTATCTAGATACAACTTTATTAGTGATATATTGATGAGTTTAATGCAATTAGATCATTTTCTTTAATCTAAATTTCAGTTATCTCTCCACAAGTAAATCTTTTAAATCTAAAAAATGGGACCAGAACTAGAAGCACTGCTCATAGACGTTGAAGAGTCGAAGTTGAAAATGGATTAGTTTGAATTTTGAAGACCAAAAATAAAATTGTTTCCCTTTTTCTAGATACAATGTGTTTGCTAATCTTGCTATTTCGTTTGTTATTAACCAAAAATGTGAATGATTTCGGGAACTTTCTAAATAATCTGTATAAAAACCCCTTTTTTGGTTAGATTTAAACTTAGTTTCAGATGATATAAAGATTATTTTATATGAAAAATCTTATGTTCATTTTATGTAAATATTTAAATAGAATAAGTTATTTATTCAAATGTATTAATTTGTTGGTATTTATTTTTTATTATAAAATATTAGTTGCAAACTATGGTAAAATTATTTTAAGACAAACTTATTTTATAAGTATTTAAATATAATATAGTATCTTTCAAGGCAAAGTTTATTTGAATCAATTTTACCGTAAAATCGGGGCTAATTTCACCCGACCACTCCGGCCTCTGCTAGTGGGACCCGGGTTCGATTATTTTTGGAACGAATTTGGAGTTGGAGGTATAAGGAGGCTGAGAATTTGGAATTGTAAGGAGACTTGATGTCTAACCATTAACAACTAATATTTACCGATAAAAAAATAATTTTACCTTAAAATTAATTTAAAAATTAATATCATATTAAAATTTTACATATCACTCTTTTAACAAATATTTAGTATATTAACTAAAATATGTTAGTAGGAGTGTAGGACTGATGAAAACAGGTTAGTTGAAAAGAAAGAAGAGCTTGTATAATAAGATTAGAAATATATTATGTTATTGATGTTTTTGGTAAAAGAAGGAAAGACAAAATAAAGTATGATAAATAAAAAAAGAATTGTATATGTAGTTCATTTGATGTGGGGCGGGAGTGGTGATGTGGTGAAGGTTTATTTGGCTTTTGGAGGACACAATTTGTCTCAACTTGACGCTTGGACCAATCCATATTCTAAATTTGTATATATGCTTATTATAGGCCACATAATAAATTTCACATTAATTAGTAGATATTTTTTATCTTTAGCTTAAGTCTTCAAGATTTTAGTTTTAAATTTCTACAAACTTGTCTTAGAGCTAGTAATCAATATTACTATTCAAATTCATAAATAAATAAATAAAGAATTCGTATTTGGATTGAAAATTTAATAATATTCATAATGGCAATTCCATTGATCGCATTAGTTTATAACTTATCGCTTTGTTTTGAACTAAAAGAATTTAGTGATCATGTTGAATTTAAGATTCACTTAAAGTTAAATAATTTCAAATCATTCAATCCAAATACAACCTTAAATTAAATTATTATTCAAGAATTTAAAATTTAAGCATACATATAAATATAGTTAAAATGCACAAGTTAATATAATATTAAATTTGAATGAAATAACCTATAGAGAATAATATAATTACACGCATATAAAATAAAAGAAGTTAGACAGTAAGACGTAACGGCGAGTGTCACGTTATACCAGGCTGCACCCTCTTTACTTACCACTTCCACTTAAACCTAAACACAAACAAACAGAAGAAGGGGAGGCTTAGGACTTATCCATCCACGTACTCACAAATTTCTATTTCTAGACTTTTTCGTATGGAATTCAAACAACATTAAAACTGCACAACAATTGGTCCCCTACCTGAATTCTTCATTTTTATTTGTTCTACTATATCTAATTTGTAAAAATAAAAAGAACACGCAAAAATGTGATTATACATTGAATAGTTATAGTGATTTTAAAAATATGACTATGTTGTTATATATGTATATTAATTATTTGAGTTTTTAATATATACTTCCTCCATCCTGAAATGCTCTTCATATAAGAACACATTTTTTTGGACCTATATAAGAACACATTTAAAAAAATAATAATAATAAAGAAATGAATAAGAATTTGAATGGTAATTTCGTAAACTTTTATTTATAAGATAAATAAATTGAATTGTGTGTATATGTAAATTCAAAAGTAATGTTATTTTGTGTAAAATTGTGGGTATTGTGATGGTAGAATTTAAAGAGGATTTTTCATTTTAAATGCGTGAAGTTTATTCTTGCTGACGGATGAAAAAGAAAGTGTGAAGTTTGTTTTGGAAAAAGAAAACATATCTTAAATACATATTTATATATACTTTGATTAAAATATGTTGTATAATTCATCTGTACAAAAATTTGTATGAGACGACTTTATGAATAAAACAGAAATAATATTTGCTTATATTACATGATCTATGTGTTTATGAAACTCTTGTGCAATTATGTTTAAAGTATGTTGGTGAGATTATATAGTGTAGATTTTTATTGAAATGTCGTGATAATGCTAAGAAAGCATGAGATGTTTCATTGTGAAAAAAGTTGTACGTATAATGATTTGATGAGTTGGATTAAGAAAATAAATTGGAGATAGGGCCTCTGTTTAAGCCCAAAATATGACAAAGCTCACCGAAACACACACTATTGGGCCATTCTTAAAAAAACTCTATTGGGCCATACGTTATTGGAGTCCAAAATCCAGCAGTTTTGCCCGTTACAAAATTATTGTTTTTTTTTTTTTTTAACTATTGAGTTTTCAGTTATGTTTTTGTTTTTGATTTGGGAAAGCAATGTCATCACGTAACGTAATACAAAATAGAAAAAAATTCACACATGTGTTGTAGTGAGTGGCTCATTACACCTACTTTTACGCAGGTCTACACGGTAGCGGATCCATAATTTTTAAATTGGGGTACAATCAATAAATAATTTAGAAATATTTGTACATAGATATTGTTTTATATAAAAAATGCATAGTGTATAAAATAATCACAAGTAAAAATACGATTAAATCTGAGAAATCATCATTTTTAAAAGTAAGCTATAGTATGATCATTAAAAATTTGTAGGATCAAACAATTTTAATCCACCATACTATTTCACACAAGTCACAACCTACTCCCGAAAATATTCTTCGAATTGCAAAATATAACAAACCTAATCTGTGGGAAGTAAAGGCACACATATCGATTTTTTTTTAATTATGATCAAATACTTATAAATTTAATTGAGTAAACATTTAAAATAAAACAATCGTACAACACTACAATTTAAAAGGTTGATGTGCAATACACACTTAATATGAACAAGTAACTTCCTAAAAGAATGTAAATCACCTTATTCTCGTACGCTCCTCTTTTTCGGTTAGTCTTATTTGTCCTAATATCAATATTTAGGCACATCATATTGTTAGAATGTCACGTTCTTTTACTAAATTTCATCGTTCGAATTGATTTTTTTTTTTTTGGATGAATTTTCTTGATAATTTTTGTTCTTACAACTCAAAAAAAAAAAAAAATCTCAATAACTCCATCCACTAAAATTATGTTAATTTTCTTATTTTGGACGTCCCAAAAAAAAAAAAAAAAAAGTCTATACCTTAAAAGATAATAATGACTTTTTCTTAATTTATTTTATTATTAAATCATCATCACTTAATTACTTAAATTATTTTTCAAATATTTTTGATTTGTAAATATTAGTTTTTATTAGTTGTTAGTTCAAATAACACCCAAATACTCCAAAAATTTCTCCAAGTCACCTTATAACTCCAAATTCGTTCCCAAATGGAATCGAACCAGGATCTGCCAAAGTAAGGTTAGGTGGTCGGTGAGCTGCCACTGATTAAATTATTTTTCAATTTCACAAACAATCATTTTATTTATAAATAAATCTCACAAGATTTATTAATTTTTCTTAAAATCTGTATTCAAATAATTATAGACAATTTAAGTGACTAAAGGGAATACAAAATCCCCAAATATTAAAATTCTACAAATCTTTTGTTTGTTTTGCTCTACAAGAATACAAGATACGAAATTTAACCAGCTGCAACGATAAAATGGTCAAATCATTAAAAAAATTAAAAGTATTATTTGAAATCGAAAATATGGGAGCTCTAACCGAACAATCCATGTATTTGGATTTCATTTAAAAAATTAAAAACATTGCAACGATTTTAATTTCTCCCTTACCTCTTATTATGGAAAGTATTCAAAGATCCCGATACTAAAGCACCACAGTAATACGACGACGAAGAAGAAGAAGACTGCAATCTACTGCGGCAGCCTTACTGTACTTCAACTACTTCCGGTTTGCCGCAGATCCAGCCATCATCCTCGCGATTCCTTCTCACTGCGGATACGCCTATACCCGATTCGTATCCGAACCGGGTCTCGCTGATCCGGCGACCCACTAATCTCCGATCAGGTCAATTTTCCGATCACTTTCATTATTCAGTTTCAACTGGCATTTGCATCTCATAAATTGTCGGATTCTCTGAAATACGCAACTGATTGATTAAACTGAGTGGTTTAGAGTGAAGACCTAGGTTGATTGTACAGAATCAGTGGGTTTCTATATGTTAAAGTTCGTCGTTTTAAGTTCAGAATTTTAAGATGATATGCGTTTGATTGAATTTTGATATACTCTATGTGGAAATGCAATTTCTGATGATGTGTTTACACGGGAAAGTTTAGGCTTTTGATCTACGTACATGTGACATTAGAATTGGGAATTTTGATCTCAAGAACTATTGTGGCTAGCAATGGAGTTCGTATCTGTTACTCATCATTGAAGTTAAAATGTGTGGATATGGCTAATTATTGATGGACAATGCTTTCTTAAGTTGAAACTAATGTTTTGATAATTTCTGATGTTGCAGAAAGAATTCTGGTGAAAAATGAATTTTTGATGCTGAGGTCTAACAGTCAGGAGACTCGAGCAGAGGTAAATGATGTGACAAATTCTGCCTCTACATTAGAGGGTCTGATCGCTGAAGATCCATTTCCAGAAGGTACATCTTCTGAAACATGCAATGCAGAGACTGAATGAAGTTGGAGATGAGAATGGCATCACAGCAGTTTCAAGTGGAAAGAATAACTCTCAAGTTGACAGTCACATAGAAGTTAAAGAAAATGATGGCTGCGTAATTATTCCATACAGTATGATCTCGCTCTTGCTGTTAAATTGTTAGTGTAATTTAATTTTATGTGAAATTGGTGTAGCATGACTGGAATAGTTGACCTGATTGAAAGAAAGAAAGTGTTGCTTAAGATGAAGCATATTATGCTGAGTGTCTCTGCACATATGATCTGTTAGGATCAAACGTTCTGTTAGGCATTTGAACTTAAGACCCTCCCATTATTTTTTGAGCTCCAGCTTGATGGCCTTATCCTAGGCTCATGCTTGAACACAAGTAAAGCATTGAATTTGAGCTTGGATCTTGAACAGCAGAGCCATGGTTCTAGCTTCAGCTTGAGCTGACTCTACACACCTATTCCATTTTTTTATCAGTCAAATGGTGACTCGACCTCATGACCTCACGGCATAAGTAGTGGGACTCTAACCACTTGAGCTATTCCACAGTTCTTTTTCTCATTAAGTTGATTCAGTGAATAAACAACAACAGTTCTCTTCTTTTGTTTCTGAATGCATAAAACCTTCTTATCTGCTTCCATCCATGGGATTGGGTAGTGATAGCAAATGGCAGACATCTAATCTGGGGTGTAGGTGGAGGGGGCTGAGTATGTTGCCAGACAGGAAAAAAGTGGTGGATGTGGGTTATACATGATGATGAGAGTGGATCTGGTCTGTTGGTGCTAGGTCACCTTCAGGAGATGGTGAATCCTTTGTCATTGTGATGGTGGTGGTAGTTGATATGGAAGTGATATTTCACTGAAATACCGGAAGGATTCACCCTTGCAAGTGTGTAGTGTGATGTTGTGGTGGGTTGAATTCGGTAATGAAGTTGATTATAGCTTATGGAGTTGATGTAGGGCAATATCTGAAACTTCACATTAACATTTTTAACATTTTTTTATCCTTTCCTTTTCCAGAAGAAGTTCCTGACAGTTGGACAGAGGCACCGGATATACTATCATTTCACTCTCAGGATCGCAGCTTTATTTTTCCTGGTATATGTTTATGTGTGTAATAACTTTATATGTACTTTTCACTTGTATGTTTCTAATCAGTGACATTTGCGTTCTTACATGTTTGCGTATGTGATTATATTAGGTGAACAAATCCGAATTCTTGCATGTTTATCTGCCTATAAGCAGGACACAGAAATAATTACGCCATTTAAAGTGGCCGCTGTCATGAATAAAAATGGAATTGGAAAAATCTCCAAGAAACAAAATGGTAATATTGGAGAAGAAGCAATTCCAGTTTCTGAGAAGGAAGACACGAATTCTGGCGATCAAGATAATGAACATGATGAAACTGTGATTAAAGAGAAAATTAAGTCACATAAAGATGTTTCAACTGGTGAATCTCTCCTTAGAATGGAAGATCACAAAAGACAGACCGAACAACTGTTGAAAAGATTTGAAAATTCGCATTTTTTGTGCGAATTGCAGAGTCAAATGAACCACTTTGGTCTAAAAGAACAGCTCCAGAAGCTTGTTCTGAATCTTCTTCCACATTTGACGAACAGTTCACTGGAGATTCTTCAGAAACTTCAACTACCACGAAAAAGAAAAACCCTGTAAGTGCTGCAGTTGACAGAGGAAAGTTCCATTCCCACACATCTGGTGGACTGGCAAGAGGTGTTGCCAAGTGCTGCTCGCTTTCAAATGGAGACATAGTGGTGTGTTTTACAGAAACCTGAAATAAGTTTTGTCAATTCACTTTAATATTTTTGAATACTGGAAGAATCTAGCTGCCATTCCCTATACTAATTGATTATTTATCATAGTATATTAGGTTCTGATTGTAGTTTAAAAACCTGTATGATTTATTACTGGCTTATGTAGAAGCTGCAGAAAGTGATACTTTTGTGCATGTTGCACTTGAATATGATTTTTGATCATTCTTGGAGTATCCTCAGATACATGAACTGTGTGCAAGAACATCTGTTGTCATAGTTATGTCCTAATTGCTGTAATTGCTATTAAGTGGGGTTATTGCTTGATGCTTTATATAGAAGCTTGCTGTCCATTATGTTAGTTGTGCTGTTAAGGTGTCACAATTATTTATAATGAAGTGGAAGGTGCTTGCATAACTATTCCGTTGAGTATAGACGTATATATGGAACCTTACCTGATTTGGAATCTGTTTCATGTTGGTTATTTGAAAAGTCACGCCTCTGTTTTAGGATACGTCTAAAGTTCCTGCATCAAGCTGCAGTAGCAGCTACCACAGTTCATAGCTGCAAGTAATTTATGTTTGACATCTGTATATTGGCCCCTTAACCCATTTTAGTTTCCATGTATGATTTTGGGACTATGGATTGCTTTATCAAAACGTCCTTCTCAAAAGCATGGTAAAAATAACTTTCTCAAATTAGGTGCAAAGTGTATAATTTTCCATTTCAGTGCCTTTTCTAATTCTATTTAGACCTTTAGTGCACGGGTTTTACATGAAGTACTTTGTCTCATCCAAATTTATATTTTCCTCTGCGGCAATGTTAAATGTGTGCGTTACTACTAATTTGAATTTCACTTTCTTGTTTGGAAGGATGCAGGTGCTTTTACAGGTAAACATTGGTATTCAGTTTGTTAGGGATCCCATCCTGGAGATTCTACAATTTGAGAAACATCAAGAAAGACAGCTGAGCTTTGAGAACCAGGAGATTCCTACTTCTTTGAATCAAGATCCATATGGAGAATTATTGAGGTGGTTGCTTCCTTTGGATAATTCTATTCCCCCGTAGCTCGTCCATCACCCTCCTACATTGAGTTCCAGTTCAAGTATTCGGAGCACATCAACAAAACCGGTAGTTTCTGCCTCCTCAAGTTCTCAGCTTTTCTCTTTCGGTCATTTTAGAAGTTATTCTATGTCCTCGCTTCCGCCAAATACTACACCACCCCCAGCTGTCACAAGTCCCAGTACTAAACCTACTATTGACCCTGAAGAGTGGAGTCAATTTTCATTCAAGAAGTTTGTGGAAAGTGGAAAAAGTGGTAATGAAGGACTATTATCTTTCCGTGGGGTGCCACTGCAACCAGAAAGGTTTTCTGTTCGCTGCGGTTTGGAAGGGATTTTTACACCTGGAAGAAGGTGGAGGAGAAAAATAGAGTTGATTCAACCTGTAGAAATTAATTCCTTTTCTGTTGATTGCAACTCAGATGATCTTCTCTGTGTCCATGTAAAGGTATGGTTTCTTGTACCCCCTCTTTCACTTGTCAATATATTATGAAGTGTTATCTTTTCAGTAAGAAAACCTCATAGTTAGATTGCTTGTCTATGAAACGCTTTTAAGGCATGAACATGATTTCAAACTTGTTGCAGAATGTTTCCCCTGCGCATGCACCAGATATTGTGGTGTTTATAGATGCCATTACAATTGTTTTTGAAGAGGCGTCAAAAGGTGGAGCGCCATTATTTTTACCTGTTGCTTGCATTGAATCTGGGAATGACTACAGTTTACCAAATCTAGCTCTCAGGTTTTGTCCGCATAATTCCTATCTAAGTTGCTTCTTCCTCATGACTTAGAAACTTTGGTAGTTCATATGTTTTAAGGTTGCTTCATTTTTATTGGCTTTTGCTCAACATTTCTTTTTAAGTTTTGTTTCAATTACCATAAATAACTCATTTCTTGTCTTTCTGAAGGTGAAACTTTTCTTGATTTATTATATAGTAAAGACTTCTCTCTTAGAAGTTAGTTATAATAAGTTAGGTACTTCTCGTACAAATTGGCCCAGTCCACCGATAGTTATCTTGATTTTGAATGGTACTATGCTGCCTGTGAGTAACGCCCATTCCACCATTTCTCTCCAAACATGACGAGCAATGTGATTATGCGAATAAATGTGAAACTTTGACCTCAGAAAATGTATTATATACTTGCGTAGTTGCATTAACTGGACTTGGGTGTGCGGGTGTATCATAGACAGAATGTGTGGTATGCTTCCAGTGCAACTTATAAATCTTTTGATGGAACACCAAATATGTGATATCCAATGCAACTCAAAGTGGGTTTAGCCGTTCCAGTGCTAGGATATCAATATGCCTCTTTGTTGACTAGAATTTCACTTACAACTAGTGACTTCTTGCTAAAAGCCATAAAAAGATAAGTGGGATCTCTCGTCATGCCAAACAACAAGCAAGCATCATGTGTGATTGTAATTATTGCCAAAAATACGTTGTTAATGACTTAATGGCTCTGGTGAAAGGAACAGTGGCATGACAAAAAAAAAAAAGAAGCATGGTTGGATTCTGAAGTAGAAAAAAGACTTATAACTATCATTTCTAAAAATGGAAATATACGATTAAGAAATAAGCAGAAGGTTGAACTGATATATTGTGATATTTCTTCATTCTTCTGCTCCAACTGATATTCCAAAGATAACTTGAATTATTATGTCTTACACCAGAAACTTCGTCTCTTTGCTGTTGGTTTATTCTGTTCCTTGATCTCAAAACGTTTGTCAAATGTTATGTAATTGGCAGGAGAGGTGAAGAACATTCATTTATTCTGAAACCAGCAACTGCTTTAACGAAGCATTCAAAAGGTCACAGTGATTTTAACCCACGAGTACCGCGCTCAACAACTGGAAATGCTGCATCGATCTGGCATCAACCGAATAATGAACCGAAACATAGTGGATCACCTGCCGATCAATATGCTGTTCTTGTATCGTGTCGATGCAATTACACTGGTACATAATCCTAATTTACTCAAATTCAATGATACCTAGTGAGGAGAACCTTATTGTATGCTGTTTCTGTCTCCATGTTGTAGAATCAAAGTTGTTTTTAAGCAGCCAACAAGTTGGCGGCCTCGTATTTCAAGGGATCTTATTATTTCTGTGGCATCTGAAATGTCCCAGCAAACTCGTGGTTCTGATGGAACCCATCTTCCCATTCAGGTTCTACATAAATTCAAGTAATCACATTATTTTTTTATTTTTTAAAAACTGAATTGCAGTTTCATATAAGTGTTCATATTTTCAGGTTTTAACTCTTCAAGCGTCAAATATGACATCAGAGGATCTGACATTAACTGTTCTTGCACCAGCTTCATTTACTTCTCCTCCTTCTGTAGTGCCCTTGATTAGTTCATCTTCCTCATCTTTGAGTCCATTTTCTGCTTCGGGTGAGCTAGTAGATGGAGCGATGAGTGATAAGCGAGGAACCAATCAAGGACAGAAAGTGGAAGGTGGTCCGCTCTCAGTTTCTGTTAATGAGCAAACTGTGCCTCGATCTGACGTGGCTACGTACAGTGATCTGGGTTGCACCCATTTATGGTTACAAAGCAGAGTCCCTCTTGGGTATATTTTGTCTCATTTTCCTTTTATTTTTTAAAAACTATAATATTAATATTACTCAGTCACTCAAGATTTTCTCTCTTTGTGACAGATGCATCCCTTCTCAATCTACTGCAAGTGTTAAGCTTGAAGTACTTCCCTTGACTGATGGAATAATTACTCTTGATTCTCTACAAATAATGGTGAAAGAAAAAGGTAAAATCCAGGTCCATATTTCTCAGTCATCTCTCAATTTCTCATTCACTTGCACATAGAAATGAAAACATGCACTTTTCCACAATATGAATTCCCACTTTAGATAATTTGAATGTCATACAAAAGATGATTTTCTCCAAGGACAGATGGCTAATTCTGTTTTATGTGCTCCAACTTAGTCTCAGTTGGTTTATACATTTCTTATTTCTTTTGCCATTGAAAGACAGTGTGTTGTTTTTGGTATTTTATCTTATGTATTCCGGGCAATCTTCTCCCTATACATCATTACTTTCAGCCACACTACGTATCTAAAATATGTCATTTTTGGTTCAGTGCCTCTGGTTTCTCCTTAACCTTTTATTTATCATGGAGAGTGTTATGGGCATGAACCCATTATGGTATTTGTTGCATCAGTGTAAATATCTTGAGGTTAATAAAATTTTAATTTGCCCCCTAAACGATGCTCAAAATTAGATAAATTTTCAAAGCCAAATAGCCTAATGATTGCTCTTTGGCAAACTGGTGATAAATACATGACAAACTTGAGATAGTTAAGATGAAAAACCTATTGATATTCATAATCCTGGTGATCCTGATTCTCTATAGTTGAAGGATTTGAGGATGACTTTAATTCATAGCAGCCAATTTGTTGGTGGTTGCTTGGATTGATACGGATTTGAAATCCGTCACTTTCATTCTGAATTACTAGTGTTTCATGGATTTGGGGTTAAAATTCATTGATCTCAAATCCCAGCATTTATACTCCCTCAATCCAAACACACTTGGTTGATTATCCATCTATGATTGTGAAGACCAGTTTCTCAAGTTGATGATTGGACTTTTTGTTGTGGCAGGTCTTACTTATATACCGAGCAATCTCTGAAGATAAATGCAACTTCAAGCATTGCCACTGGTATACTCTGAGCTGTTACTTCTGTTCAGTTTGTTGATTTTCTTGATTCTAGCAAGGGATGCTAGGGGGTTGTCGACAATTTATCTCATACGGGCCACGGGGACACAAATTTATCTACTTATGCTAGCTCGTATACTCTCATGGTGGTCTATTCCATCTTAGGGCAAGCAACTTCAGGGTATTGATCGGTACATGCGAAGAGTTGAATTTGCACATGATTGTAGGAATCAGTTCGTACAAGTTTTGAATTGATTTGAGACTCATAGATCTATACAGAACTATTGTCCATTTTTATGGCAGATTCAGTGAAAGATTAGCTTTCGAGTTGAAATTTATATTGTTGTTGTCAACAATAGTCTTTTCCATGGAGTTGAAACGTGTAAGCATATTGTGTATCTGATTCTTGTAATCCTCCGGATCACCAGATATCCTACATGATAGATAGATAGATATCGAATATCGCGATTATTATTTCATATCTGCATTCTTCTTTGCTCAGAAATTGCTATGTTTTCCATTTGTTGTGGGTATCCATTCGGTTGATGATGATTCATGATGTCAATGCGAACCTTATAATTGTGACATGTCTGCGTTTGATGAAGTGGGAAGGTCATCATTATCTGCAGATTTGGGATATCTCTTTGAGATTTTGTGCAGCTGTGAATTGGTTCAATCATATGTCGCATTTGAGTTTAATGAACAAAAGAAGACAGCTTGCTTCTTCATCTCTCCTACCTAATATTTGGTTAGTTAGGTAAATCAACAACTGGGGGTGGTGGTCTTGACTTTTTGCAATGCAGGAAGAAAAATCCTTGGAGCAACATGATTATTATGTTTTCAATAATATAACTAATTATTTCTTTATATATATATTTCTTTTTTTATGTTAAAATCTTTTTATAGATATGAAGTAGGGTGAAGAAGGATTCTAGATATTTTCATGAAAATCCAATTCTCCCTTACAAAATGCTCGAATTGAAGTTCTCATTTAACTCAAATTAAAGTGAATTTGAAGTTCATTTAGAACGGTTAAAAATGATTTATAATGAAATTAATTGATTTTAAATTAATTAATCAATTTAAACAGGTGACCATAAATTAAGGATTTATTATCTCCTTACGCATCCTTTGCAAGGTTCGTGTCCATATTAATTGAATTATATATTGGGATCATCATTGTGTTTAGCATGGGTCAAAATCAAGAAGACGCCCCTTTTCTTCAACCTTTTCTCCGTGACAATTCATACTACCATCATAGCACTTAGACTCGTGTAAATTCTTGTCTTGTGTGGAATGGTGTATTATTATTAATTTATTTGATAGTTTTCCATTTATCTACAATTTTTTTCTTTAGATTAAATGAATTTTGATCCGTTTCATGAGATACAATCTCACGGGATAATATTGTCATAACTTGAAAGTAATTAGATCGATGAGCAATGTGAGTTGGACGAGGCAGTCGACTCATACCCCAAATATATCGTAAATATTTGGGGCTCATAATAATTTTTGTTTATATATCATGAACAAAATATCACTCAAGTGACCCAGTAGTAAAGGCTGCATTCTTCAATCCTCTTAAAACCAAGACTCGAAAAACAGCAGCCGCAAATAGCTCTTTTGTACTTTTTTATTCATTTTTATTACGGCATCTTTATTTTTATTTTTCTAAATACAATAAACTTTAATAATATTTTTTTCTTTTGATTGTGATATTCTTTTTCTTTCTTAACAAAAACGAATAAACTATAATAATATTTTTTTAACAAATTCTTTGCTTGACAATTAAAAGGGTGTGATATTTTTCCTTAATTAATATGAATTTTCATTACATAATATTGCATTTGAGTTCATATAAATAAAACTTTTGAGGGACCTAATTTTTATTGACTCGAGCTTCATAATTAGGATCGACCCTGATGAGATGTTTGTTCTAAGTGAGAGAGAAGATACGAGACCAAAATGAACATAAATTAATTGTGCTGCTAGTTTATAGATTTTACTGTGTGTGCTTCAATTATTATAAATTTATACTAACTAAAACTTCATTGGTTTCAGTAAATTTAGAAAAGAAAAGAAAAGAAAAGAAAAACAATTTGAAGTTTGGTTATTGGAATTCACTCAGGGTTAAGATGGTCCACAAACATTACTTTTGTTGTTCGTTTAACGTTTTGATTTTGGGTGCTCTTCTGATCTAAAATTAAATTATTAAATCACGTTTTGATTGCATAATCTAAAAACAAAAAAGAAACAACAATCCCAGGGCCTCGTACGTACCAAATGCACAAATTTTAAATTTGTGTATTCTCTAAGTTTCAGTTAAATTTACTACTCATCCTATTCATAATATATGTCGTTTACTTTTTGTATTATTTCTTTATTTAATTGTCGTTTTATGCACTTTTGATGTGAATTAATTATAGTTTTTCTCAATTTACCCTTAGTTTTTTTAAAAAAATTACATTGATAATAATAATCTTTAAAGTTATGTGGAAAATTTCAAAGTTATTAATTAAGGGTATAGAAGGAAGTAAATAATTTTCTTAAAATGCGTGCGTGAGCTTAGGATGACATATATTTTGAATAGGAGAGAGTATCACATTCTGATCAAAGTTAGTATTATTTCATATTTTCGGTCAAATTTAATATCACGTATATTTAATTATATTAATCATGCGTTTTAATTAAAACTAGTATTATGTTTTAATCAATTTTTTAATTGGGACATTTTATCAAAATTAATGTCACATATATTTGTGCAACTAATGTACAATAAATTGACTCAATAAGAATAATAAATAGTTGAGAAGACGGTAAAATGAAACATCCGACTATGAGATTTTTAACATAGAAAGTTAACTTCTGAATGAAAAAAAAAAAAACTATTAACATGTTTTTATAATGTTTCTATACTTCTCAAAACATCTAAATTGATAGAGTAGATAAACGTGACAATTCAAATATCACTGCCTAGCTACATTTTTTCTCGTGTAATTTATTGATCCAGTAAACTAAATCGTGTATAATTTACTTTTCTTGTCTGATAAATAAAATAAACTACTGTATAAGATTTTCTTTTAAAAAAATCACAAATTTAATTGATAATACGTCACGAAGACAATCATTACAAAATCGTTAAAGAATAATAAAGAGAATACAGATCACATAATTAATACCGAAAACATGCATGCTTAATGCTGCCAATTCTCATTCTCATATATATATATTATTTTATATTTATTATATATAATAACTCCTTTGTCAATGGTGAGAGGATCACAATGTTCATCCAATGTATCATATTATTCTATTTCGATTCTATTGTATTTTGATTCATTCATAGTATTCGAGCTCCAATTATTATTACTAAGGAGTTGATAAGGTAGTGCAGTTTTTTTATTAGGATTCCCAAATTAAAATAATTTGTATATGCTCACAATTCTTTAGTAGGATTATTCATTATTAATAAGTAATTTGAAAGGAATTTTATTTATTTAGATTTGAAAATACGCGGAGAACACCTAAGCTCCACGCGACGTTCAACAACGAAAGTGCGTAGCATCCGATGACAACACGTCATCGTGATGGTGAATCCCGCCTCAAACTCTCTCTCATGACCATAATTTCACTTCACACATTGAAAACCGACTGTCCGCTTTTTTCATAAAAAATCAAAATTCTCAATTTACTCTTAAAATATAGATATAATTATAATAGTGTTGAGTTTATAATGAAATTAATTTTTTTATCGATAAATATTAGTTTGTTAGTTATTAGTAGTTAGTTCACCAAGCACTCCAATACTCGTAGATTTTTCTCCAAATCACATTATAACTCCATAATACGATCCCAAAGAGAATCGAATCTGGATCACCCAAGAGAGTGAGGAACCCGGTGGACTAAGCCACACGATTTATAATGAAATTGATTTATTGTACATTTGTATTTTAGAAATTTGGTCTAATATATTGAGAATGATTTGTCATTCTTGGGGAGAAAAAAGAGAAAATAATAGGTGGGAAGGTAGAGTTTAATGACTAGCAGTGCTAACTATGATGAATTGTATTAAATTGAGAAATTGAATTAATAAATTTGACCTAGCCAAATTCACCCCCAAGAACTTTTCATTTATACACGTGGCTCATTCCTAACTTATACATTAAATATGTGAAAAAATATTTATCTAACGTGACAAATATGAATAATTTATAGACATTATTGAACATTTTCATTTATTTTTTAATTTTTTTGGACGAATATTTGTTTGAACTACTAATCATGCAACTTCAAGTGTTTAAGATTTATCATAATACTGTGTTTGTACAATCCATCTTATGAATACACAATTTTATATAAATTGATACGCGTTTTAAAAAATCGTGCACCTCAAAATTTATATAAGTAATAGAATTTGTTAACATAAAATATAATTTTTGTATGTCTTCCACGAAACATTTATTGATGCAACATCTATATGTGTAACGAACCTATATATGTTGTTTGAATAGGTTCACCTTTTGTTTTATTTAATAGTTAAGCAATTTTAATAAATTTAAAATGTACTTTCTGACCAGTTAAATTATTCCATTATCTTGTTTCGTGGGAAAAAACATGCATTGAGAATTTGGGATTGAAATTTTTAGGATAATTTTGACATTTATATCAATAAATTCATTAATGACTATGAACTCATTTAAAAACTAACATTTTAAATTTCTGAAAACAACAATGTTTTTTTAAACAATTTACATTTTTTAATAAACACAATTAATATAATTAAAAAATACACCAAGATTATAGATTTACCTACAAAATTTTATCCCAAAGTGTCGAGAGACGGATTTGGAGGGTGCGGGGTGCGGTCCTCTCCTTGAATTTAAAATTTCTAGTATATGTATGATTTTTTTTTAATTTATACCTTAAATTCGTATTATTTTATCATTTCGTTTCTCTTGAATTATAAAATTTTCCTTCTCTTTACTATATGAAGTAATTCGCGTTGAGATAAAATCATGGATCCATCCCGAAGGGTAATTTGCTAAAATTATTTATAAAATATAAAAAGGGAAGAAAGAAAAAAATAGGGTTTATAGACTAGTAATTCTTAATTTTTAAATAATTTACAACAAAAATATAAACAAGACAATCCTGACGATCCACCGGCCCCATATCATGAAACAAATTTCATAACCAATAATTTGATTCTTTAGAATGACGATGAATCAAATAAATAAATTTTCATTTACTTTGATAATTTTAATTATTTTATTAGAGAATATTAATTATTTTACTATAAAAATTAATTTAAATAATATTAATTATTTTATTAAAAAATATTAATTTGAAGGATATTAGTTATTTATTAAAATATATTAATTATAATTTGATTTTACGGTAAAATCTATTCATACAAAAATTAAAGTAAAATTTAATATAGAAAACAAATTAAGGTATGTTTATAAATTCTATTATCAGTTTTTAGAAATTTAAAATTAATATTTTATCATTTTCTGCGTCGGTAATAATTGGGTATATACGTAGAGCGGCACAGGCAGCATTAAAAAATTAAAAAAAAAAGAAAATCTCATTTTCGGTAATTAGTGGATAAAGAGTTTATTTCTTTTATTTTCGTTTTCCTCTCTCTTCTTGAGCATTGAACTGGTCAGCATTTCAGTCTTTTGTTGAGATTTCGATATCTTTTTCAAGTGAGGCATTTCTGGGGTGGTGTCAAAGAAACAGCGATACTTTTTCTCCGACTGAGATTATTATCATTATTATAATATAACAATTGCTGTCTTTGATTGTTGCACAGTGTCGAAGGCAAAGATTTCTGCTATGAAGGTCAAGCATGTGATCTGCAATCACTGAACTCTTTCTACCCCTCTCACTCTAATTTCAGCTGTACTTTTCAACTGGGTCTAAGTTATTCAATCGGAGTTCTAATTAGAATTTTGTTATTAAATTGGGAACAATATTTCGTCTGTTTTGGGTTGTTGAGCTGATTTTTAACTTTTCTTTTCGTTTCCAAATTTTGTTGGCCGGTTTGAACAAAACCCGATTCCCGGAAGAAATTATTGTCTTTTCCTCGAGCAATTTGGGATTCTTGAAAGCGTGAGAACGGTTTCCCCTTTTACATTTGCTTAATTTCCTGAGATGGGGTTCTGGAAGCGAGGGCTTATTTTGGTATAATCTTATATAGGAGGGTGGTGGGGGTGGGGGAAAATTGTGAATGATTTTGGTCCTGCTAAAGATGGGATTAGGTAATGGTGCCTTCAAATTGGAATCTTGGGAAGTGAAGAAATCAAAGGGGAGGAAGAAAAAGACGATGATGCTGAGAAGGAGACTGGATGTGGTATCAGTTTAAGGTTTATTGGCAGCTGTCTTACTTCAAGATCCAAAGTTGATAGCTCTGTTAGTAGCATCAGTACTCATGGTAATGTCCTCATTTGAGTTTTGAGTTGTTAATTGTTTTTATCCTATGTTATTGCTCATATTAGTTCTCAGTTTGGTTTAGTGCGAACTCAAAATTCCTCTCTAATTGAAGAAGGTTTTTGTGCGAGTCTGTGGGTGTTGAAGTTGTTTGTAGTTGCCATATTTGTTAATTGTACTGATTTTCTTATATGTTATAATTGATTTTATTGAGCTATATTGATTGTTGAGTAGCTAAGATGGAAAGACTGAAAGCCAAAATAGATGATTTTTAATTTAATGAAATTTGAGTTGACATCTAATAAAATCAATCAAGCATGTGAACAATTAATCAAATAACTATTCTGGAAAGAAAGATAAGAGTCCCACAGGGAGAAGAAGCAACGGGAGGTCTGTTAACTGAAACATCTCTGGTGTTTTTACTTCTGTTTGGATCATATAGAGATTATTTGGGACTTGAAAGTAATAATCCAATGTTGGCAAGGTTGCATTAAAATATGCATACGGTTCAAGAAGGCTGTAGCAAATGGAGGAGTGCGTCTTCTATACTTTATGACTGTAAAAACCTTTGATTGAAAGGAAAAATATATAGAACAGCTATAGTACCTGCTATTCTTTATGGAGCAGAGTTTTGGGGGACTAAGTATGAAAATTAATTGATAATGAGAGTATTAGAAATAAGAATGTTAAAGTGAATATGTGGACTCCGTAGATTAGGTAGAATAAGTAATGGATGCATTAGAAAAAGAGGGGATAGCACCTATAGATGAGAAAATTTGAGAAATGCACATGAGATAGTTTGGGCATGTGTATAGAAGACCTTCAAATACCTTGTACGATGTATTGAAAGTACAGAACCTTTAGCTCAAGCTAAAAGGGGAAATGGAAGAGCTATAAAGATTTCGACGGGAAGGATTAAAAATGATGTTATACATGAATATAGATGAGAGGATGTTCCTAGACTGAAACGACGGCAGATAGCAATCCCTGGAGGGATAAAGGCTTAGTTTGTTGTTGTTTGGCAAGGTTCCTTTCAAAAACTTTGTTGCAATGGTGCTGGCAATGCTTACTCTTTTGTTGATAGTTAATGATAAATCTTAATTCATTGCGAATAGAAATTTACCACTTTAGCATAGATGGTTCAGTAAATTATAACCTTGCAGTTAACTATTTACTTCTGATTTTTCATATCATGAAAGAAGTATATGTCTTCTCATCCATTATTTCATTTTGAATTTATCAGAGATTAAATCAACAAATGATACAAGCAGAGTTGCCACTGTCATACCATCCACCACCACAAGCAATGCTGAAAGTAATTCTTCATTCTCCAAACTTGAAGAGGAGCTTAAGGTCTCTTCTAGGCTGCGGAAGTTTGCATTTAATGACCTTAAGTTAGCCACAAGAAATTTTAGACCAGAATCACTTCTTGGGGAAGGAGGATTTGGATGTGTGTTTAAAGGATGGATTGAAGAGAATGGTACAGCACCAGTTAAACCTGGGACAGGGCTTACTGTTGCAGTCAAAACCCTGAATCATGATGGACTTCAGGGTCACAAAGAATGGCTGGTTCGATCCTTTCTCAATTTGATTTGCTTGAAGTTGTCTTACCTTGTGTTGAATTATTCTGATTTTTTAATTAATTGGCAGGCTGAAGTGAATTTTTTGGGCGACCTTTATTCATCCTAATTTGGTTAAATTAATTGGTTACTGCATTGAAGACAATCAAAGGCTGCTTGTTTATGAGTTCATGCCTAGAGGAAGCTTGGAGAACCATCTATTTAGAAGTAAGCATTCAGCCTTCTTTCAGTCACTTGCATTGATGAATGTGTGAATTCAAGTTTTTTTTTCATGATTCTATTGGGAGAATGCTATCCTTAGTTGTATATCTCTTCCTTCTCTTGGAGTATAGTTGGAAACACTGAAAAATATTTTCCGAGAGATAAGATATGCGTGCTTATTACATCTGAGGCCTTAGTTTACAGGACACTATTGACATGCCGAGTTAATACGCCAAAATTTTTATTTCTTTTGAGGGTTTAAATAGATATGGGTTTAACTTTCACTCTGAGGAGGGATTGCATCTGCGAGTTTAGCCTTTTGATGAGTATATACCTTTTTATTCTGATTATCACCCCACTCTACCATGAGGAATTTCACTTTGAAATGAATAATCCAATTTATGCTTATGTCATTTAGAATCTCTATCTTAATTTATAGCTGGGCTGTGAGTACCCTTCACCTTATTGATGGATACCATGACAATAATTTAGACATATTTAAGAGTGGAAGCAGTATTCATTCATTTGATAAAGCAGCATTAAACTGAAGTTCTCTTTCATTCATTCAATTCTTTGGTAGAGCGAGTGTGATTTTCAATAATTTGGTCAATATGCTTTGATTCTAACATACTTAATTGTAGGATCTCTGCCACTTCCTTGGTCCATCAGAATGAAAATAGCTTTGGGTGCTGCAAAGGGGCTTGCTTTCCTGCATGAGGAAGCAGAAAGACCCGTCATCTATCGTGATTTTAAGACCTCTAACATCCTACTGGATGCTGTACGTTCTCAGCATCTTATAGTCACTGCTTGACTGATTCATGTATTAAATTCATACGAAATTTATCTGACTGCATAATGTATTTTCCCAGGAATATAATGCCAAACTTTCTGATTTTGGACTTGCAAAAGATGCTCCAGATGAAGGAAAAACTCATGTATCTACACGGGTAATGGGAACCTACGGTTATGCAGCTCCAGAATATGTGATGACAGGTAAACACCAGGAGACATTCGATTTAATATGTGTCTTAACTTCAGTTCTTCTTCGTAGTTAATATGTGTGTTTCTGTTGCAGGCCATCTTACATCAAAGAGTGATGTCTATAGCTTCGGTGTTGTCCTTCTTGAGATGCTGACAGGTAGAAGATCAATGGACAAAAACCGGCCTAATGGTGAACATAACCTTGTGGAATGGGCTAGACCTCACTTGCTTGAAAGGAGACGTTTTTATCGTTTGATAGATCCTCGTCTTGAAGGTCATTTTTCCATAAGAGGTGCCCAAAAAGCTGCACAACTGGCAGCTCAGTGCCTTAGCCGGGATCCCAAAGTGAGGCCTCTCATGAGTGAAATTGTTGAAGCTTTGAAGCCATTGCCGAACCTCAAGGACATGGCTAGCACATCTTACTATTACCAGACTATGCAAGCTGACCGCCTCAGCTCCACCCCCAACACCTTAAGAAAACAGGGGTCGTTCGGGCAACAGCAAACAAGAAACGGCGCTCATGCTTCCCGTATTACCAGTTTGCTCATAATTCACCAAAACCAATTGGTAAACCACAGAATTAGGTTTGAAGTACTCGTCTTTCTTGTCTAATTATTGGGAAGCTGCTAGTAAAGGATACAGATTCTATAGTCGTGCAGGATTCCCACTTGGAGACATTGTCATTCAGAAGTGCATTTTCAAATGTAATTATTCTTGAAGATGGTATATGAGTCCTTTAGAAACGGATCTAATTGTATTTTTCTTAATGAATGAATGAATGCTTTAATCGTTTTCCAGAGATCAGTTGCTTTGATAGAGCTGTGTGTGTGTCTGTATTTTAGTGCAGAAGCCTTGAGTTGTAACTAAACCATGGATTTATTATCTGCTGAACCAAGAATTTGATTCAACTAACATTATCTTTTACAATCACTTGTAATGTAATTGCCAAACAAAAGAGGTTCTAAAATGATCCTACATCGCATTGCTGAGCTTATCCTTGGACCTTGGATGTGCTCTCGAATATCTTGTCTGCATTTCCAACCTCAAAGCCATCTCGTCTATGGAACTCTTCAACCTATTGGGACAAAAAATGTTTTGTTAAAATGTGCTAAATCAAAGATATGCGAGGCATTCTACTATGCTGAAGATCCAGACACGATTTCCGTGCGTGTTTTGAGTTCGTTGTTTTTTAATATGTTTTTGGGAAGAAATCAGAGGTTAAAAAATAATAAGGAATCAAACAAAATAAACCTTGTTCTCTGGTAGATTTTTGAACTGAGGAAGTACGAGGCGTTCAGCAAACTCAATGTAAGAACATGGGATAGATTCCGTGATTCCTTCAGAAAACTGGAAAGAAGCTGAATCCGCCACTGTTGAACTTTGTAACAAGAAGCCATCAGGGCTCACTGATATAAACAAAGTAATGTAGTAAGTCGTCTGCTTCATCATTTAGAAATTAGCTATAGATCATGATATAAACAAAGTCCTAAAAATTTCTTGTTGATTAATTAATAAACAATTTGAGAGCTTTTCAACCAAACAGGATATTCAAGTGACAGGAGAATGTTTCAAAATGTTGATGCTTTTTCAGTCCCACTAAGAAGGCAGAGTGGACGGTTCACATATCTATTTTTCTAATCCTTGAGAATGTTGTCTCTCCGTCAGAAAGCATTTAGCTTTTCAAAGGTTTTTGTGTGAGTTATTTAGTAATACGTTAACAAAGTTATTTTATATGAATGATATGCTAGTTAATAAGATCAACTAGCATATCATTCATATAAAATAACTTTTTGTAAATGTATTACTTGTGAAATAACTCTCACACAAAAACCCGTTGAAAAATCAGTGTGAATTCTACAGACAGGAGTAATATATTTTGTACAGATTACAAAGAACAACCTGAAACAAGTAGAATGAAGGAATCCAACAAAATAATAATAAGAAAATAAAAAAAACAACATAGTGAAGTTTCTGATGATTATTAGATGTGGAAAGAAGAAACAATTAAATTCCAAAAGGAAAAAGGATAAAATAACTAAAACTGACCCTTTAGAATGCCTCCTTCAGAGTTCAGCTTGAAACCTTTATCTTCGATAAACTGATTGAGATTCCTGATATTTCGTAAATTTGATTTGAGGCGATGAGCAGATATAGTGACGTGATTCACCGCGTATCCATTAACAAGAGTCCAGGCAGCATATTCGCTTTCCCTGTAAATTCAAAGTTATCCAATAAGAGTGCTGAGTATAACTTTCTTTGGCTTTTATTTTTGCAAAATAATGGCATACCCAGCCAGCTGTTGAAATTCAGAGTATGAGGGCTTGTCCCATGTCAAACATCCCAGAGCACTGGACAAAGCGGCATGCATATGTCCATTTCCAGATAATTTAGTATATTTTTAATTATTTTCTGCACAAACAAGTCAAACACAATGACAATACATGAGCATGCATTACATAAACAAGTTTTATGCAACAATTTGTGACAATCAACAAACCACATAAACTTAAAAAGAATCATACAAATTATGAACAAAGAACTAAACCACCTGAGCTTCATCGGTCATTTGATCGACAAGAAGTTCTGATATAAATATCCTTGGCAAGGGTCCATTGACACCACCACCACAACCTGAATGTGAACCATCAGGGGCGAAAACCAAAATGCTTTTAACTTCTTTGCAGGGAATCTCAACTCGTCTCTTTTGATATAACCAAAATCCACAAAAGCTTTTGCGATTGAATCAATTCCATGACCATTTACCTGAGGTACTAAGAATTTAATGCCTTGTGAAATATGTGTTTTTGGACTAGTTGGTATGAATAATTGGGAAGTAATTAAATCAAAATTACCCCAAACGTTCTAAAAGCAAAATGATCATAGCAAATGTGATTATCATCGGCTGAACGAACAAGCTCCAAGATGGATTTTGCTGTAGGGTTCCTACTCAGATAAACAGTCTCCATAGCAGACAAAATGTTCCTGAAAAATGATTCCCCTCCCTGCAATCAAAAAGTTCTATTGGAAATAATACAGATTTTCGCAGTTTTTACTGGAATTTGAAGGATTTGATTCAATCATAGCTTGAATAAAGCAGAAACGCTACACAAGTATCATGCGACTAAAAGAAGAACAAAAACCAAAGTCGAAAACCCATTAAAAAAATTGATGGGAAATACCGCAAGTGAAGAATCTTGAGGAGGTCCAGAACGATCATTGGAAGCTGAGATGGTGGAAAAACGATGAGTTTTTCTTCCAAGAAAACTCAAATTCGTGGACGAATTAGAGAGAGAAACAGGTGATGAGGGTGAGAGCGATTGAGGAGCTTGAAAAACAGAAGATCGAAGACGGAGAGCTGTCAACATGATTTCAAACAATCTGCAAATACTCTTCTTCCCCACACTTGAGGTTAAACTTGGTAACGTGTCACACTCAAATGCTACCTTAATTCTTGAATGGACACCTCCACGGTCTTTTTCTCCTTCCCTCTTTATTTTTATATAATAAAAAGACAAATTCTTCGATTTCTTTCAAAAATATCAATGTTAAACTTTATTAGTTATAGACAACCATGATATTAAAAAAAAAGAGTTTACATAAATCTTTTTCTTTTTAAGCATAAATCCTTGTGAATGGTTCACCGGACTTCAAAAAATTATGTGGGACAGCACATTCAAAATCGAAATTGGATCTAATTAGAAAACTCTGTATTTAGGCCAAAAAAATGAGTACGAAAGAAGAAGCAAATATAGATAACATATATTTATATTTATATTGATCGGTGTCATGTTTATTTATGTACACAATTAGATAAATACATGAATTGTTTTAGTTGCCTGTTGCGTCAATACTGTGTCAGCATCATTATCTATATAAAATCACATCATCTTATCTTCTGATTAATTAGTTTATGTGTAAATTTAAATTATACTCCACATATCATTATTATATTAAATCTGGAGATTTGTATTGTTCTGAAATGCAACTTTTCTATTAATTATAGTTAACATGTGACAAACATTATATATTAATATTGAGTTTAATTACAAAAATATAATCATATAAATTTTAACATTGCACCCATGTATTATTCAATAAAAACAATCAATACTAAATAATTAGTGGAGTACATTTTAATACTCAAAATAAAATAATTTAAAAATATATTTGAATAACAATGTTACAAATGCATAAAAATATTTACCTTTAAAATTCCACGCAATATGCTGCGAGGACACAATAACAAAGAAACCAGTAATCAGCATACCCTTTAATTTTTTAATCCCTGCCTTAAGTTTGAACAATTGCATGACTAATTAATTTTATTAAGTTTGAACCAAAAAATAGTTCAGGTCCAATTTTATATCTGACAAGTTGATGATTCAAATGGTACTTTATCCCTTAAAATTTCTCAGAGTTTACAAAAAAAAAAATGCAGAAGAAAAAAATGATACTTCTCCCTTATGTTTTTAGATATGGGCAGACTACAAACTTTCCATTAAAAAACAAACAGAAGCAACAAAGATGAATCATCCAAAACAGGACTAATGTCATAGCACAACAATCACACAACGCCGAAGAGAGTCAAAATGCAATTCCAAGTATGTAAATCCAGTAAGAATTATTCGTACAACCTAAGAAACCATGAACATGCAAGGAAACTGAGACCATATGTGCTCAAAACTTGAAAGGAAAACCGAGGCACTGCCAGAATCATCGCTATCTACTTTATTGCTTGTTCTGTATCTTGGGAAAAAAAAATGTCTGTAACCTCAAACTTTCAACTGATTTCATGGTTTAAGAGCTACAGCGAGTCCAATCTTTGCACTTTTCTCAATAGCCCTGGTGTCCACCTCACCAGAAATGGTGACAAAAAGATTTGGGACGCCATTGATGCTGTATAAGAGCGCTTGCCCTTCCGTAGTTGTTCACTCGAGCTTTCACAGAGGTCAGAGGATCCAGTGAATGTTGTGTCCCAATGGTCAGGGTGTTTTCATTGGTTGAGAGGCCATGGGTCAACTCTGCTCCAACTGCAGTGTTGGTCAACGGGCTTACTGTATGGAAGTAGGACGCTGTGATTGTATCAAATTTGTTGTTCCTGTGGAAAGCAGTAATCGAAAACCAAAATCAAAAGAAAAACCAACCCAAGGGTCAAATCTAGCAATACTCTCAAGTAAGCATGATATTGATAATAACTTCAAGATGGTGCATGATTATTAATGATATGTATTAGGGGCTTGATGAAATGAATTGAGCCACAATTTTCCAAAATATTGGCATTATTTTTTATCATTTATTTTTCTCTCTAATTAATTATGTACTTACAACGCAAAGGATGCAACTAGGTCAGCTGTTGTATAACTGATTCCAGTATTGTATTTGGTAAAATTCCCTGTTGCAGTGTCAAAGGAGATATCAGTCCCAACAGCAACCTTGTGATTTCCAGCAACACCAGAGAAGTTGACGATGGGCTTTGCAGTCAACCCAAGGCTAGTGCTAATTCCAGCATGCTCGTGCAAATATTGAAGTTCAACCTGTTAACTCAATTACCAGAATGACAGCAGCTTTTAATCCCGTTGAATAACTCCAAAATTTGAAAAATACTGATGTTAATCAACACAAAAAGGATAAAATTACCTTGCCAGACTTTTGGTCAGGAGCAACGAAGCTAAAGATAGCCTTCACCCCAGGAGCAGGCTCGTCAACAGTGATGGTTGTGTAAACCTAAATAAGCAGTCAATATTTTAGGAAAAGCTCATGGCCTCAGTTTAGATTTGCATATCAATTTAAAATAGTCAATAATATTGATGACCCCCAACTAATAAATAAATATTGCATACCACAAAAAGTATCACATCTTGATGAGGTAATTACAGATACATCTTAATGAGGTAATTACAAGAGTTAAACTTAATGTTAATGAAGACAATTCAGAAAAGACAGAACAAAGAAAGTTAAATTTCTCTTTATGAAAAAAAAATCAAATCAAATTTGTGTACATACTAAATAATGATCAGCTAAAAGATTGAGTAATGTGGGCAACTTTGGCTAGTAAAGCTAATGTAATCAAATGTATAAATATATTGAAGTCGAGCACATAAGAGATCAGACCCTGCACATCAGCAAGAGAAAAATATGTAGCCATAATATATTTGAAGGACATATAGGAACTCTCATATCTGCAAGAAATTTAAACCGAATAGAGCTAACCAAATAGACGCATTAGATTCATAAAATTCTAGTACACTGTTATTGCCAGTATGTCAAATTATATCAGATGATTCATTCACATCAAAATAAAACACCAAACTAATCATGGACAGATGCCAACTAAAACACTTCTTAAAACAGAAAAGTAAGTTGTGAACAAGGAACTAAATAAAATTTATATCTAAGATGACAAGGACAAAGAGATGAGAAATGAAACCAAAATGACAACTAGATGCACTTGTCAAGCGCTTCAGGACCAGAATGGTTCCTCAACTTAGATGATGAAATGAAAATTGAAATATGAATGCCTTAAAACGAATATTTTATATACTGTGCGACTTTCTAATCATTAGGCTTTTGCAACATTTTCCCTTTTAAATACTGAATATGCCAAATTTTGCATCCCATTCACTAGAACAGAAAATCTTTATAAGCAGTATGGTTAGCGAGTCACTAGATGTTTGTACAATTATGGAAATGGTTGCTCTTAGGAGGCCAAGACGACCACAAGAGCCTAATGGTATTGATGGTTGGGTATCTTCATTAAGAACCTTCTGCTATCATTGATACATGAGAACGAAATGTACACACATGACATGAACACAACAATTCTAACCAGCATAAATTTATAGATAACATGGCTTTTCGCATGTTAAAACTTCATATTACAAATTAAAATACTAAACTCTTCATAAAAACTCCACATCAGAAAGCAATCAAAGCATACACTGAAACCGAGAGATTTAGTGATAAAAAGTTTCAGCAATTATGACCGAATGTAAATGACTCACATTGGAGTTGGTATCCACTTTAACATCAGTGGTGATGTTCTTGTTCTTCAGCTGGGTGTTAACGTCTGCCAATAACAGTTCACCTTTCTTTGTCCCGGATGAAGTAATGGCCTACAAGGTCATATACACATGAATAATAAGAAAAAACATAAAAATCAAACCAGTCAAAACGCAACAATTAACTTTTGTGACCATGATCATGAAATGACAACATGTAACAAATTATCCATTCATCGAGACACACAAAGAATCAAACCATGGATTCGCATACTAGCATAGCCAGCTTACTCACCGTTTAAAACCCAAAAGTTGTGGTTAATGTTGCAACAATGATCAATTAGTTAACGGAATACACACTTCCGAAGCAAGGTAAACAGTCTAGCAAATCAATCAATTATATTTACCTCTCAAATAAATAAAAATCAGATACTGAAAAATATACTAAATAATTACACGAATTATTATAAATTTTCCGAGAATCTCTGGTCATAGTAACAGAAAATAGAAAGAAAATCAAGACCACATATTCTACCACCAGAATTCCACCCTGCAAGAATGGAAAACAATGGGTGTTCTTTCCTTCTATTTTCAACACAGACATAAGAATACACAGTTTTGGCAGGTTTTATTTTATCAATACAACAAATCATTACCCTCGATTCTATGGCGTACAACACATAACAAATGCACACTTTTGAAAATCATCGGCCACTTTGAAGAAACAAGCGAACACACACAGAAAAAGAAATACATATACTAACCACGCCATTTGAAGTATAAGTAGTTAGGGTAAACTTATGGTCGTCCTGATAATCTCTGTAAAGAAGATCTGAAACCCAAATTAAGCAGATTATTTGATATATACAAAAATTTTACAAGAAAAATGAAAAAATACACAGCCAAAGATATAATCAAGAACCCACAAAAACTACTTGCCTCTAGCTTTCTTGCCAATGTCCGGATAAAGGCCTGGGCCCTTCATAAACACCATCTTCTTCTTGTGGTATCGTTTCTCAGAGAAGTTTCGGTAGACGGAAGCGAATTTTCTAGAGAGAGAGGAAAGCGGTGGTTTCGTTGGCTTAGTGCGTATCGACAAATCTGCTGAAAAACGTTTTTGAGACCCTATTTTTATTGCGTTGAGTTATCTATACCGTTCATCTTCACATGTAGGATATTGGGATTTTCTTGACCGTTAGATTTTGCACGGATGAGTTCCGTGCGCCACTTTGACAAAACTAAAGGAAATTGTGGAAAAGTCCCCATATTTTTTTTTCTTTTAATGGGGTGTTTCAATTTTATTACTTCTTGACAAGCAACTTGTACGAATAGGATTTTAACTGATTAAAAATTAAATGAACATATGAATATTATTAGAAGGTTAATATACAAATGCCCATGTATGCATTTAGTTCCTGTTAAACAAATTAGGAAAGTATTTGGATGAACGAAATGTTATGACGATTGACGACACATTATTCTTTCATTGCCATTAAAATTTAGATATAATTAAAAAGATTAGCTAACTTTTTAATTATTCAAATATATATTATATAATATCAATATTTTACGAGTATGCTGAAATGAATATACTACATAAGATATTTTATAGGAATATGCTAAAATTGTTGAAGAATGCAGAGGAGGATATGCCTTTACGAATCCAATACATCGAATGGGTTTAGTATTTTGGGCCTAAGTATCTAAAGAGGCCCATAGTATATTGGGCCGAGTTATCAAGATCAAGATATGTCATGAATTACATACTGGCCCAGATTAAATACCAAATTTGGACTTTAAGATTTGAGCTCGAAGAGTTGGACATTTATGAGACTATTATGATTTTTATTTGGCCCAGGTTATATGCACACATATTTTACATAAACAACCACTTTATTTTTAAATGGACCCACAATATTTCATAATACTCTTCAACATATCAACTAACATAAACTACTATTATTTCTTAAAACTCTGGCATTAACTGCTATTATTTCATAAAACTTGTATACAAAGAAAGAAGACTAAAGTCTTTGAATGAAGTGAATATAATAAAAATTACTAATGATATTCATGAAATTATAGTTTATACTATTTACTATGTTATAAGGATTACACCATTCAATAATCTAAATCAACGACTACAATACTAAATGGACACTTATCATTTTTCAATTATTTTGCCATAAACAGTTTACCACGGATCCACCAAATTGGGATCTTGTTAAGCTTTTTTTATGTGTCAAGCAAATAGTTTTCTAGATCCAAGATGTGGTGATACTGTGTATATTTTTCAATCAAATATTTTGGGAGTCTCGAAATTGAGTTTTTTTTTTTTTTTCCTACAAAACTAGACTTGATGATCTTTGACATAAATAAGTATTCTGATTGCTTTCGTTAATTTTCACTCTTAATTATTTTTTTGGTGCATTTAGATTTTTCAAGTGTTATTTTAAATTCATATAAACTCTTAAAAGGATTTTTAATACAAATGAACTCTTAATCGGTTATAAGTGAAAATAAGCACTTATAATAATCCAAGATACATATACATTTTTTTTTAATTATTGTGGTTGGATGATAAAATCCATAATTCTAAGAAGGAAAAAAATACTCTCATCTTAAATTAACTTTCATCATTTGGTGGACATAAACAATAAGAAAATTGAGTAATGATTTGGGTTTTGAAGAAGTAATTTCATAAATTTTTCGTGTATAAAATAAAAAATAAATTGAATTATATGTATGTGTGAGACAAAAATAATGACATTTTGTAAATTTGTGAATAATGCGAGGGTGGACTTTATGGTGGATTTTCTATTTTTGGGGTGTGCAAGTTATTTTGGATCGCCGAATAAATTTTTTTACAAGTTATTATGGGATGGAGGGAATAAATTTTATGACAAAAAATTATGAAAACTCATTCGTTAATAAATAATTTATCCATTACAAATTAGATTGCTCAAAATCAAATGACCCAAATCTTAATAAAAATATTGTTTATTAGTATTAAAAGATGTAAGGTAAAGGTAAAAAAAAATCTTTTCAATTTCTCAAGTGAATAATTGAGTGTGATAAATTTAATTATGGTGAAGAATTGAGTGATATGATGTGCAAATAAGAGATGAATGTAAAATTTTAGTTTGAGAGAATAAAATTATTTTTCTTTTTCTATTTTGAGTATGAAAAATAAAATTGTAATGTCTATTTTTTAATTTTGAGCAATTGAAATAATAATAGAGAGAGAGAGCAATAGACTTTAAAAATAAAATCTAATGTCAAAATTGGTGGATAAACAAATAAGAAAATGCATCTTTGTTTTGGATTGATAAAAATGACTTTTTCTTAAATTTAAAATAAAAACATTATTTACACAAATAAAATACATCAAAGACGCAATTGTTTAATATTTAAAAAGAACAAAAAAATTGTGAATTTGAGGTAGTATTTTAGCCTAGGTGGCGGAGTATTATTTCCAGTTCCAGTTGTAAGCAATGAAATTGGGACCATTGGCTTTGGATGCACGTGTAAAAAGTTCACGTCGGCAGATATCGTCAACCTATGTTACTTCCACCCCTACGAAAAGTGCACTTACCCTTTTCTGGACTATATTAAATAAATTTACTTCTTCGTCCCTCAACCATTCATATATTTTTTTAAAAGATGTATTATAAAAATTGGAAAGCGAAAGTCTCCAACCCTTACAAAACGAAAATGATAATAATAACTTTAACTAGATTACGACAGCAGGATGACAACTCCAATCAGAAAATGACACACTATTTCTAATTTTCTCCTTAGTTATTAACCAACGACCACACTTTTACTTTAATTTCTATGAAACATCTCTGAATATTAAACTCCTTACTATTAAATACGAGTTCGTTCCTCCCACTCCAAATTGCCCCAACATACATCGTCCATATTGTAGCTGCTAACTTTGAGCTCTTTGGTGCTCCCATCAGGTCCCTCAACCGTTCATATACTTATTATATTTCAACGACAAGAAATTTTAATTTGTGACTTGTAATTTTGTCACTTGTCACAATCAGTAATAAGCAATTTTAAGAGTAACACTTTCATTTCTGTTAATTTTGATTAAATTACTCAAAAGTAATTTTTTCCAAACATTTTCCTGGACCAAATAACTTGCTTAAGAAAATTCAGTGAAAACTATTAGCTTTTACAATAAAAAGGAGTATTAATTTATATAATGAAAAAATTACTTAAAAGGAAATGTATCACTTCTAAAAAAATTAAATACCTTATACTTTTTCCCATAAATTTTATATTAATATTGTTTAGAAAGTATCATTTTTTTTTCATTATAAGTAAATCTGGAAATCATTCCCAATAATCTTGAGACATCTATTTTTGTAGTTGTAATTACATCAATCTAACTCAAATTTGACTAAGATATTTCCCCATATTGTATTGGTCCCCCTCCTCGAATTGGTCTGATAGCTTTGAGATTGACCATGCCGTCGTTATTATCATATAAAAATAATTTTCCATTCAAACAAATAAATAATTGATTTTATAGCATAAACTTGTTTTATACTCCCCATCCTGAAACTATCTTCATATATTTATAACATACCCGCCAAACCAAAGCATATATTCATATAAAATAAACTTTTGTGACACATATTTTTATGAAATAATTCTCACACAAAAATCGTTAAAAGATAAGCCTAAAAATAATATTGCAGGACAGGAGTGAAAGACATGTCAAAATTTATATGTATTATATATGTATATATATTAATAATATTAATTATTTTATTAAAATATATTAATTTAATAACAATACTATGCTATAAAACAACTAATATCAACCCAATTCGATAACCCAACGTAGAGGATTTGATACTTAGGATTGTGATGTTAAATGAATAATCATTTTGAAAACATAATATTACTACTTATAAGTTAAATAATGTTATATAAATAAATGATGAAGTGATATAGTTAAAGTGATTGAGAATACGCATGTTTAAAGGTGCCATGGGTTCACCGATATTTTCTTGACATTCCGTAAAAAATATTTTCCGTAATATTGTTGATCAAAATACCGATATTTTTATTTATTTACATGAGATTGAGGATCACTCACCACTCACCAGTACAGTTTCTACGAAATACCTGTAAAACGAAAACATACAGTTTTTGTTTATTTAAGGTCTTTTCTTGAAGCTGTCAAAAAAAAAAAAGCGGTCTTTTCTTGAAAGAGTTCCTTTTTCAGTTTTACTTGCAGATATTATAGAGAACAGTTGATCACATGTGTATATATATGTGTATATATCTGAAAAAAATCTACCTGCATTACCTGCTCTGGCTCTGAAAACATGTCTGTTGTTACAACAGACCCCCTCTTCCTTCTCTGCCACAGGCGCCGTGCTACTTTCAAATCTCCCCAAGTATTCCATCTAATTTCCAAAAGCCCCCGCTCTTTATCCAAAATTGCACGCGGATCCCTTACCGCCGCGCCAGTATCTGCTCCCGCCATTTCCACCCTCCGAAAGCTCTCAGCTCCTCCGGCACCACCGTCATAGAGACCTCTAGTGTTACTTTTAGCGAGACATTCCCCGTAAAGGGAGTTGAAAAGGTATACTTGTTTTTTTCAGCCTTTTTTAACACGCTTGTGGATATGCTTTTTAAGAGTTATGTCTATTTTGAGCGATCCTGCCTGCTAATGGGTTTTGGAGGAATTGTATGAATATTTTGTTTCTTGATTAGAACATAAATATGGAAGTTTTCTTTCACAGGGAATTAGATTGCGTCTTTATTTTGATGATTGAAGTGTGATTTAGTGAAATTGCATTTGGTTAACTATAAAATTTTACTGTACAACTATGTTATATCTTGGAAGAACTCCATAAAAGTATTTTCTTAAAATGCTGTTACGGAATGGTAATTGGTAGGCTCTTCAGCTATATACTAGTAATATTTTTGTTGCTTTAGTCTGAATCACTTTCACTGATCATTTTAATTTGCTTATGCCTGTAAGAAAACAGTGGTGTGCTTCAAATTTATTACTTATATGTTTATTAATTGGTTTGTTGGAATGATAGCTAGAAGGAAATATAACAGTCAGATTAGAGAGTGAAAATGAAGAGTATTGGAAGCTTACCGTGGGTTGTAGTTTACCCGGAAAATGGGTTCTTCATTGGGAGTCAATTACATAGGCGATACTGGCAGGTTTGTACAATTTCAGTGATCGCACGCACATATTTTTTAAGTTTGAAAAGCAGATTAACTTATCTTAATAAAACCTATAGAGTTTAAATAATATATGTGATCACAGTAATGTGAGCTGCAATAAAAACTCTTCAAGATTCAATGGCCACGTGTCATTACGCTTTTCAGTACCTGCTTATTCTGAAATATTTCACTAGATAATTTAGCACTCATAACGACGTTGAATATTTTTATGCTCGTTCTTGCAGTGAGTGGGATCAACCACCTCTAGATATGAGACCTCCAGGTTCTGTCCCCATTAAGGTAAATAGATTCTTTTATTAGTGTTTAAGGATCGTAATTCTTGTTTTGTTATACATCCAATGTCCTTATGTCAAGGCTGTTATTGATTGAAGGACTATGCAATCGAGACACCTTTTGAAAGATCGCCTGAGTCATTGGAAGGAGATTCATTTTATGAAGTGAAGATTGATTTTAACACAAGCAGTTCAATTGCAGCCATAAATTTTGTACTAAAGGTGCAGTCAGCTAAGATACTTGGACGAATGATGTGTCTCTTTGACTGGTTAATGATTTGATTTTCTTCCTGAAGACTTTTGCCTTTGATGTATTCTTACACTTTGTGCGTTATCTTGATGATCTAGGATGAGGAAAGTGGTTCTTGGTATCAACATAGAGGAAGAGATTTTAAAGTGCCTCTTATTGATTACCTTCAAGGTGATGGCAACGTCGTAGGAGCCCAAAAGGGCGCATGGGCAGGTAGCTTTAGATTTTGGGGTTGTCTGGTCTAACATAATTTTTCTGTTTCCCTGGAATGCTGTCCTGAGTTTTATTTATCAACTTATATTTTTTCTGTTTCATTTGGTACTTAAGATATTTCGGTCAACGTTTTATATTTCAGCAGTTAGATTTACGTACAAAATTGTCCTTATGTTGGTTGAAATGGATTTCAATTTATTTTATTGTCTTCAGATATTTCTTCTTATACTACCATGTCTGGCTGAATTCAGTGGTTCCCACTTTGTCTGCTTTCTTCCTGTTGCATAACAATTCATTCTTGTAGCAGGGGATAATGGACAGATGTCCAATTTGATTATTAAAACGGAAGCTGATGATTCTAAAGGAGATAACCTTATGGAATCTAACATGAAAAAGAGGCCTCTTCAAGGTTTTTATGAGGATCACTCTGTCTTTAAAGAAGTTGTTACTGATAACTTACTGAATGTGTCAGTAAGGCATGACTTGGAGACATCCAAAAATGTCTTGTCTATAGAAACTGATTTACCTGGAGATGTAGTTATACACTGGGGTGTTTGCGGAGATGAAGGTAAAAATTGGGTTGTTCCCAGCTGAGCCATACCCTCCTGAGACAATATTGTTCAAGAATAAGGCTTTACGAACTCTATTGCAGGTATATCATTTTTACTAAACACTTGTCTAATGGTGGTTCTTATAATTCTATTCTTTGCACTTTACCTGAACTTGTGTAAACTCATATGCTTTATTGCTATTAGAATAGCATCTTATTCCAATTAGGTATTATCTGAAACTATTCATTTTGACAACTTGATTGCTTAAATGGGGTTATAATTCCATTATGGCATCTTTGACTGGTTTCCTTTTACCCCATTCTTTGGCTGATGTTGTAAAATGCCAGTCCTATTAAAGGAATTGGTAGTGGCCCAAACAGCTTTTCTGGAATTACATATTATATTTTGGTACGCTAGATCCACTTTTGATTGTAATTGTATTATGAACGCCCACTTCTCTTTTGAGCTCTGTTAAAACCTTAAGTTATGCTTTTGTTCGACTTATTTGTATGTAATATCGTATCATCCCTTTGTGTGTAATATCGTATCATCATTTGTGTGTAATATTGTATCATCCACTCGTGCATTGTTTTGGATTGTGGATATGACTCAGATTTTGGTTTTGTGGGGAAACAATTTCTTGATCCAAAGCACCCAAGAAATGGTTCTTGGAGCAAGCTCTGTAAAGCCCTAGAAACAAGTATGTTTGTTTATTGACCACAGGGGCCTGATAATAGCTGGAACAATTAACAACAATGAGCTTTCTGCCTTAGAAATCGGAAGTTTTTGCTAATTATCTTCTATAACCTTCAAAAATGTTTTGTTTTTTCTTCGCTGATATCTTTCAGTTATCAGTTAATAGCTGCTCGGTAATGTGCATTTATTGATTATGATTATTTCCAATTGCAGCAAAAACAAGACGGATGTGGTTCTTCGGGGTCATTTACGTTGGATAAAGGGTTCAGTGCATTTGTTTTCGTACTGAAGCTGCATGAAAACACATGGTTGAACTGCAATGGAGATGATTTTTATATACCCTTGACAAGTTCGGTGACCACAGATGAGCATTCTGGTCTAACTCATACTGAAACTGAGGAACAGCAGACGGAGTTTGGATCCCCGCTGATGTCTGATGATAGTTCTGAGTCGAAAGAAGCAAAAGATGACATCATTAAAGAGATAAGGAATTTAGTGACAGGCATTTCCTCTGAAAAGAGTCGAAAAACAAAGAGCAGAGAAGCACAAGAAAGCATTCTCCAAGAAATAGAGAAGCTTGCTGCAGAAGCTTATAGTATCTTTCAAGTTCTGCCCCTACATTTACTGGTATTGTTCAGTCAGACGACGAGGAGTTAGAACCCCCTGTAAAAATTTCATCCGGGACTGGTTCAGGATTTGAAATTGTCTGCCAGGGATTTAATTGGGAATCCCATAAATCAGGAAGATGGTATATGGAGCTTTATGATAGAGTTTCAGAATTATCATCACTTGGTTTCACTGTGATATGGTTACCTCCACCTACAGATTCTGTTTCACCTGAAGGCTACATGCCCAGGGATTTGTACAACTTAAACTCCAGGTACCATATATGCCATTAATATTTGTACGCATTCTCTTATTACACTAATAGGAATATATGAAGAGTAATAATGCTATACATTTATCTGATTTGTAAATCAATTTTGACTGGTAAAGCTTGAGCTGCAATGCATAAAAATGTTATGGACTATAATAATATTGTTTGTTAGGTATGGAAACATGGATCAATTGAAGACTCTTGTGAAGAGACTGCATGAAGCGGGTATAAGTGTCCTTGGAGATGTTGTCTTAAACCATCGATGTGCAGAGCATCAAAATCAGAATGGTGTCTGGAACATTTTTGGTGGTCGCTTAAATTGGGATGATCGTGCAGTTGTTGCTGATGATCCACATTTCCAGGTGTCATATTCTTCCACTCGATTCCCATCTTTAAATTTAGAGAGAAATTTTTGATGTACTTGAATATAAGAACTCATAGTTGATTTGGGTCCTTGAAATTGCAATAAAATTAAATATTCCAGCTTCATCTCAACAAAAAGAAGAAAAAGAAATACGCAAAATTTGGAAGTGGTCCAAATTACTTATATTGTATACTTCCGTACTGCAATATTCTAATGATTGTCTTTTACTGTGACAGGTTTTAATTTAACAAAGCATCAGTAATTCGATCTTTCTTTTCTTTTGTGTGATTGCTGTGTTTTTACAGAAACTCGAACTTTTTTTTTTCCTTCACTAAAATTGTGGATGACTGAATATGAGCTTCGAATAATCCTCTATTTCTCTTCTTGGGCAGAATATCTGCATCAGTTTGAGTAAATGATGCAATTAATCAGTGCTTGTTAATTGTTATTAACCTACTTGGACATGTTACTTTGTAGAAGTAGCGCCATCCAGAAGTACTCATAGTATGAATGAACCATAATAAGCTTTCTCATATCCATGTTTTGGTCAAACCTTATTTCTCGCACCATTCATGAAGTAAGCTTATCTGCCTACAATATGTTGCAACTCTCAAGTGTTGTCTCTGTTTTATAAACACACAGGGAAGGGGCAATAAGAGCAGTGGGGATAACTTCCACGCAGCTCCAAACATTGATCACTCTCAAGAATTTGTGAGAAATGACATCAAGGAATGGTTGTGCTGGTTACGGTTAGTTATTAGTTTAAACTTCTATTGTCTTTTCTTCAATTTCAGTCCTGGAGCCATTTTTTGTTGTGCCTACATATTTGTACATCCTACCCAATTTATTCAGCATCTCTGGTGAAGGCTGTTGTGTTGAAATCGTAGTAGATACTAAGAAAATGAAATTATATTCCCTGCATCTCTGGTGAAGGCTGTTGTGTTGAAATCGTGGTAGATACTAAGAAAATGAAATTATATTCCCTGCATCTTCCTTATGATGTGTAATATGCTAACTGGTAAAGAGCAAATTACATAGAAATTGTCTTCTTAAATGAGGTGTTACGCAAGGTGATTACATATTGTGTTACTTGGACACACAGAGAAGAAATTGGTTATGATGGATGGAGACTTGATTTTGTGCGGGGATTTTGGGGTGGCTATGTTAAGGACTACTTGGAAGCAACCGAGCCTTACTTTGCTGTGGGGAGTTCTGGGATTCACTTAGTTACACTTATGGTGAGATGGATCATAATCAAGATGCACATAGACAAAGAATCATTGATTGGATTAATGCAACAAATGGTTTTGCAAGTGCATTTGATGTCACCACAAAAGGAATTCTTCATTCTGTAAGGATATGATCTTTTCTGTCTTTAATTGAAATTAGTTATTTTTGTAACTAATAGTGTTAAATGTTACCTACTTTGGTCAATAGGTCTCCATGTAAGCATCTTTTTCTTTGGTTCTTGGTTGTATAGGCACTTGAAAGATGTGAGTATTGGCGATTATCAGATGAGAAAGGAAAACCACCTGGAGTGATGGGATGGTGGCCGTCTAGGGCTATTACTTTTATTGAGAATCATGATACTGGCTCCACTCAGGTTGGACCCTCTTTATGTCTTTGATTCCCTTATCTTTGTCATTCATGTGTATTCTGATCTGCAGTTTCCTGAGCTTGTTTCTTTTTATTAGCAAAACTAACTTTAAACCATTGTGTAAACTCTTTTCTTTTGAAGGGTCATTGGAGATTCCCTGGTGGTAAAGAAATGCAAGGTTATGCTTATATCTTAACTCACTGTGGGACGCCATCAGTGTTCTATGATCACATTTTCTTTGAATTAAAATCTCAAGTTTCAACACTCATCTCCATCCGAAAGCGAAATAAGATCAACTGTCGGAGCACAGTAAGTTGTTGAATTTTTTCCTCGTTTTTAACTTTTGCAAAATGTGGGGGTTTACATCGTCACAAACCTCACATTTTCAGATGATTTTGGTGAAATGAGCATATGTTAGCATTCAAATTTTCTAATGATACAATCATACAACACTCTTGTTATTTTGCTCGATTCTTTTCAATAGTCAATGTACATTGAGAAACACTGACTAACCATTACCACACCTATTAATACAACCTTAACACGTATCATGCCTCTGCAATGCTTCTTTAGTTAGATCTATACAATATCAATTCGATTTCCATGTTATAGCAAGTTTTGACCACCTATTTTTTCCTTGCATGTTGGTTTTGATTTAGGTTAAAATTGTCAAGGCAGAGAGAGATGTTTATGCAGCAATAATCGATGAAAAGTTGGCAATGAAGATTGGACCTGGTCATTATGAACCCTCAAATGGTCAAAGCTGGTCTCTAGCCGCTGAGGGTAATGATTACAAGGTCTGGGAATTATCAGATAGGTGAAGTCAGCTGCTGCTTGTTATTGAAAAGCTGTTATTGCCCTTGGATTTGCTGCATCATGATCCCACCATAGGATTTAAATTCGAGGTATCTTCAACTTAATTAAAGGGATGAAGAATAAGAGCATACCGTAAATGAGAAAATAAGTGTGAGATTGAAAACAGAGTTGCTCATCCATATTATGGCTGAGGAATTGGATTTCAAGCCTCACATACACTACAACTACCCTTCACAACTGTATGTATGCTTCACATTTATAGAAAAGTGAAAGACTAATGTACATTTGTGATTTTAGGCTAGTTGATATTCTATTGTGATTCTTCTGACATAAATTGTATTGGCTGAACATATGGACTGCCTACATTGTTCCCATTTTTTGTATATCTCAAATGTATTATTCAGATGCAAGATATTATTTTTAATAGTTATTTTGAAGTTGGGGTGCATTACATTTATAGTTTCTGGGCAAATGCTGCAAGATACTCCCTCGGTCCAAATTTAGTATGCCCAAATTTTTAAGAAATATTAGTGGTTTATGTATAAAGTGATATATTTGAGGGTACTATAAAGTATAAAGTGATTGTTTACAAATAAAGTTAATAATAATTTGAGTAATTAAAGTGATGCATGAAGGATGATAATAACGTGTTATATTCCACTTTTAGTATGCACATACTAAAACTGGACGGATTAAAAAGAAAAAGACAAATATTTTTGTGCACATTGTGCACACTAAAATAGTGTGCACACTAAAAATAGTGTGCACAATGTTTTTATCTAATACTACACCAGTAACTAAACTAATACTATACAATATTGCTAACTAAACTAATACTATACAATGTTTGAAATAATATTACACTATAACCAAACTAATACTATATAGTACCCGAAATAATACTACATTGTAACTAAACTAATACTATACAATACATGAAATAATACTACACTATAACCAAACTTTGTGCACACAAATACCACTCAAAGAAAAATGAGTATCTGGACGGACGGGGGTATTACTATTTAGTATGGGTAAATTGTAGTATATGGGCAAGAAGATGATCATCACTTTTTGTGTTTGACTAAATCCCTCGTGGCTACGCCAGTCATAATTTTTCATTAATGACAACTTTCCTGTTTATGAAGAGTAGGATCAATCTGAATTAAGATTTATATGCCAAAAATAATTTTCTTAAATGCAATATCAGCTTATCCGTTTTTAAAGTCTATGTTTTATTTCCAAAAATTAATTGGCAACAAATTTTTTTCGTATTAACAGAAAAGCAAAATCATGTCAACTTGTATAAGAAGAGGTTATGTGCATGACACAAAATCAGTTGTAGTTTCTCATCACAGTGAAATAAAATGGCTACATTCAGTATACACAGGTACTATATTCTATTTATCTTGTGCAACTTGATTTGTCAGTGCCCCAGTGAGGCTGCAGAAGATGAAAGGCAGGCAAGAAATTTTCTGTTAGACCTTCCTTTTTTTAAAAAAAAAAAAGAAAAAAATATTATTGGGTAAAATTAATGTTAATATTTGTTCTTTCAGGATGCATATGAATACTATTCTGAATTTCTGATAAGACACTTGATCTCTCAATAAGTTTTTGTCTGCTGTAAATATTGACTTTTGTTTTATCCAGGTTTACATAGTTTACATGGGAGGCCTTCCTGAAGGGCATCATTCCTCTTACCACATTAACAAGCTTCAAGATCAGCACCTTCAAATGCTTCAAGAAGTAGTCGATGACAGGTGACAATCATTCGATTAGTAGAGCTGCTGTTTCGATTCATCAGAATGATGCAGATTTGTAATTTAACGATTTATCTTCTTAGTTTTACAAGGAACGCCTTAGTTAAGAGTTACAAGAGAAGTTTCAATGGTTTTGCTGCCTATCTGACAAAGCAAGAACAGGAAAAGTTAGCCAGTGAGTCAATCAAACTCCTTCATATAAGATCTTGTAGATAAGTTATATCATTTGTATTCGATACATTTGTAATACATTATGAGCTTCTATATCCAGGCCATGATGAAGTGGTATCAGTTTTTCCAAGCAGAACACTCTGGCCTCAGACAACAAGATCATGGGACTATATGGGTTTAAATGAAAATGTAGTTAGAAATACCAAGGGAGGGAGTGACATAATAATAGGTGTTATTGATTCTGGAATATGGCCACAGTCCGAGAGTTTTAGCGATAAAGGTTTCGGCCCTATTCCAAAAAAAAAAATGGAAAGGAGTTTGTCATGGTGGCGAAAACTTCACTTGCAACAAGTTAAAAACTCTTTTTCCTAAATCATCATAATTTCCATTATACTACAATTATACAATATTAATTGCAATTTATGATGTATCTGCATTTTTGACAGAAAGTTAGTTGGGGCTCGTTTCTACTCCTCTGGTTTCTTTAATTCTAATTCTTCTGCCAATGATACTATTGGTCATGGAACTCATACAGCCTCAACAGCAGCTGGGAATCCTGTAAAAGGTGCTAGTTTCTATGGCATTGCTCAAGGTACAGCTAGAGGAGGAGTCCCTTCAGCAAGAATTGCAGCTTACAAAGTTTGTGATGAGCGTGGATGCAAGGACTCAGATATACTATCTGCATTTGATGATGCCATAGCTGATGGAGTTGACATAATTTCCATCTCTGTGGGATCTACCAGAGCAGTTGACATAAAGGTTGATAGCATTGCAATTGGATCCCTTCATGCAATTCAGAAAGGTGTATTGACTGCTCATTCAGCAGGAAATAGCGGATTTACACCTGGAACAGTTGTCAGTGTCGCACCATGGCTGTTGACCGTTGGTGCTAGCACCATGGATCGTGGGATTGCCACCAATGTCACTCTTGGAAATGGAAAAACAATTACTGTGAGTAACTGTGATTTATCTTCTTGATAATGACAGTGCTTGGATCCTAATAATCATATTTCAACAGGGAAAATCAGTTAATTCCTTCAAAATCCAAGGAACAGAATTCCCCATAGTGTATGGAAAAGATGTCACAACACAATGTGATGAACTGAGTGCCAGGTACACACCAAACCCTGATTTCATTTTCCCTTTACTGAGTTATAATATTGTTAATAACTAGGAGATTATCTTGTTTCATCGCAGGAATTGTTTTCCAAGGTGCTTAGATAGTAGTTTGGTCAGAGGAAAGATTGTATTATGTGATAACAACAATGGTATAGAGGAAGTTTTTAATAGTGGTGCCATTGGAGCAATCACAAGATCAGGAAGAGTACCCGATGTTTCCTTTGTTGTTCCCCTTCCTGCATTAGCTTTGGTTACCAGTGATCTGGAATTAGTTCAATCCTACGTGAACTCTACAAAGTTAGCTATCCGATTCCCATACTTTACTTACAGACAAATATTCTCTGTTTTATTTACACCACTGTTTTCTTGTAGAGGGGCCAAAGCATTTATATCAACTAGTGAATCTATAAAGAACACTGATGCTCCTTTGGTAGCTTCTTTCTCTTCAAAAGGGCCTAATACAATTATTCCAGATATCCTGAAGGTATATATTCAAGGCTATGGTTAAAGTTACCCATATTTAATTTCTGGGTTCTCATCTTCTTAATCTTGAGACATTTTCTGATATTCAGCCAGACGTAACAGCACCTGGAGTGGAGATCCTAGCTGCATATTCTCCGTTAGCTTCTGTTACAGAGTATGCCGCCGATAAGAGGTCTGTCAAATACGCGGTTTTGTCTGGTACATCTATGTCTTGTCCACATGTTGCTGGGGCCGCTGCATACATTAAATTAGTACATCCTGATTGGTCACCTTCTGCAATCAAATCTGCTCTTATGACAACTGGTAATCCATTCATATCTTTTGCACAAAAACACCAAATTTCATGCAAAGCTTCCTACTGAAATGGAAAAAATATAAACACTTTTCAGCTTGGCGCATGGATCCTACAAAACATAAGGACGCCGAATTCTCATATGGAGCCGGGCATATAAGCCCTATAAACGCGACAAATCCTGGACTTGTCTACTAAACAAGTAATGAAGATTATATAAACATGTTGTGCAACATGGGATACCTATCAAGAACCGTTGAAAGATTGTTCAAAAACAATACCATAAGCTGCTCAAAGTTAAAGCAAGTTGAGAAAATGAGCAAGGAATTAAATTACCCTTCAATGACATACAAAGTGAGAACAGGTGAACCAATATTAGCTCGCTTTTCAAGAACGGTAACTAATGTTGGCCTTGCAAATTCAACTTATACAGCTAAAATCAGCAAACCTTCAGGCATCAATATCACTGTGGAACCTGTAACCCTTTCTTTTATGCATCTGAATGAGAAAAAGTCCTTTGTTGTGACTGTTAAAGGGGATCATTTGACATCTATGATTTCTGCTTCACTGTTGTGGTCTGATGGTGTTCATTTCGTGCGAAGTCCTATAGTTGTGTACTAAATGAAGTCATCTGGTTGGCATGTGATTACGCTTTATACAATTTGTTGTATGTAACGTACTCTTGAAAGTTAATAATAAAACACATTATTACCCTGCACAAGGTCCAGAATTACTTCAGATCACTGTTATATTTTGCCTCGACTCATCATCGGTTGGTTATGCTTTATTAAGAAATGTGAAATTATGTAAGTGAAATATTCATCGACCTGATAACTTGTATGAAGGGGGAAATTACTGATTTTTTTTTATTCAAGATGCAGCTTTTCAATCACTTAGTTCTACATATAAATCTGTGATAAACAATTTTAACACAGATATAGTCAGTCATGTTAAGCTTAGAAATCATGTGTATATAGAACAATTGGACTGCGGACATTGTGCACACCATCAGACCATACCAATGAGGCTGACACCATTTTCTCTTTGGTCTTCCCACTGATAGTCACTTCAAATGATCTCTTTTCATTCACTGTTCCAAATGATAGGATTTCTGGTTCCACTGTGATCTTATAGTCTGGACTTGTGCTGGTTGTCACTTTGTATTCGGACTTACCAGGTCCTGCATTTGTAACTGTTCTTGTGAATTTTTCTGAAAATGTTGCAACTTTGCTGCCAACAGAAATCTCAATGCTACTAGTCATGGAAGGGTAATTGAGATTCTTCAGTGCAAGTGTAAGGTGCTCCTGTTGGACAGGTGACATTTACTTGAAATATGTTTATTAGTGCTGCAGTTTCGTCTCCCAAACTGCACAAGATATTGATATAATTGTCTGAGGATGTCTCATACACAAGGCCAGGATCAACAGCTCTTACTGGATCAATATGTCCAGCACCATATGAAAATTCTGCTAATGGATGCTTTCTGGGATCCATCTTCTGGGCTATGATCAAGAAAGACGATTAGAAGTTAGAACCAGTAGTTGAAAATGAAAATCATGGTAGTACCTCCAAATCACCTGTTGTCATAAGAGCTGATTTGATAGCAGAAGCTGACCAATCGGGATGGAATGATTTCACATAAGCAGCTGATCCGGCGACATGTGGGCAAGACATTGATGTTCCTGATAATATGCTATAATTTACTGATCGGTGGTCTAATGGTGTTTCAGATGGAGAACTCAGCGGTGAATATGCTGCCAGGATTTCTATTCCAGGTGCTGTTATGTCTGGCTGCATGCATGTATACAGAAAATTGATGAAATTTTATATTCAGCTGTTGACTGAATGAGCAAACAAACAAACACTATAGAGGTGTGCACCTTGAGTATATCTGGAATGATGTCATTTGGCCCTTTAGAAGAAAAGCTAGCAACCTTAGGGGCATCAAGATTTTTATGGGTTCACTGGTCAGTATCTTCATCTTTGGATCTCTGCAGGAAAAGTTGATTTGTTATGACATTTCACTACCAAAACTATATCCAACAACATAATCTTGACAGGTCTAAGTACTGTTACTTATTGTAGTTGAAGTAGTGCACGACTAAATTGAAGTCGTCCTCTTTCAAACCGGATCCAGCAACAGGAACGACAGAGGAGAAGTCATCAGGTGACGGGTTCTCTGTTGCTTCTGATTCAAGGGCTGCAACTGATCCCATGGCCCCTACCATAAAGGCTTCAGTTATGCCCTCAAGGACCCTGCATAGGACTATCTTCCCCTCCACTAAACTCTTGTCCAAACACCCCATAAGGCAGTTCCTGAAATCAATGAACAAGACAGTTAGGATCATCAGTAGTGCCAAATACGTAACAGACATCCCATTCGGGATTTACCTTGAATCCTCTGAACTGCATTTCACGAGAGGCACCGTATCCATACGTCAAAGGGTAACTTTTTCCGGACAAGCTGAAGGAGTTCACCGCCTTCCCCTGTAATAACAGATGATACCTATCTAATTGTACAGAAGGCTGATGGAAGCAAGCAAGAGAGAAGAAAACGGAGTTAATGATACATACACTCAATATAGTTCCATTCCCAAGAGCAACTTTAGTGATGATCCCCCTATCTGTACTACTTGCAGCAACTGAGAAAATCCAAGGTACGACACTTATAACCGAGTATTTTACTCCACTGTTTCCTGCAGATTGTACAACTAAAATGCCCTTTTGTGATGCATGAAGAGCGCCTTGTGCAATCACATCTTGTCTCACTAACTGTGGAAAAAGTGGTCCCATGGAAATAGTAATGATATCAACTCCATCAGCAATAGCATCATCAAATGCAGCTAATATTTCGGCTGAATTGCATCCGAGTGAACCACAAACTTTGTATGCTGCAATTCTTGCAGAAGGTACGCCACCTCTAGCAGTCCCTTTCCCAATACCGTAAAAACTAGCATCTTTCACATAGTTTCCTGCAGCTGTAGATGCAGTGTGACTTCCATGGCCGTTGGTATCTCTCGCCGAATTATCCGCGGTATAGAAACGAGCCCCTATTAATTTACTAAAAATCAAGAAATAGTGAAATACTCAGTTAAATGTGCATACCAATCATAGTGGTTTTAAAATTTAAATGTCACACGTGAGTTTATACTTGTTGCAAGTAAAGTTGTTTCCTCCTTTGCAAACACCTTTCCACTTTTTTGGTGGAGGGCCAAAACCTTCATCGTTGAAACTCTCCGATTCAGGCCAAATACCAGTGTCGATAACACCGATGATTATGTCACTCTCGACTGTGGGATTCCGGTGAACATTTTCAGCAAATCCCATGAAATCCCAAGATCTTGTTGTGTGAGGATAATAGGTTATACTCGGAAAAATCGATACCACTTCTTCATGATCTGCATTTCAATTCAGGTAATTACTACAAAAACCTTCATCATATATTTATTTGTTTCTGAGTATGACATAGATTAAGAACATGAAAGAATGGATTAAGCTGGGTATTACTAGCCAACTTTTCCTTTTCTTGTGCAGTGAGATAGGCTGCAAAACCATTGAAACTCCTTGTATAGCTTCTCACCAAGGATTGCTGCACAAACCTTTCACAAAGGCATGCATATTACCATTTCATCATTTTTCTTCAACATATATCTGCATTATTCAAGCTATAAACTTTGTGCAATACCTGCTGTGGACAACTTCTTGAAGAACACGATGATGTTGGGACGAAGTTGGGTTCATCGGTTCGAACATGATTCTTTAAGTACACTATGTAAGTCTAGTTTGAAAGAACAAACATGAAATGAACCAGGTAAAGTTTGCATGTAATTATCAAGTTAGAATAACATATACAATGACAATTTTTATTATATCTATTTATGTAGAGAAAATAGATATACCTTCCTTTCTTCATCTAAACTGTCACAGCTCCTTATCAGAGCCACAAAACAAAAAACAAGCAAGATGGAGAATTTGGAAGCCATGGTTTGGATGAGTGATACAAATATATTGAACTTCTGTGTCTACTATATATATACACACATATTAAAGTTAGTCACCTTTATCCTTTGACATAATATTGGAATTGGATTTCAGATTTTTTCTATATTATAGTTGCAATAATATTAATTTTAGTGGTAAATATTTTAATTAACTTTATCAAATCCTACATCTGTAAATATCATAACTTTATCAAATCCTACCTCTAAAATCAAATTATGAAAATTATGACCTGATATATGAAGAGTTGGATTTACAATCATGAGGATCACTTTGGCACTTTACTCTTGCACGAAACTGGTATTTAGAGTTTGGTTTTCTCCAAACTCATTTAATTTGCATATTCAATCTCTCCATTGAAATACACATTCACCTTTATTATACACCTATAATCATATCATTACTTTTCTCTCTTTCATTCATCTACTCCTACCTTTCTTATATTTACTTATTATTTCTCCTACTTTTAAATTAAAAAAGTGTACTTAGATTTTGACAGGAAAATCTTATTTGGGGCAATAGGGTTGTGGGAGAAATCTTTGAATAATATAAAAATACTCCCACTTTCGTCCACTTGTTTGGTTTGAAATAAGTTTTGTATTTTCCTTTTTACTAGAGAATGTGATTGTTGTAATTTTTTTATTTATGAATAAAAATCCTCGGTTGTAAAAGAAAAAGTAATGATTTCGAGAGTAAACGCTGTCTTCCAAAATCTTCAACCAAACATAGCCTTAGAGTGACGAGCTATAATTCAAACAATAAAGCAGCTTGTACACCTAACCAACCAACTGAATGAAAATATGATCTTCATAATTTTTTTTTATCGCATAAAGGGTGACTCGAACCCATGACCTTTGGATCATAGGCCGTGGAGCTCTAACCACTTGATCTATACCACTTCGTCTATGATCTTCATAATTCATATGATCATTTGCACTAATTTAGTATAACAAAATTTCCATCCTATTATTAGTACCAACTAACATTATTTTGTGATGAAGTGATATACTTGAAGTGGTTAAAGTTCTGCTATCTATTTTAAAGGTTATAGATTCGAATCACCATTTGCCCGATTAAAAAAAAACTAACATTCTCTATTATATAGTGTTGCGTATAATTACTTATGATAAATTTTTAATTTTTATATTTTTTAAGTTGACTTGTATGGTGTTATTTCTCAGTAACTTTTACATCTTAATAAATATTTTTGTATTTATTAAATGTTTTTTCCATTTTTTTATAAATTGTGCCCGAGATTTTATATTTAATTAGTCAAAAACACTTTCTAAAGCCCAAATCACTAGCAATTTTTTATGGAACTTTTTTTTTTGTCATTTACATATAGGATAAAAATAGTCTAATTATAAATAAATTCAAAAATTTGAACAAAAACATAAAAAAATATTTGAATAGACGCACACAAATATTTGAACATAAACCCATTTGTAATTTTAATTTTTTTCTTGGACCTATTTGTATTTTTTCATAATTATATCTATTAAGTTTTTGTAAACTAATTTCAAGTGCAATTCAAAATAATATTAATTTTTCTTATTATGTATATTTTAAATAGTATTAATTATTTTATTAAAATATATTAATTTAATTAATAATATATAATAAAATAATTAATACTATTTAAAAATATACATATATATATATACATATATATATATATATTTTTTTAGTTTTCATTAACTTTTAGATTTTTTTAATGATTCCGCATCCGGTTTTACGGATTGACTAATTAGAAGACTTTGGGATCAATTACGCCATCCACTGATAGGCCAATTATGAAATTTTTAATTAATTTTTATTCCAATTTTCGTAAATTACGGTGGAAACATAACATATAGATAACTAGAAAAATAGGTAAACGTAAGTCGGTGGAAACATAACATATACATAACATCCTCTAAACGTAAGTCGGTAAGTGTATTTTTAATAATAAATTGATTAGTAGTTTGTTAATTGAATATTTAAAAAAATAGCTAAAAAATTTATTCGAATAATTATATACGCTATTAAATATTAAATTTAAAAATATAATGTTTGCATAGTATATATTATAAAATCCGTGCAACCCTTTTAATATTTTTTATTTTTGGAAAGAACCCCATTTTTTTTTCGAAAAGCAACTAGTATAAAAAAAAAAAAAGTAAATTCAATGCACTTGACTTCCGCGTTTCTTAGAAAATATCAAGGCTCCAGCTGGGTGGGTGTAGGAATTCTCCATAATTTGTTCCAAATTCGAAACCCTAATTCTTCTGTTCTTTGCATCTCCATCTTCTTCTCATCAGATTTCTCTTAGCAATTCAGCATAGTTGACAATCATGTTGTTATCCCCTGGCAACTCGCCCCGCCACCTCTCCACGCCTTCACCCGCTCCTTCCCTTTCGTCCGATCCAAATCCTAACCCTAATTCCGGCGTAGTTTCTGCTTCAACTCCCGATTACGTCACCCGGAAGCGCCGACGCGCTGCCGCTGTTTTGGACGAGGACACATACGTCGCCGCTATCGAGAAAATAATCGAGAGAGACTTCTTCCCGACATCCCCAAGCTGCGCGATCGCCTCGATTGGCTGCAGGCTGTTCGCACACGTGACCCTGTTCACATCAGGGATGCCCAGCTCAAGATCCTCGAGCGCCGCCGCCAACGCAAAGTTGGAGACGCTACCGCAGATGCTTCGCTCCGATCCACGGTAACCCCTGGTTCTTCTTTTTTACGGAATAGTTCGGTTACTCCATCTTTATACAATGAGCATAAAGAAAATCTTGTAAGTGATGAATTTGGCGGTGGTGATGATGGGGGAGATGAGCAAGTGGATGTTTCGTTGTCGCTTGATGAGTTTTTTAGGAAGTACACGAGTGAGGATAACGAGAGCTTCGAGAGAATTATGGAGAAAGTGAATCGGAAGAAAAAGGAAAAGTATGGATATTTATTGGAATGTGGCACAACTGAGGTGAATGGTGGGAACAATATGATTGAGAATGGGAATAAACGAGAGAAAAGTGATACCGATGGGTATGGGACATCAGATCAGCCAGTGGCTACATTGGAAGGGTGGAAATACACACCGAAGAACTTATTGATGTATCATCCGGCTGATAGAGGGGAGGCCCCTTTGACTGAAGAGGAGAGAGCCCACAGGCTAAAAGGGATGACAAAGGAAATCAGCCGATCAAATACAAGATTCCACGGGAAAGCAATGGATGCTGATGAGTTGAAGGATGATGACACTGTTGCAGTGCTTTACACTCCTGTTCCCGGGGCTACTCCAGTTGTAATGTCCAGTAGAGATGGTGATAAGTTGAAGAGATATGATTTGGATGAGTTGAGGAAAACCCCGAATGGATTTTATGTTGAGTCCGAGAAAAAGGCAGATAATGGTTATAATTATGTGAAAACACCATCCCCTGCTCCAGGAGCTGATGAATCGCCGTTTATAACCTGGGGTGAAATCGAGGGTACACCATTAAGGCTGGAGTCAGAGGACACACCCATTGATATCGGTGGTAGTGGGGATGGGCCACATTTCAAAATCCCTATGCCTCCTTCAAGGGATCTGAAGGCACATTCTTTGTCTAGGGAGGCTGCAAAGAACATCAGGGAGAGATCAAAGATGTTTCAGAAACCACCATTGCCTTCGCCAGTTAGAGGAGGAAGTGCAAGTCCAAGCACACGACCACTTTCACATGCTGCTCAGAAGTTCATGAGGAATGCGATTGCTAAGACCAAGTCCACCCGATCTATTGATGAATCTCTTAGAGCAAGTTATCGCAGCGGAAGCCCTGGATTGAGTACTCCTAAAAGTGAGAGGAGTATGTCTAGGTTAGGAAGAGATGACAGCATAGGTTCCAGATCACCTTCTGTAAGAGAAGGCTCGAACCCACCTCTGTAATCTGGGAGTTTTTGTTTGGGGGTGGGCACTTGATATTCTACTTTGTTGAGGCTTGATGTTCACTGGTGAGGTTATACCATTACTCATCTTTAATGGAAGTGATCGTGTCTATATAATTGTAAAAGGATTAACTTTGTGCGGAGATGGGAGTAATTGGATGTGTTAATCTTTGATTCCTTTTATTTTCGTCATGCATTTAGGTAATTAGTACACTATGTTTAAGGTTGGCTTCTGCTTTGGGTGCTGTTAACTGTTGGATCTCTTCTGGTCGATTGATGTTAACACATGTATGACATTTGTAGTGCTATATTTGATATAGCAAGTCTACTTTCAACCCTGATTAACGGCTTCACATTATAAGATTTGAATGATGTCGAATTTGATGTTGAACTTTTATAGTTACCACTCTTGGTTGTAACATCAAGTGAATAATTGATTGCGAATAATTTTTGTCTGGCAGTGGTAGATCTAAATTTGCCACATTTTTCATTTTTCAGCTTCAGAAAAATCAGACTTGAATTTTAGGCTCCACCTTAATACTCTATTATGTTTATAAATACACCAAATATAGAAGTTCAAGAAATGACCATACCAAAAGTTTGTTAGTAGATGATATTCCTTAAAATAGGCAGATATCTAGTTGTTACTATTATAGATAAAGTGTCATAATATGGCTAATCTATGACAACCTCTACTCATAAATGGTTCTCCATTCTTCCCGCAGAATGTACATCTCCCACCTCCCTGACGACGTATATATCTGTCTTGCCAATATTTCCAGCTTCTTAATTATATGTATAAACATCATTTATATATATACATTGCTCTTTTTCTTTCAAGAAGGAAACAGATCGAATCACTGGTACAAAACTTCCAGTGATTCGTGTTCGTTTGATGGAAAAGAGCATCTGATAGTGTAATATTATTATTTCTCTTTTTTCTTATAAAAAAGACAGTGTAATATTATTACAATAGAACATAAATTCCAATGGCCTCGAGTAATCACAAGACATCGATTCTCCTCTTCGTCCTTCTCCTCTGTATGACAATTGCATCGCTGCCAAAATCATATGCCGGAATAGCGAAGTACGATGCCTATCTGCGGGCCAGGGCAAATCAATCATATATAGAATCTTTGCAGGCTTTTGATCCCAACCCTGAGAAAGTGGCTGATGAATTGAATGAACAAGTTGAAGGGTAATCCATTCGTCTTTTTACGTTTGCTCCTAAATTTTGTAGTGCTTATTACTCATGATGATTATGATATAGGATTTTGATTAGTCAAACTGTGACAAGGAGGCAGCTCAAGGAAGGTGGCTGCAAGGCCACAAACCCCATTGACCGGTGCTGGCGTTGCGACCCCAACTGGGCTCAAAACCGTAAACGGCTAGCCGACTGTGCCCGTGGCTTTGCCCACCGAACCACTGGGGCAAAAATGGAAGATTCTATGTGGTCACGGACCCGTCTGACAACGACATACTCGAACCGAAGCCGGAACCCTTCGCCATGCTGTGATCCAGTCGGAACCGTTGTGGATCATCTTCTCCCGTGCGATGGTCATTAGAGCTACAACAAGAGCTGATCTGTACGAGCGACAAGACCATCGATGGTCGTGGAGTCGAAGTCCACATAGCTTACGGTGCAGGGATCACCCTACAGTTCGTCCACAATGTGATAATCCACAACATACGTATTCACCACATTGTTGAGGGCAGCGGTGGAATGATAAGAGACGCGATAGAGCACATTGGGTTGCGTACAATGAGTGATGGAGACGCCATCTCAATCTTTGGCTCTAACAACATATGGATCGACCATGTTTCGATGTCTAGGGCTATGGATGGCCTCGTCGATGCGATTGAGGGCTCCACTGCTATCACCATCTCCAACTGCAAATTCAACCATCACGACCATGTAAGTTGAAAGATAAATACTTGTATAAATGAGACGGATCCCATTTATGGATTTATGGAGCCCTATTTCAATCACATTTTAAAGGTAAGAATGACCCAAATACTAAATTGGAGCTCCGTCTCATGAATGAAAATGACTTATACAGAACTCCCTCAAGTTGAAAAGATCGTACAATACGACCCCCTATTGTTTCTGCACATTCATGTCTCCATGCATTAATCATATGGTGGATCACAGGTGATACTACTAGGTGCACGTGATAGTTCAAGTGGGGATAAAATCATGCAAGTTACCGTTGCATTCAACCGCTTCGGAGAAGGTTTGATACAGAGGATGCCAAGGTGCAGAAGTGGTTTCTTTCATGTCATCAACAATTACTATTCCAGGTGGGAAATGTACGCTATCGGTGGTAGCGCTTAATCCGACTATTATCAGCCAGGGTAACCGATTCAAGGCTTCAAATAACTCGTACACAAAAGAGGTAAAAAGTAGAACTTGTTAAACTGATTCACAACTACCATTTTACGATAAAATAACTACTACTATCCACCTAATACGTTTAACAACTAATATGCAAACCAATTGCATGGATATGTGGTCATGCATTGACAGTTTCTAAAAACATTGTTAAAATCATGCAGGTGACAAAGAGGGAAAACAGCGACAAGAGCGAGTGGCAGAATTGGCAATGGCGGTCTGAGGGTGACAAATTCACAGATGGAGCCTTCTTCGTAGAATCGGGGCCACAGATCAAACACGCAATAAATCCACTGACCCAGAGAAACTCGATCAAGTTCAAACCTGGTTCATATGCAGGCAGACTCACACGCTCTTCTGGTACACTCAAGTGCAGAGTAGGCATAATGTGCTAGTTGATTATTGATGAGGAGAAAACTTTGTATCAAGTTGTAGGAGTATCGTCATCTAATGGAATTTATGACATTAAGGTCCATTTTGATCAGTATAATGTCACTCTTGGCACAAAATTTATCAAATCCAAGAAGGAAATACAACAAGATACTAATAAATAATCAATTATATGTTCTCAACTCACAGAAACAAATCAGACTGAATCAACCTACAAAACATAAGATCCTTGGAGAAAATAATTTGGTTGAAACAAAAATGAGAGGCCTCTAGCGTTTATATGCATATTCTAAGAAGTTAAATCGGAGGGGAAAACAACCTCTAATCAATATTCAAGATTATCCTAGACTGAGGGCTGTAATCAATCCAACATTAGTCATTTTCTGAGTGGACAAGTCCTTATGTTGTGCCCCTTTTCTCTGCATAAACGACAAGTATGGTTCCTTTTCGAGACAATGGCTCCACTCAGAGCAACAGCTGATTCTACTTCTGTCAGTTGTGGACATGTTCTCCTATTATGCCCACTTTGACCACATATCTTGCAGTGGTGATTCCTACGAACCACAATCTTTTTCTCGTTTGATTTTGATCTGGGACATGTTCTTTGGTTGTGCCCTTTTTCCCCACACAACCGGCATCTAAATCGTCTGTCAATGACCCCAACCTCAACTTCGGGACAGTAATTTCTCCTGTGACCCTCGCGCCCACAATTTCTGCAGTAAAATTTTATACCTACAACGAGAAAGTAAAAACAAATTAAAACTGGATTATGACAAACTAACCAAAGAAGTAGATTCAAGAAATGACTAGTCAAAAGAAGTAAAAAGAAAAAGAATATCAAAATCAAACGAACCTTTCATTGGAAATACTCCGCTTGAGGCGGTTTTCAGGAGTCAGAAAAGTAGCTTTTCATAGATTCAGAAGCACGGTTCCTTGCAGCTGCAGTTCCCTTAGTTCTCTGCTTAAATCAACATGTGTAAATTTTATCTGTCATAATAGTAACAGTAATGCCTTTCCACATTCAAAAGGAAACATCAAAGGGTCGTGGTTTTATGAAGCAACTTAAGTTTTGAGTTCTTTGAGGATGTCAATGCCCTCCATCCAAACAAAAAACTGAGCCACCCTTATCTAACTGAATGGTAAACTATGAGCTATCAGAACAGAACTTTTAATAATTTATAATGTGAGTTCATCATCCAAAGTAAAAACAAACCTTAATTGCGGCCACTCTCTGTGCATGGAGCAAAGGATCTCTGTGGATTATCTTCATCCTCTTACTAAATATTCCAGTTTTTGCATTGAGGCTCTGCAAACATCCAACTAAACAAAGAAGAATAAATTCATGATCTGTCCAAGTGATTAGAAATAGAACAATTTCTGCATGGACAGATTTTAAAATATATGGGAAACAGAGGTTGACTAACTTTCAGAGATCTGCTGATCTTCAAATTAACCTCAGGAGCAGAAGATTGGTAGACACGCTTGGTTTTTCTCCTCACATCCAGCTTTATATCCAAGTTGTCGACTTCATCATCTTCCTTAACTTTTAGGAGAGAACTGGAATACATTCACATATATGGTATTCAAACATTTGCAGCAGTAGAAATACTAATTATAGAATCATTACCACCTAAAAATTACAATACACATCATTAAACACTGCTAATGTCAAATAAATTGAAGTCTAATCAAGTAAGCATTTTCTAAACAACGTAGGTGCGCCAGAAGGTATAACTAAAAAAGCTTGTGTGTATAAGCACTTTGCAACTGAAAGAAAAGGCAGCTTATTTTCTAAATTGATCGAACTAATCAGTTCATTAATCAAAATATATATACCAATCAATTGATAACAATGAAATGGGCAGGGGCAGAGGGACCATCAGACCAGAAACTAAGAATAAAGACATGCTAATAGGAAGGGTATGTAAGATACTTACACTGAGCGGGCTTTCTCCCATGGTTGTTCGTCAATAGACTCCTCCCAGATAACACAATCCCCAAGGCACTGATTGCAGGTAACTGTACCCTATTATACATAGAGAATGTAACAAGGAAAATATTTTCAGAAATAGGACAACTATGCAATGATTGGCTCAAACATATAAGTGAGGCTCAGTTTCTTAATGTTCTTCAATCGCAAAAATAAATATCAGATATGAATTACCTTTCCACTACATAGTGAACAATCTGATTGGGGTCTTTCTATTCCACATTCTGTACAAGGGGTATAACCTCTTCCCCTGCAACTTGGGCAAGGTAATTCTCGAATATATTGACCATTTGGACCAAACCATGATCTTGGTTTGGATGCAGCAGAAGCTACCTTCCTACATTAATTACCAAGAATTAGCACTAACGATCATTTTCAAATTGTTAAAGAAAACTACAAGACTCTATAAGTAGTACTTCGGAAAATACTATCGTCCACGTTCAAATAATGGCATAACTTTCAAATCTTGATCACGAATTTGGTTCATCTCATTCTTCTCTAACCCCTTCGCTCCAAGAAAAACTTGTTACTAATATACAGATTTAATACAACATTTTTGTGGATATGTGTCTAAAGTAATTCTCCAAAAGACCATACCAATATTTCCTCAGTAAAAATTACTTGGCAGCCAAAGGCACAATTTTACAATACAATTTTCAAGAGGAAACCAGTAACTTATATAGCATAACATGTAGAAGGGTCACCAACACTTACATACAACAATGCCAGCACAATGAAAGGGTAAAGAACGAACAAAATTAAATTTGCAAAGACCTTGGTTGTAAGTCAGCAGAAAGTCCAAATAGCTCCTCAGAAGGATCATAACGCAGCTGCAACAACAAATTATCCAATAAAAGTATATAAGAAAGAAGGGTAAAAAGAAAAATGAACACTTGCAAGCAAGAATACAACGGCTTAGTTTATGTTGAAAGCAACCATTATAACTCTCGCAAGTGATCACTGTATGTGAAGAATGAGGAATTTACTTGTGGGCGTTTCGAAGATGCAGAATTATCATGAGTGCTGGAAGAAAAACAGATGGGTGAAGGAACAAAGCTCAATTTTCTTTTGGAATGTGGCAAAATCCAGTAACGGAGCTTATTGTGGTTGTACCTCAACTGTGGTACAATCACCCTGAATGATGATGACCACGCAGAATTCATTTATGTTTCCTTTCACAGAGCAAAACAAGGAAGAGGGAGAGTTGATGCGTTGGACTCCATGGACACATATATCAGAAAGGAGAAAGGACTAAAATGGGTGGCTGCAAATTGGATATGGAGCCGCTTCTCTCTTCCTTTTGAATTATATTTTTCCCCTTCAATAATTTAATTTTTAATTTTGAGCAAATTATATTTCGCAAACACTTATATTCAAGGATCCTTACTAATTAATAGTAGAGACAAAATAAAAAATTTAATTAAATAATAATGAAATCATTACTAATTAGTTGTCATGCCGCCATGTAAGTATTCACACGTGGATATATAATCAAGTTCGATTCAATATTATATAAACGAAAATAGTTTTGTATATTAGATATTAACCAACCGACTATTAAAAGTAGGTAAAAATGGAGTCAGTAAATTTTGAAGTCACTTATTTAAAAAGGGCATGCACCTAGTATATCTAATAAAGATGAAAACGGAAAATAAATTAGCATGTGTTAGATAGGTTAGTCTATTGAAATTTGGGTATGCAGCATATAAATTCATGATTTTCAAATAAAAGTGAGCTCTCTTCCTACTGTTGATTTGTTTCCAAATACTCAAGTTAGTCGCCGTTTTAATATTTTATTTAGACGAGCCCCAAAAAATAGATTTTATTTATCTTTTTGCGACATTTATATAGCCATCAAATGAATCATGTTGAGGAGCCAGCCATTTGAACACACTTCCATTCCATTGCAGTCGTCACCAAAACAAAAACCTCCGATAAACCCTCTCCCAGCCAAATCCAGTATTGTGGCCTTCAAATTAAAAAGGATAACCCACAATGTTAAACCTCAGTCTCTGTGCCACTCCGGCAGGGGGACGCTTTCAATCCGAAAACCCCACAAACTATCCTCTTATAATTCCACCATACCCACCTCCATTCTTCTTCCCCGAGTTAAAACTGCTGCTTTTCTTACCGCCCCACATGAAAACCACTCTAAAAACACCCCCTTTAATGTAAAATGTCAGTACACGACACCTCAAGAACAAAATAACCAGCAACAGAAGTTTACTCCTTATGATTCTCCTTTCTCCTCACAGCGTGGTATTTAAGTCTTATTTTTATTCTGTATGAATTTTGCCTGGAGGCTTTCTTTTTCTTGTTGGGCTTGCGTTGGAACCCCGTCCCTCTTTCTCTGGTTTTGCGAGAAGGAAATTGAATGGAAAGTTTGAATATTGAATTATTTCTGTATAACAGGGCAATTTCCACCAAGGGTTTACGTGGGGTATTCAATATATAAAGGCAAAGCTGCTCTTGCAGTGGAACCACGGCCTCCTGAATTCACCCCCTTAGATGTATGTTCTTTGGACATCTATTTGTAACAGCAATTTGGAATTTCATTATTATGATTGTATATTTGATTGATGGAGCAGTCTGGAGCTTTTAAGCTGTCGAAAGAGGGGTTCGTTTTGCTCCAGTTTGCTCCTGCAGCTGGAGTTCGTCAATATGATTGGACTAGGAAACAGGTAATAAGCTGTTTTGTGCAATAATCAGAGTTTCCGATGCATAAAGAATGTTTCGTGCATATAAGTGTAAGTGTGTCTCTTGATTTGATTTATTGGAACTGGAACTAGTTGCAAGGTGGACAAATTTGTGCTCATGCCCTAGATAGAAACTCGGCCTTTTTTCATGATATTGATGTACAAATATAATAGGTAAATAGCTCCAATTCTGATAGTAGGAAGTGGAATTAAGCATGACATTTAGCTTTGTAACTTTTGGAAGAATAACATTGTATTTAAATTTGCAAAATTTCCAGGTGTTCTCGTTGTCGGTGACTGAAATTGGAAACATAATTAGCCTCGGGCCAAGAGATTCTTGTGAATTTTTTCATGATCCTTATAAAGGAAAAAGGTATTATCATATTGCTTTGTGAAGTTGCTAGTTTATTCTAGTTAGTAGCTAAATTAGGAGTTTTTAAGATCTCTCTCTAATCAATATGTATCTTTAGCACACTTCCCTTTTCATTTGTTGTCAGTTGAGCATGTGAAGGAGCTTGCATTTGTTTTGTTGTCCTAATCATGAGAATAGAGATTTATTTCATCCTGAGTTGTTGATAAGTTTTGAATCATGCAGTGATGAAGGCAAAGTGAGAAAAGTTTTGAAGGTGGAGCCCTTGCCTGATGGTTCTGGCCACTTCTTCAATCTCAGTAATCCCTCGTTATTATTGAGTTTCTTTATAAGAGCTCTCTGAATACAGTATATGATATCCTTTTGATACTTAAATTACTGGATAACTAATAGGTGTTCAAAACAAGCTCACGAATGTGGATGAGAGCATCTATATACCCATCACGAAGGCAGAATTTACTGTTCTTGCATCTTCTTTTAATGTAAGCTGCAGCTCTATCAATTAAATTAAATGAATGTGAATTTTTTCGCAGTATTTGTCTTGTTGCTATTGATGGAGAAGGAATAAATACAAAAGCTTCTTCAATCTCTCTGAGTTCTGTCAGTTTTGCCTGTGATAATTTTTCCTGTCTTTTTTTAGAAGTGATAAGGAGGAAAATAAATAAAGAAAAAAGGAAAAACTTGAAATCAAGACGATGGGGGACTCCTAGCTGGAATCAAACAACATTTTGTAGGACTTTGTTTCCTTCATCATTATTGACTTTGGCAAATTTTAATCAACTATATTTGGGATCTACGCAAATTACTAACTTGTTTCATACTGCTATTTTAACTGCACATTCTCATAATTTCAGTATGGAAGTACTTGCCCTGGATTTTGTACAATCATTGTTTATGTTCTGTCCAGTTCTGAGTATGGTTATGTACTTATGTGACATTGTTTGATGAGTAGAGTTCTGTCTAATAGTTCACCATAGTTTCTATCTGCAGCAGTAATTTTGCTATCTTTAGAAATTCTCCAGTTCAGTTTATTAACTCATACGTGGCTGCAGTTCATTGTACCATACCTAATAGGCTGGCATACTTTTGCAAACTCAATAAAGGCTGAAGATGCAAATCGTATAAACAGATCTGCTACAGATTTTGAATGGAACAGATAAGTGTAAAGCTTTGGGGGTTGGTTGCTAGGTAAGTAAAGGATGAACAGTCTCCTAATTAAATTCTTGTATGTATTCTCCTGGTTTAACTGCATTGAGTTTGTGCTCTCCATTATTTTGATAATTGCTCCTCCCCGCTGCTTGAATATATTTATCCACTTTTTTGTGTGTTTTGGAAACCCAAAAAAGGATGAAATCCTTAAATTTATTACTTTTTTGCTTAAAGTTATGCATAATCATTAACTTTCAACTTTTATACTCTACTGCAGTAACTAGTCGCTTTATTCACGAGGTTGGCTCGTTTCGGTCATCATGTTTAATGGCCATATATGTTCAATCTTAGGGTTAATGCACTCTACTATTTTTATATTTTTCCTGGCATACTAATAACTGATAATTTTAGAGTGGATCTATATTTACTGAATGACTAGTCTTGCTCTCTGAAATAAGAACTGGGGCAGTATAGCTTTAATTGTGGGTTATCATAAACAGAAATTGGGGTGAATCTCTTTTGTTGGGCTTGTTGCTTGAGATGATTTAACTTCCCTTGAATATTCGTCTTAATTGTGGGCATTAAATTCGCCTTGACTAATAAGTCCTATTGCAAGAGACTAATTCTCTGATAAGGTAGCTTGATTTAGCAAAACGTATAGAGTTTCAGACTTTCACTTATACATTTCATTGTAGTACAATAGCCTTAACTTTAAAAATTACATCAAGTGTGTTTTTGAAAAATAATAAAAATTGGAGTTGCCAAGGAATTCTCTTCTTTGTATTGCTGGGAGTAAGGTTGGGGGCACCATCAATAATTGACTAACCTTTTGTGTTCAACTAGGATGATCAGTCCACCTCACTAAATTTTGCAAAAATCCCCAAAATAAGTTCTCATGTGGCCGGTACATGACAATATCCCACAAAAACGTCGTCAATGTGCAGTTTTTCGAACATACTGGGGCTAAAATGTCACCCCCAATAGTTACGGGGTAGAAATAGCAATTTGCCCGGATTAAAGTCCAGCAGTCAAGGTTTCATGACTCAAAATAAGTTAATCATTACCCCATTTTAATTAACTATCGGTCTTTCTATAATCATTCTATTATTCCTCAACCAACAAACATTTTCTATCCTTATAATTTCAAGATCAAAGCAAAACACTAACAATGTAACCATCATTCTCATTGCAATTCACAATTTTATGATTCTCATTGAAGAATTTGAACCAAGTGTCCCTTAGTTTTTCAATATATTTGTTACTGAGTGAAGACGTCAGTCGTTAACTTATTTCCTATAATAGAGTTAATAATGTTGTAGGTCAAATTATTCTTCTCTATACTGTCATTAGGTTGTCATGAAAATTGCCATTCTTCCTTATTTATATGGTATTGAGAATAATATATAGTAGTCCCCGGAGCAGGTTAGACTTCATCAAAATCTTGTTAGAAAACGTCATTTAGGTTTACTTGTCCACCTAGTAACAGGGGTGGCTAAATTATTAAATCGTACTGGAAATTTATTTATAATTATGTAATGATCACAGCCAAGCTGCCAATTAAGCTTATTATATGAATTTTGTGTTCATGTCCTGGAATTGGTGTCTATGCTGTTATGATAAATGAACATGGCCACCAAGCACAAGACTAGTCTTCATTCACTTTATCTGCAATCTCTGCCTTTATCTTTTAGATTCAAGCTCCTCAAATTGCCAATGAGTTGTGAAATTCATGATGTCTTACAGACAAGGAAACATTTAGTTAGTTGTATGACCCCTTTTAGGACAAGACAAGCATTAATTTTTAATTTGTTTGTGTCTTATCAATCTATGACATAATTGTGCTTAATTAACTTCTATTAAGTATTTCCATTGACTTCTGGAAAAGTAGCTGGTGGGATTAGTTTTTCATCACATGCTATCCATGAATATATAATCCACTAATTGAAGGTCGACTGAAGTCATGCAATATATAAAAGTAGGTGATAATTTACGAAACCAATCCAATCATATCATCTAGGTTCCTAAATCACATTCCCAGGTCAAACTAGTACATTTAAAAACAGAGCAGCACCTCAAAGTTGTCTATTAAACCAGCTCCATTGACCTGTTTCAATATTTTAACGGTCAGTTGCCTTTGTCTACTAAAAATCCCAGTGGACTCAATGAGTACGAAAGGTATATATTAGAAAAGGAAGCTCTCCCTGAAAAAAAAAAAAATAGAGCCTGGAGGAAAATTATATTCAAATGCAAATTGCACATACTTGTATGCAAATATTTGCTTGATTGTTGACTTTACGTGTAGTTCAAACTCCTCGAAAAATAGATCTATTTTTTGTAGTAATGCTCAAGAAGTGCAGCAAGTCGGAAGGGCATGTGCATATTCACTGAAAAATTGTTTAATTCAGGGTACTGAAATCAGGAGAAGAATTTGGAACTAATGCTGCTACAACTATGTCATTACACTGATGGTTCTCACTTGCACTGCCCAACTATTTGAGACTAATGTGTAGGCTGTTCCTATGTTTTGCCTTGCTTTATCTACTTTAGTCAATGCTTTTTGATTTTTGTTGGTACTCATAAAGGATCGTACTAAAACTTGAGCTCGACTTTATGGAAACTCCTATTAATTAATGGAAAATAGAAAAGGAATGCTAGATTCAATTCTTGTACTTTAAAATGAGCATGGAGCAAGAGATAATGTTTTGTGAGATGGTTTGATGACATTATTCTAATTTCCATTGATGAAAGGAAGCCAGTAAGATATGTTTATTCTGAATTTCTGTTGGACTATTGATCATTACTCTCTTTTATTCAAGAATATGTGTGGTCATAAAAAGTGTATTGTCTGAATCTTGATAATAATAATAAAGTAGGGAAATTGTTTTGATTTGCAGTTATGTACCATATAATTTAAATATATTTTTAAAAAATATTTTGAATGGATTATCTTTACTGAATAATAACAGTTGGTAATATTACTATTTAGTCAAAACAATTGATATTATTTAAAAATACATTTAAATTGCATGGTGCACAAGAATTTTACTCATTATCTTTTAATTATTAAATCAAATTTTATCTTCATAATACTAATAAAAATCCCTAAAATGGGATTTAGTATTGTATTGTAGTTTAGTATTGTATTGTAGTTGGATTTGGTTAGAAAATGAATTTAAAAATTTAGATAGATATCGAGATCCAGACTGAATTTAAATAAGGAGACGGCTATCTACCCTCGAATCGTTGGAAGAAACTAACACGTAACATATGTTTTAAAAATAAAAATCGGTGTTTAAATTTAATTTTTTTAAAAAACTAAGGTTCCATTTCGATGGAGTGGATTTAAAATCAAGGGATTTACACAAACTAAAATGGAGAAAAACTATATGAATAAATTTGATTCACTCAAATATTAAGTACAAGTGGGAGAAGTGAGGAGATTTCAAATGATTAGGTTTTGTTGGGTATTTGAAATCCTCCTACTTATAAGTAATATTTGTATGAATTAAATCTATCCATTTAATTTCTCTCCATTTTGGTTTGTAAATGTATGATGTATTATTCTCTAATTTCGATTTCAAACGACTCTATCCAAACGTTCTAAAAAATTTCACTTAAAAATTAATTGAAGTCCTCGATTCCAGATGAAATGTTTACACGGGTAAGCTCAAAGCCGGTCAACGTTTGGTCTAAACAGATAACGATAAACTACTACTTTTTCTTCAGAAAGAAAAAGTGAAAATCAGACCTTTGAAATTTTGAAATTTGTGAAATTGAAATGTCCAAACCATTTGATTCATAAATTTTCAACGAAATAGTTTTTTTCTTTCGAAAACACTCTGCATATTGAAAAATACAAATATTATTCAATATAAACCTAATTTTTTAATATTCTCTTTTTCTGAGTTATGATCCATTACTAAAATGAATCAACATTGCATTAAAATGTAAAGTGCAGTTGATAGTGCATTAAATATAAAGTCCCTGTCAAAAAGAATATATATATATATAAAGTCAAAAGAAAAATACCAAAACAATTATGCATCATTTCACAGTAAGATATTTACATTAAAATAAGGATAAATGAGTGACATATTGTAAATAATAAAAAAGTTTAGGGATATAAATTTAGTGGATAGTTACTAAAATAGGACGAGTAATTTATAGTTTTATGTACCAAAATAAAAAAATGAGTAACTTATATTAGAACGGAGGAGTATTTATTAAGGACGGTGAACTTGAGGAAGTGTATATCAAAGTAATAATTTAATATTTTTATTTTTCAAAGAAGATATTAATATGCATCATGAATACAATAATCAAACAAAATACCCACGTACGTACTTGGGCACCTTCGTATTTGACTTATATAGAAATTAATAGTTTAATACCCACCGGAGCACCTTCTTAAAGTCTGTATTTGTCTTTTAAGTACTCTCTAAGTACGTGCAATTCGTAAAATAAAAGCCAATTTCAAGGGACATGCTTGTAATTCACAAGAATTTGCTTATTATCAATTTTTTTCTCTATCCTATATAAGTAGGTCAAATTCTAAAGATAATTTTTGTAATTATTCCTAAATTAGTGAGATGAGTTACTCATAAATTAAATAGAACATATATCTATATATATATATATATATATACTATTTAATTAATTGTATATAAAAGAGTGAGATGACAAACAAATTAAACACTAATTCAACATTTTAATTGGGTCAAACATGAAGAACGGCGGCGGCAGGAACGGTGGTCGTACGCCGTTATAAACTTGGGTGGCGGACGTGGAGCCCAACTTGCATATTCTTAAATTCTTATCAAACTCATCTCCAGCGTCTAATTAATAAAAATTTTAAGTTGACAAATATTTAATTTGGAATGAATTTAGGAGAGAGTTGACACTCTTGAAAGTTGACATTTTCGTTATGGAAAAGGTAAGCTCTAAGCCTTGTCAGTGTTAATTTCCTCTCCAAGTCAAAACCTTGAAGCTGTCTATAAAATGGCATACCATGTTCTACCTATTTTGGGATATATCAAGGAAGTTGAATAAAACTCAAGAAAGTTTTCATATTTTATTTGTAGACATGATTAATATTAAGGATGAAAAGCGGATTAAGATTTCAGTTGATGATGAAATTGAAGAAACTCTTTTGACAGAAGGAACGATGGAGGTAATTATACTTTTTCTTTTTCTTTTTGGATATTTATTGCAGTGAAATCCAGTTTTTCATCTATGAACGAAGGTTGAGAATCGAACGGTTCGATTCACCATAATCGAAACCATGTTACAAATTGATTCAAGTGTGTTTTCAAATTCTATAAATAACTTTCAAAATCACTTTTTCTTTCAAAAGTTATCGTTAATTTTGAAAATAAGTAATTTTGGAAGCTCTTTTGAAGTTGGAAAAACACACTCAATATGGCAATGTCTTTCTAAGTATTACAAGCGTAGATCCTTAAAAGAAAAAAAAACTCGTTATTATGTTAATTATCAATACTATATATTTCTATAACTAAGCTAATTCTCCAATCGTAATTGAAATCGTGTTACAAAATACCACAGTTTGGTAACGGTGATGAGAGCATGTACTCATTTTAAGTGATGTAATGGTATACCTTAAGTGGTGGTTAGAGTTGACTATCTACGTCGTAAGATTATGAATTCTACAGTCATCATTTGCTCAATAAAAAAAAGTTTGTACTCATTTTAAGTTTTGTAAATTAAATGCTTGAAATTAATAGTTATTATCTTCATATTAATTTATTATCAAAATTTTGAATTAATGTTTGTCGAATTAAGAAGGTAAAGGAAATATAATTTTTTTTTAAAAAGGTAACTTCTAGTTTTTTTTTTTTTGTTAAGCAGCAAATTAGAATCATTAAAACTTAAATTTTACCGTATAAAATTGAATTATATTTATTGTTGATTAAGAGTATAGATCTGGTCAAGCTCAATTAAACTTTTAATTAATAAGCTTATAGATAATGATCATATACCATATACAAGCAACATATGGCATATGCATCATAACCCACTAAGCTAGCCGTTAATATCGTCACTGAATACATATATAAGGATTGAAATTATTATCATGTTCTAAAAAATGTTCAAATTTAAAGAGATTAGTTAATTAAATAGACCAACTCTTTTCAATATTGTGATAGAATAATGAATCAGTTCAGGCGACTATAGATCCTCTTTAATTTTTTTTTAAAAATTCGTATTTATTTTAGTATAGGTCTGTATAGTTTATATCTAAAAAAGGGTCTCTATAGTTTTACTCTAATTCACAACTATATGTAATTACACATAATGACATAAAGGCACAATTAAAATAGAAGTCAGTCTCCCATAATCGTGCAATCGAGCAGGTGAAACGTGACACTAATTTTAAGTTAAACTTGATATTTATTATATTTGATTGAAAACTTAAAATGAAACGTGATATTAATTTTGACTAAAACGTGACTCTAATTTTAATCGAAATGTTGCGAGTGAATGAATCTAAGATGTACATATGAGACCTTGACTTATATATAATAAAGCATAAAATTATTGTAACAAGAAAAAGAAATAGAAAATTAGGTTTAAAATCTTAAAAGATTCCACCTAATTAACTATATGGAGTATTATATTGGTCACCAGATGAGCAGAAAAATAAGCTAATTAATTAGACCGCTAGCTAGCCTGCCATTTTACTATTTAAATCAGTCTTTCTTTTATACATATTTTTGAAATTACGTACGAAGGATCTTAAAATTAATTTTGGTGATGCAGGAAGTAGATAATATGATGAAAACAGGAAAAGTAAAGATGGAAGAAGTTAGAGAAGAAAATGAAAGATTGAAAGTGACATTATCTCAGATGATGAAAGATTATCAATCTCTGAAAAAGCAGTTCAATAGTAAAATCAAGGAAGAAGATCAAATCAAAGATTTAGCTCCTATGGCTGCATTTGATCATGATGATGATGATGATGAATCTGAGTTGGTATCTCTGAGCCTAGGGAGATTTTCAGGTGATCATTCCATGAAGACAAAACTAGGGCCTGGATTGGACTGGAAATCTAAACCTACTCAGCTTTCCTTGAATCTGAAACCTGGAAATGAATCCACGGAAGAAGGAAAAAACGACGTCGCGTCTCGAATGAGCCCGAAAACGTCAAGAAGTGGAGATGATATTTTGCAGCAGCAGCAACCAGCATTGAAGAAACCTAGGGTTTCTGTCAGAGCTGTATGCAATTCTCAAACGGTTAGTATGATACAATTAATTTTTGTTTGAATTATTAAGTAATGTTCTATGGTCTGATTTATATATATGAAAATTGTATTGATCGATCAGATGCATGATGGATGTCAATGGAGGAAATATGGACAGAAAACATCCAAAGGGAATCCATGCCCAAGGGCTTATTATCGTTGCACTGTTTCATCATCATGCCCTGTTAGAAAACAGGTTTGTGAATTTTAGTTTCAAGAAAACGAGAAATAAATAAAAGGATACATATTCACGTACTTTTATTAAACAAAATAATAATAACGTAACATCTCAGCACGGTGAAATTGATACGATTTTAGATAAAAACAAAAAAACATTAATTAACCAAACCAGTTTTCTAGTTAGCAAATTATTGGGAAAAGAATGATAAAAAAATATTATTTGAAAAAAGTATTAGGTAATGTGGACAAATATATCAGCTCGTATACATTTGAAAAAAGTGATGACACTTTTTAGCCTTTTTTTTCTTTATATGAACGGATAGTTTAGATTTCAGTTAATTTTTTTTTTTAAATATTTGAGTCAAACTTTGGTCAAAATTGAATCAAATGACACTAGTTAAAAGATACAATTGGTGCGAACAAATTTTTGTCTTATTAATTAATTTTTAGTACAAAATATTAATTATTACTAAAAGTATTAGGGTGTATTTTCAGGTGCAAAGATGCATGAATGACATGAGGGTTCTTACCACCACCTATGAAGGAACTCACAACCACGCTCTTCCACCTTCCGCCACCTCCATGGTGTCTGCCACCACGGCAGCTGCCGCTACGCTTAACTGTGGCTCCTCCACGTCGCCACCACGCATATACGGAGTCTCACCCACCAATCCTTTTGGATTCAATATCCCTAATTCATCATACAACCCCATCACCATCTCCTCATCATCATCACAATCACAACCCACTGTTATACTAGACCTTACTAAACCAAATCACACCAACAAATTCTCATCAACCCTATTTTCTTCTCCAACATCTCTCAACTTTTCATCGAACAAGACTCTTCAAAATGCAGGCTCGGAAAGCATATTTCCGAGCATGAACATCGCATCATCACCTTTCCCTCGATCTACTTCTTTTTACAAGGCTGCAAATGAACAGAAAAACCATACAGCAATCACACGAGATCCTACATTTCAATCAGCGTTAGCAGCTGCAATAACATCAATATTTGTTGGAAGAAATTCAGGATTGAATTTTAATCCGAATTTTTCTCAACAATCCACAAGTACTAGTAATGGAAGCATAGGGTGTGCAACGAGTTTCTTGAACAAATTTCCTCAATCAGTAATTTCACAACACAAAGTCGATTTTGCTCCATTGACATTGTCAACATCAAAATCTCAGGCTATTCCTTTTGAAGATGAGGATAAAGAGATCAAATTGCTATGAGGGAGCTGGTTATTTGTATTACTTTTTCACTTGACGGGTTACATGGTTTTAAATAGCTAGGAGAGAATGATACTGTAATTTAGTCATCCGCTTTCGTACAACCAAGGGCATTTTCGCCCAAAAAAATTAGCCAATTCGGCCAAATGTACAGTTTTATCTCATAAGATTTTTAACACCCATTTTTTTTTTTTTTTATAAGGAGGAAATATCGAAGGTCCAAACTTATCTTAATCTATCTTTTTATCATAAAAGAGTATGAAATATTAATACCACACAAATATCCCAAAGAAATTCTTTTATCAAAGATATTTTATAATTTTAAATTCACTTAATTTTTTATGAAAAGACACGAAATGAATGCAATTGCAAACTAACTTATTAGAGCAAATCCTGTTGTTACAAACACTTAATAAATAATGAAAAGTTGAAGATGGATTGCTTAGTGATGTGGGAGAGTAAGAAAGTTCAATTTTCAACTAAAAATAATTGAAAATTCATCGTAAAGAGAGCAGGTATTCCTCCATTGCTTAGTGATGTGGGAGAGTAAGAAAGTTCAATTTTCAACTAAAAATAATTGAAAATTCATCGTAAAGAGAGCCGGTATTCCTCCATTGCTGCAATAATACTTCAACAAAAAATAATTGAGAATCACAATGGACTCTCAGGTGGCCCAATTTGAAACAGCATTTGCAAATGGGCTCATTTGCGAGGCCCAACAATGAAAGAGGGAAATGGATAACAAAGTGCGATTTATCAAAATAAAATCATCACGATTCTAGTTCTAGGCGAAGTCGATCTTGAAAAGACTGGTATTCATTACCTCAATCTGCAGGGACCTATTGTTCAGACAACACATTAGCTGAGTATCGATAGACCAAATTAAGCCCCTCTTCAAATGCTTGCTCTGTCTCAGCTAATTATGTCATTGCAACAGAAACAATCGTGTGTTTCTGATTCTAATGGCCCATCTCGACTGTCGTGATCAATGGCCACAACGAAGCGCGACTTCTCTCAGAATCTATTTGGTTCCAGGCAAGGACAACAAAGGCATGTATTTATGCTGAGAGATAGTCACCTAACTTCTTCCATCGGATTTTCTGCCAAACAAATTTTAGCAAGTATTGTTTCAGCCTCAAGATTCAAAAGATCAAACATTTAAAAAGGGACCCTTCTTAGGCTACTGCTACTGAACTAACGCCTGGAAGTTTCTTCAGCCCCCTCTTGTCCATCAACTTTCTGATCTTGTACACATCTTTCCATTTCTCTTGCCCAGCATATATATTAGACAATACCACAAAAGGAATTGGATTTTCAGGCTCTAATTCCAAAAGTCTCAGAGCAAGTTTTTCTCCTACCTCGGAACCTAAGTACTGCTGAGAAGCACCAAGAACAGAAGCAGCACAAGTTTCTTGTGTTGCTTGAAGGAGTTCAAACGCCTCCTCCAGTCTGCCTGAACGACTAAGAAGATCGATCAAGATACTCAAATGCTTTGAAGTTGGATTCAAACCATATCCCACTGTGAGATATCTGAAAATCTGAAATCCTTTATCAACTTGGCCAGAGTGGCTACATACCCACAAAAGGCAACTGAGAGTAACCAAATTTGGCTCAACATTTTGCTTTACCATTTGATTGAAAATCTCAAAAGCAGCTTCGCTCTGCCCATGCATTCCGTATCCAGAGATCATGGCATTCCAGAATGCCGGATCATTAGGCTTTTCATGAAACTGGTTGAAAATATTGCAAGCTAAAGATGGTAGTCCACACTTCATATACATATCAATGATTGAAGTAGCCAAGGAATTCATCATCAATGATCTCCATTCTTGCAGCATATGCATGAATCTGATTTCCATATTTTTGCAGCGATAGAGATGAACAAGCTGCTAACAGGCTAGTTATACACCTTACACTAGGTTTTACACCACAAGAAAGCATTTTCCTGAAGAACAGAATAGCTTCCTCTGCTTTTCCTAGCTGAGAGAAACCACTGATCATGGAGTTCCAGGAAGCCGAGTCAGGTTTCAGCTCTGCCTCACTTCCTAACACAGTAAAAAGATTAACAGCATTTTCACTTTGACCATTTAACATCATTCCAGCTATCATCGAATTCCATGTTATCAAATTTCTGTAACTTCCCATTTCACTGAATACACTATAGGCACATTTCCAGAAACCACATTTCGAATACATATCCACAAGTGCAGTTCCAACATTAGTATCAAATTCTAGTTCAACTTTCACTATAAACCCATGAAGCTGCTGACCAAATATCGAACGCCTACCATTTCCACAAGCAGAAAGCACAGAAACAAATGTCACTGCATTAGGTTTCTCACTCAACAACTCTACCATTTCCTTAAACTTGTGTATCACCAATTCAACAACACCATTCTGAGCAATCCCCGATATATAAGCATTGTAGAAGACAACGTTTTTGTTCTCAATCAATCCAAACAAATTTGTCGCAAAACCCAACTCCCCACAATTCAAATACATCGTCATAAGTGACGTCGCTGCATAAGGATCACTTTCTACACCAATCTTTACCGTCAAACAATGCACTTGCATTCCATTATCGACATTCCCGCACGCAGATAACACGCTGGCTACTGTAACCGAATCAAGCTTAAGGTTAGGCACACTAAAGTGTTCAAAAACTCTAAAACCTTCTTCATATAACCCATTTCGTGAATATCCGGAAATGACAACATTAATAATAGATACACTTGGGTGACGAATTTCGTCGAACAGTTTGGAGGCACTATCGACTAGACTCAGTTTCATGTACATATTAGTGAGGTCCGTAGTAGTGTGCTTATTCATAAACCCGGACTTGAAGAGGTGGGCGTGGAGCATTTCTCCATGGGATACGGCCTTAAGCTCGGCGCAGGCTTTAAGGATGTAAGGAAAAGTGAAATTCGAAGGAGGAATAGAGGCAGAGTGGTTGTGCGTGTAGAGAGCAATGGCTTCTTTGTAGAGTCCATCTTTTACTAGCTTTGCTATTTGGTGCCTCATGGGCTGCCGCCGACGATGAACTACATTGCCGGAAAAAAACAACTGCTCTGCTTGTAAGAGGGAAAATGGTACGGGAGAAAAAGACTTGGTTATTTGAAATCGTAATTAGGGTTAACCGTAGGCATGGTCATTGACGACATGTAAACAATCGAGTCAAATTTTGACTCGAAAAACTTCTCTCACAAGGTCTTATTAATGTGTGTTTTTTTATAATATTATAACAATTAATTTATATATAAAAATTATTTTAAATTAATGATATTACTTATTTCCAATTAAAATTTCAATTAGCTAGAATCAATTGTTAAAATTAGTATATTATTATCATTTAAAATATTTCGCTGTTAGAAAATATATACTAGTAATTAATATTTTTAGAAGAAAAACACATCTATTGGAGTTTTCCATGTACAACTATTTTATCATTTCTAGTTGCATAATTCATAATCATGTTAGAATTAGAAGAGTTTACATAACGAAAAAGGAAAAAAATACGTAGAACAAAATGTAAATATTGATGAATTTGAGTGCAGCACATATTTTATTATTATTGAATAAAGATAAGAGGTGGTGATAATGTTAACAGCTCTATACTAATTAGACTCACGAGAAAGAACAAATCCAGTACTCCAAAAGAGAGGGAAAAAAATATTAGGTTGTATTATGAAAAGCCGGAAAAAAATTGCTTGAGGAATGCCAGTTTCATCCTACAACTAAAAATGCCAGTTTTTTGCAGAATAATTTACTAGTTAATGAGAAGTAAACATTTGTACAAGATCTATCATCAAAAAATGGGGGAACAAATCTTGTTAACTTGAACCTGAATTATGATTATGATGCAACAAAGAAAGTAACGGAAACTATTAACATGAAGCTACATTACATCTTGAAACTAAGGTTTCCACTAAGGTTTCCACTGAGGTTCCCACTGCTAGTCCATCCTTCTTGAACTTGAACTGAGTACTGCATATGCCAAAGCACATCCTCCACCGTGGGTCGACCCGCTGGATCTTTGCACAGGCAGTTTGTAGTGATCTGCACCACTGTTTTCAGTGATTCATACGCAAATGTTCCACGCATTGAGGGGTCGATCATGTCTCGTAGTTTTGATGGTGATTCTGCTAAGCTCTTCTCTAGCTGGTTATAACACCAAATTAGATGATGTTAGATCACTAAAATGTTTAGGACATGGAAGATGATTGTTGTTTTACCTGAAATTTAAGGTCATCTACTTCACTCTGTGAGTTCATAGGTTTACCAGTGATAACCTCAACAAGAATAACTCCCAACCTGTAAAATGTCTTCCTTCTCTGGATTTTCAGTATCTTGTTTATGTAGAGGGCTTTCTGGGCCAACCTGTAACGGTGAAAAGATGAAATTGTTGAGTTCACATGCGTTATCAATGGTGTATGCATTTGAATGAATTTACCTTAGATGGTAAATTAATGTTGTAGCTGCTAATCCTTGCAGTGAGAGTGTCATCCAAGAGAATGTTGTCACTTTTGAGGTCGTTTCCAAGTACACCACCCGTGTGCAAGTATTGTATACCTCTTGCTACGCCCATGGTGATCGCCATTCTCTGTGGCCATTTCAGCACTTCCCTCTTTCTCCAATCTGCAATAAATTAGGTGAGCATTTACTCTCTGAAAACTCCGATTACCTGTTTTGGAAGGTAAGTGGTTAAATGTACCGATAAGGTGGTCTCTTAATGAGCTGTTTGACATGCTTTCAAGCACAATAAAGACGGTGCTAGCTGTGCTCGGATGGTCCTGGTAAGAGACGATGCAGTGGCCAAGAACGCTGACCAAATGCCGATGCCTCAGCTTTGATATTACTTCCATGTGCTGGTGAAGAGCTTGAGCTGAATGCTTCTGTTTTAACTTCAGACATTTCACTAGGACCGCTGACCCATCTCTAAGCCATCCCTTGTAAAGCTGTACAAATCAAAATACACACACACACACACTTAATACATGCCAGGAGAGACCAATTTTGACTAAAAATTTCAACCAAACTGTTTTGGCTAATGATAGAAATAAACGGTCGAAAAGTAATATTAGATCATATGAAGAAAGGTATTAGTTGCATTGAAAAAGTGTTAATCATGGCCAGTCTACAAACTAATACTTACTACTCTCTTTTGTATGGCCTATTACCTTTCTTCATATGAACTAATACTTCTCACTATATATTTCGGTTTTTATTTACCTGACCCTGTGATCCTTCTCCCACAAGATTAGATGGATCGAAGTTATTCGTAGCGTCTTCCATTTCCTCGAGTGTGAACACGTGATAAGGAGGGAGTCCGATGGAGGTCATCCTCATCGGCTGTGGGACGTGCCCTGCATATGAAATGCAAACAATTAAACAAAACTTATATGAATTATATTGCAACATATATAGATTGGTAACAAGTGATCCTATGGACTTACTTCCGATTGGAGAGCCACGAATGGGGTTTTTTTCTATCACAAAGCTGTCATGCTTACTTCTTTTCCCATGTACCCTTTTGTAGATAACCAGAATCAACAACCCCAAAACACCTAATACTAACACAATACACCCAATAATTCCAACAACTATGCCCAGTTTCAGGGTAGATTCGCCCTTCTGGTTTCTTGAAGGAGGCTTAACAGCTAGTGCATCTTTCTGACAGAAGGAAGAGGGTCTTTGATACCTTGAGGTTGTGTTAGAAAGACAGTTCAACATTATAATCACTCTTTTATTCCCCACGTTTGATGAAAGGCAAGAAGGCAACTTCCCTATCAAAAGATTACTTGAGATATCGACAAAGGTGAGATTGCGATTGCACAAAAGATTAGGAGGAAATGCACCAGTCAACTGGTTCTTGGAAAGACTAATGTACTGAATTGATGGCATTGAGAACAAAAAGAAGGGATGCGCCCAATTAGTTTGTTGGAAGAAAAATCAACAACTTGTAGCTTATTCAACTTGTTCAAATCTTGAGGGATTTCAGATTTTAATGAATTGTTTCCAAAAGAGATTCGGACAAGATTGTTGCCTAAAGAAGGGATTTTGGGCCCTAGATGGTTATGACTCAAATCCAGTTCTTCAAGCAATGATAAGCTACTTAGATCTGGCACACTTCCATTGAACAAATTATCACTCATGACAAGACTTTTAAACTCTGGTAAGTGGAAATTGATTGAGGAATTTCACCAAACATGAAGTTGGCACTTATATTCAGCACTTGAAGTGATCGAAATCGATTAACTTTAGCTGGCAAAGGACCCCATAATCCTAAAGAAACTAATGACAGCTTCTGCAGACTTGTAAGCTTAGTTAAAACAGTGAAGAATGAATCGATTGAGAAGCTACGAGAAAGAGTTTGCTGAGAAACTGCAAAGTTTGAAGCAGAGAGCTTGGGCATCTGAGAAGGAGAGCTTTTGTTGCCTACAATGGTTAACTCAGTAATGCGATTACCTGAACATACGATAGAGAGAGAAGAAGTAGGAGAGAGAAAGCAAAAGCTGGTCCAGTTGTTCCATGATTGAAGAACTGGTGGATATTCAAGAAACTGCTGAACTTGAAACAGTATTCTGCTCTCTGTTGGGACTAATTGTGCATTGCAAAACGGAGAACATACAAGCAGAAACACAGCAGAAAACAGCAACCATGAATCTCTTTCCATTCTTGAAAAATCAACAACGACAGAGCTATATTGTTGTGAAAATCTTGATGAATCTTTGAACTAAACAGCTTCAACCATCATAATACAAAAAGGGGTGGCCTTGATTTCACCTGAAACATCCCATAAAGATAGAATATGTGATCATGAACTGTTGAAGATCAACTTTGTAATAAAGTGGCTTACCTTTTGCCTATGTACAACTCGGTAGTTGTACGTGATAAATTTTTTGAAACTTGTAATTATAAGTAAATAAAATCAAGAAAAAGGCACATTTTCTGTCAGAAAACAGGTAGTGGTTGAGGTAGGATTGGATGAATGTTGAAGGGTTTCATTCAGAGATCTGAAACTGAGAAGTTTCCATGTAAAATGAAATCAATTGGATTGTCTTTTAGTGATGATGCACGAAATTAAAGGAAAAATGCACATATTTTGATCCCTGATCCTGCGCTGCGCGGGGTACGGTATTAAAATGCAGTCGGTTCTGAAGCCGTAGATTCTGCGTACAAAGTCAACGAGGTTTGAATTCAAACGCTTCGTTTGTAGGTGTGCGTGTGGTTGACCATTGGAGTATGGTGGACTTGCATGTAGGGGAAGAGTGTTCATTTGGCAAGGGAGGCATGTGGGGTTTCTCGTGAATGGATGATCATTTTATATGGAATCATTAGTTGCAGTTTTCAATATCAAATGGACTTTAAAATTTATAAACCGAATGTTGCGTCCATCATATCTAAATATATTTGTTATTAGTAAATAATTAATTGTCACCCTCCACCTTTTCGACCGACACGTTTATTTCGGTGTCATGCAAAAAAAAAAAAAAAAAAAAATTCCATCACCAAAATTAATATTTTAATAATTCATATTGTACTTTTTATATATACATGGATGCTGGCTATTGGGTCCAACGTATTTCAGAAGTGTCTGGATTTAAATTTTTATTCATGTCGAGTTTAACCGATTCAGCCTAAATTACTTGGTCCTATCAATTTTAATTTATATTATTCATCACCTAATTAAGTAAAATACTTAATATAGATTATTCAATTTTAATGGAACTAATTACTTGGTAGTTTCATAATCAGCATTTTTTTAACACTGACTTTGGAAAGAAAATTTAAAATTGATCAGCTTCGGTAAAAGTTATACTAACAAAAATGAAGTTTTCTATCTTAAATGTGTTTATTATAAATTTAATATGTGTATATATTAATTTTCTAAAATAATATGATATGTCTCATTATTCGCCCAAAATTCATTGAAAACTCATTTGATAGGGTCTAGACTACCGAACTTATCTTTCGATCTTTCCAAAACCTAATCCATTATTTAATCGCTCAAATAAAAATAATGTTTTTTTCTCCGTCAAGAGAAACCATGTTACAGAGAAGTATAATAACACTTTTCTTAATAAAAATATCCCATTATAGAGGTTAGGGTATTAGATGTTCATTATAATATGCCCCATCTACTAACACTTTAATTATTGAATATAATTCAACCCAAATATTGGGGTACAATTTCCTAGGGAAGTACAAAGTGCATAGTGGAGTAGTATTAATTTTAAGTGATTGACAGCATTATCAGTTTCATTTAAGACTCTATTTACTGTTGCATTGTATGTGGCCTAGCAAAAGAAATTAATGGTTTGTTTGTGTGAATTAATGTAGCTAGAGACTGCACAGACTAACATCAAGGACAAAAAAATATACTAAAATCGAATAAGTCATTTATGCTGCATTAATAACCTGCTGTCATTGCTTTGTACGTACCAAAATGTGAAAATATGACACAAATGTCATGTACAAATTATAAACAATATCTCATGAGAAACACTTTTTAGCATAAGATTTTAAATGTAAGATGAATTTTCTTACATATATAAATTTTATAAAAACAATTGGAATTTATTTTAGAATGATTAAGTTATCATATCTTTCCAAAATTAATCAAAACATTTATTTTTATTCTTGAGCTATTCAAAAGTTTTTTTTTTTTTAACAAAATCAGTGATAATTCGACATCTGAATATGTAAGAGTGCCTTGAAGAAGGTCCCAATATAATCATTTTGAACTTAACTTCATCAGATATTTTGAATGGATTGGGCAAATGAAATTTTATTCAAGTGAGTACACAAAATACTTAAAAATCGAACAACAAATGGGAATTACAACCCAATTTTTTTTTAAAAAAAAAAGAAAAAATCCATCAGATATTTCTGAATCTAAAGCATTCATAGCCAAAAGTGCATCAACTTATAACATTAAATTCATGATTACAATATTATGAAAAAATATATATATGTGCTGCCTTAAAAGGGTGGCATTAAAATATTTTTAGTACCGGCCCCATATATATGTCATAGAATAATAATCAAGAGAACAAAATGGGCAGAGCACCTAATTCCCACGTGCATGGATTGGTTGTGTCGGCCGGTGTGTGTGTTTTAAATTATTTAAATTAGTTTTATAAGAAAATTTTAAAAATAGTTGGTTTTTTTTTTTTTTAGAGAATTAAAAATAGTTAGTGTTGAGAATAAAGTGTTTTGTGTTAAAAATTGAAAATATTTGCCAAAAATAAATTTTAGCAAGTTTGCAGAAATATCCCATTAATTGATATTGAGTAATAAAAAAGAGATTAAAAATGTAAATAAAGTTTAAATTGCTTTATTATCTTTTAATAGAATCAATTTAAAGTGAATTTTTTCAATCCAAAAACTAAACTTGATTTTATGTGTGAATCTCCTGTCATCTCATCCTAATTAATGATTCGATTCGTTTCACCTAATCCTTTCATTCTCTGCAATTTATTTGTCTTTTTCTTGTTGTAAGTAGGTACAAAATATCCTCAACTTCAATAACATGAAAACAAACTTTTACAGCGATATAATCATAGAAAATTGCATTTTTTTTTAACTTTTCATACTGTTCGAGCACTGTGGGGTTTATAAGTTTCAACTTGTTCTTGGTGGTGTTATGAATGTGCAGAATTTTATGACAAGTGTCTTTTAATTAATTTTTATTCACTTTCAAGATTTTATATGGAAATCAATTTATTTTAGGAGCACTCTTGTGAGACCGTCTCATGTATGCCGGACATGAGATTTGAGTCATTTTTTAATAAATTATTATCACTTTTTCATAATTTGTTATCACGCTTTTCATAAATTGTTATCACTTTTCATAAATTGTTATCACTTTTTAATTTGTTATCACTTTTATACTAATTTGTATCACTTTTTTAAAAAGTGATAACAATTTATTAAAAAGTGATTTGGTCTCATGCATGAGACGGTCTCATACAAGTTTTTGCCTTTATTTTAACGTGTCTTGAGACAGATCTCGTTTAAGTATCGTATTATTGCATTTGTTTATTTATTTTAATGGATGAATTTTGTCTGTCTTGAAAAATGGGGACTCATGTATCCCTATTATACTAATGGAGAGTTGAGATTACCTTGATTAATTTTGCTTATTTGTCGCTTTTGATTGATTTTGCTTTACGTGTCAATTTATTGTACATTTTTTTCACATGTCAAGCTTACATAATATCCTCAATGTAAATACAAAATTTGAATAAGACAGTATAAATGGAAAGCATTTGAATTTGTAAAGTTATTAAATTTCTAAATTCATGAGATTCTATTTTTATAATTACTATTCTTTTCTTCATTAATAAAATTTATTGGGATTTAGTTTATTAAAATTTGATATCCTATTATATTATAGTTTAAAATTTAATAGAGTATTTTTAAATCCACATACTAAGCGGGATCTCCAATAGTTACTTATAAAAAGCTCATGGTCAAACTAATCAACTAAATATATAATCATGCATAGAGATGCTCATCTTCTTGGCCTATATCTTAATTATGATTTTTATTAGAGATTAAATTAGATTGCATGCCTTAAAAGTCAATAATTGATGACAATGCAGATCCAATGTTGGATCTCTATGGAAAAAATGTGATGATTATATATTGCTAAGTCATAATTAAGTGATATGTAAAATAAAACGAATGATAATACATAATAATATTCGTCGGTAAAGTAATTATATTTATAGATCACAAAAAAATCATAAGGTGATATAATTTCATAGATTTAATCTCTTAAGACGAGATTTCATGACTTATACTTAACCGTCTCATGAGGATGAGTTGTGAACAAGAGGCTAGATAGTAAACAAATATCAATTAATAAAAAAACAGATTATAAATAAGTATAATATTTAGTTTAAATTCATTTCATGCAACATTATCTCACATAAAAGTTTGCCTTTGATCAATTTAAATTAAAGTTTTGTCCCACTTAAAAGACATTCTTTAGGTGAAAAGTAGAGAGAAACATGAGATGAGAGGAGAGAGTAATCAATTAGGTGTATATATGTAATTTAATTAGTAAACTAAAGTCATTCAATTATCAAGAAAATAAAATAACAATGTATTTCACCGACGCATTACAGCATTAGTAGGCATTGGATTTAATTTTATTTCTTATTGTGTGGAATAAAAATATTTTGTTCAGTCATTACCAATCCACAGATTTTAAGTTAAGAAAGAGCCGCCTCCATGTAGGACTCCTAATTTGCACGCTAAATATTTATTTATAAATTAAATGATAAATCTATTTTTTTTTTTAATGAAAAAGAAAATGATAAATTTATGTTAAAAACTTTACTGATGGGCTTTCCCTCCTCAACGTCTTAAAAGCAAACATGTAGGGGGTGATGGTAGATTAGTAGGGGGTAATATGGATGGGAATGTGAATTGAATCAACAAATTCGCGATCTTTTTATTTGTGTATTAATTATATTAATAATAATATATTGATACAATTAATATGTAATTTAATATATTTAAATTTTACTTTATCATATATTATATGTAATTTAATAATAAGTATATAATGTAATGTTGACATTAATTAATTTTAATTATTATATATAATAAACAGAGTTTAATCATATGATGGGCTTGGGTCTGGGCTGGGAATGAAATTAGACTCGTATGTTGGTTAGGGCCTATATTTGGATATTTAAAAGCCCAATAAATCATACTGTCATCTTGGACCTTGGCCCATCATTTTAAGCTCAAAGCAAATTAAGACTGAATTTGAATCTGAAGCAAAACACTGATGAGAGATGGTACCAGCATGGCATGATACTAAATAGTTTGTTGGAAAAAAAAAGCATGGCATGATACTACCTTAGTTTGTTGAAAAAAAAAAGCATGGCATGATACTACCTTAGTTTGTTGAAAAAGAAAGAGAAGTGACTCACCACAAGATGTTATTTCGAATGCAGATGACTCCGAGAGTTCCCCAAACACTTGAGCGAGCGAGCGAGAAAACTGCTGAATGAAGCGATTGAGGGCAGTCCTCATGCATAGCTTCTTCCGGTTATTCATTTTAATGAGATCACCCCGGGAGTTCCCCAAACACTTCAGTAGGCAATTAACAAACTGCCCAATGAAGCGTTAAAGGGAACTCTAGGGGAAAACTCATGCATTCTGTTCATGATTGGATTCCTAGCTACACCTCACCTGTATATATATAGTGAGCCCAGAGGGCTGTAGTCTTTTGTTGCAAGTTTAAGTTTCTCTGGTTGGGGGAAACAGAAAAAAGCCAAACTAGTCGTTGCACCTGGCTGTAACCATGGGCTAGGTGCAGGAACAAAAAGATTGGCATATACTCATTCTCAGCATTTTCCAACTTGTTATATACCAGATTCTGTGAAGAAAATCAGGCGTTTTCGGAGCTGAAGATAAAAAGTGATCATGGCCAAAAAGAAGGAAGATGACATGCATGGATTCCCTTCATTCTCGACCAGGTTCCAACACTCCCTGTTTTCTCGACCATACCTTAACTCAAAGGCCAATTTCATTTTATTAGTTTTTTGCTTTCATAATCTGCATGGGTACCTGATTGATTACGATGCTTCTTATTGACCTTGTGTTATTTTTTTGGCATAGCAATAGCATAGGCATTGTCAGTCTTAATAATATAACCTTAATAATTACTAGTATATTTTTGTGACTTTCAAAGTAAACTATATGAGTACAAAATAGCTCATATTTTACAATATGAAGGTTCTTTTTGAGTCAATCTCTTGTATAACAGTTGCATATGGATGAAACACGCAAACTAATATAATTGAAACATGCAAGTTAGATTTCACTGAAACTGAAACGTGACGAGTACACTGTGCATATGACATGAGACTTGATGTATTGTTTTTACATATGATTTGCTTTTGATTTCAAGCTACCTAAAGGGTCAAATTCTCTTATGAAATAATATGTGTGGCAAAAGGCATTGGAATTGGCACTTTTGCATCGAATATCTTGTTCAAATTCTGTGTCCCACTAAAAGTTGAGACGGGATATCCTGCCACATAGTTTTGTGTATAATTAATTTTGTAAGATTTATATCGCAGCATAGAGGTGGTAGTCAAAATTATTATTCCGTTTTGGTCATTTAGCCAAGTTTCTCGACCAGGTTCATTCAGAGCTAGCGGTTGATGTTTTTGTTGTTAGATTAAAGAAGATCCTGCAGTGTGAAGGCTTGGCTTGGCTTGGCTTTCATGCATCCTCTCCTAACATGGGAAATAGGCAGCATCTCTTGGCTTGGGGAGACTAACATGCATTGATGTGAGTCAATACTCAATACTACTCTCACCGATACAATTTTAATTGGTCAAAGGAAAATGACACAAGTATTAAAAAAGATTTGTTTATTAATATTAAAAATTTATAGCGAAGGGTAAATAAGTATTTTTAATTTTATTTGAGTTAATTTTAAAGTCAACTTTATTGAAATGGTTAATTGAGCATTGGAGTGTAAATAAGAGATGTTTGTAAGGATTTTGTTTAAGATAATAGTGTTGTTTTTTTGCTATTTTGAATATGAAAAAATAAAAATAAGACGTGAATTTTTTTATTTGATCGAGCAATAAAAAATGGGATGAAAAGAGTATTAATGAAATTTCACTTTCAGGATCCGAAAAGAATCCTAAACGCTTTTCTTTAATTATATAGTTTCATATTGTGAGGTTTTTTTCCGGTGGTAGTCCGATTATATTAATTTTAAATTCTAAATGTACTATGTATATGATGATCATCTCATGAAATCCATTGAACTTGATTACTCCATGTACACTAACTAATCCGGTAATTGAAATGCTCATGTATATATTACTCCATCCTATGAGGCCAACAAATCGTTTGATTCAGGTTTATAAATTTTTTTAAATTTTTAGGGGTCTATTTATTTTTTTTAAAAAGTAACTTATGTATACTCGTTTCGTGTGTGCAATTCTTTGAAAGACAAATTTAACTCAATGAAGTGATGGAGGGATCTTAGACTCTAGTGGGAGTCCAGAGTCAGTACTTCATAGATAGGAAATCAATTAATATAAACTCCATCTGTTTCGTAACCAGTGGAGAGTAAATTTGGAAGATGTGTAAAAAATTAGTTAAAATAAATATTAATTAGAAATACAATTTAATTTCTAAAATAATATAATAATTATTATAATACGGAGTATATAGTTGGGCACTAATGAACCTAGTCGCAACCATGGGTAAGTGTAAAACTAACTACTAATTAAGAAGGTCGAATATATATATGCAGCTTCCTCCATTTTTCAGATTTTCTAGTTGACAACAGCCTGTAAGAGTATATAGTACACACCCTCGTAAAGAGATGTGAAATTAAATACTATGGGTTCCATTTGGATGGAATGGATTTGAAATCAAGAGATTTGAGATAATATATCATGCACTCACATAAACTAAAATGGAGAAAAACTAAATGAATGGATTTGATTCACTCAAATATTAAGCACAGTGAGAGAAGTGGTATGATTTCAAATGACTAGGTTTTGTTGGGATTTGAAATCCTCCCACTTATAAGTAATATATGTGTGATTCATTTAGTTTTTCTCTATTTTAATTTGTAAATGTATTGTGTATTATCCTCAAATCCATCGATTTCAAACGACTCATTCAAATGGAGCCCGAAAGAATTTTATTCCACCTAATAATTTAAGGCTTCATTTGGATGGAGTGATTTGAAATCAAGAGATTTAAGGATAATATATCATACATTTACAAATCAAAATGGAGAAAAACTAAATCGATGGATTTGATTCACACAATATTACTTAAAAGTGAGAGGATTTCAAATACCCAACAAAATTTACTGATTTGAAATCCTCTCACTTCTCCCACTTGTATGTGTTTACTATTTGAGTGAATCGAATCCATTGATTTAACTTTTCTCCATATTCTATTTTGTGTGAATGTATGTTATATTGTCATCAAATATCTTGATTTCAAATTAGTCCATAAAGCCTAAAGTTATTAAGAGACATGAAATTAATGAATTTTATTATATAATTTTCTAAACCTAACCTAGATACATTTCCGACCAGGTTCATATATATATACACCCGCAGCCGCACGTTGTGAATGCAAAAGGTTCCATCTAGCTAGCTATTAAATAGGTGAGATGTAATGTAATCCAAACAAATCATATAGAAGATGAGAAAGGAAGTCATGTGTCCACTTGAGTTCTCTCAAACTATTTCACTGATCAAGACTAGTGCAGTCTGCAGTGAAGTGTTTGGGGGAACTTTGGTTGTCATCTGGTCTTTATGGAATGCACAAGGCAAACACATATTTGGCACTTAATTGGATGAAATATAATTTGCAAGTCCTATGCTATGGCCATACACTACTATTAATTCTTCCTGTTCTTACATCCATCATATCATAGTAATACTTCTACGGATCGATCATACTCCCACATACAATCCCCTTTAATCACAACTCCAAATTGGAACCATAGTATTTATTTACATGAAATTTGATAGATCGCTCTAAGATATACAGATAGCTAGGTATATGTTGGAGTTAAAAAAGATTTATATATTCCATAACTTGTTTCTCCCTAATTTTCATTCCAAAATTTTTAAAGGGGATCTTTATTTAAAAGGCCTAGTCAACATAAAATCTCATTTATTAGTCTTAATTAATATTAAAAAAATTGTCCAATTTTGGTCTAAAATAGTCAAAAATTAAAAATATTGTCGTTTTATGTTACAACTCACGTGAATGTCCAATTTCAACCCAATACAAGTATGTTGTCCTATTTTAATTGGCCCCAAATTAATTAAATCCTTACGTGACATAAAATGATATGATTTTCAATTTTTCAATGAGTTTGGTTTCAATTTCTTTTTTAAATGACTATTGAAACTACATCAAAACGATTAGATTTTTTTTTAATCAAAATTTGGCAGTAAATAAGACATAAGAACCAAAAAAATAAAAATAATCAACTCAAAAGATGCGAAATTGCAAACTAATTAACTAACCCCCTATATACAGTCCCAGATGCGGTGACTATATACACGAAGGGCCCGGATCAATCCAAGTTGACCTTATGGACCCGTCAAAAAAATAATAAAAATTTATGGGTAAATGCCTTCTCAATAAATAAAGTTGCTTAAAAATATTTCTATTATAGATTATAGATTAATGTATTTAAAAGAATATATAAAGACACTTAACAAACTATTTTGGAATATGATTACTTGTTATGTTAAAATATCTGTACAGACAGCTATTTCTGTAGTTTTGTAGTAATTTAATTTCTATTAATTAAATACAAATTTTCGTCCAATACATTACATATATTTCTGATTGAGAGAATAAAATATATATGCTTTTGAGAATTCGTCATTTTCTCGCTCTAGCTAGGTCACAGTATATACCTCTCGACCGATCTCTATCGATTTGGTATTGCAGTTTCTTTTATATTTTGAACGAATATAAAATTATGTATCTGGTCAGCCATGTGGGCTAGGTGAAGGATGGGAGAAGATATCCTTTGTTATTTTCAAGTGGTCATCTCGTCAGATATTTTTCGCATAGTTAGCTTTTTTTTTTTTTTTTTTGGATAAAATAATGACTCGAACCCATAACCTTTCGCATGATATATTTTACTATATTTATTTCAATTACTTCCTCCATTTTAAAATAAAGTATCGTTGTAGAGAATTTATATCAAATTAAGAAATATAAAATTTTGACATATAAGTATATCTCTATATATACTGTATATAATTTTAAAAGATCTAATACTATTTCCGTTCCATAATAAATGATATATTTTACGTTTGCACAATGATTAAAGTAGAATATAAAAATGAAATAAAGTAAGTGTGTAATAGTTCATTCTACTTTGTTGTAAGAGTGTAATTTTTTTGTTATTATTGATAAAATAATGATATTGTGTAAAATTTTAAGTGTTTTAAGGGTATATATATGAAAGATGGTTATGTTGTTTTATTTACTTTTAGGAAAATGTATCATTTAGTTTGGAACAAATCTTTTCAAAGAAATGTATCATCTTTTTTTTTTTGATTGGTAAATGTTAGTTTTAGTGGTTAGAAGTTAGTTCGTTAAGTCTCCTTTACAATTTCAAATTCTCAAAGCCTCCTTATACCTCCCACTCCAAATTCGCTCCCAAAGGAAATCGAACCTGTCTCCCACTAAAGTGAGAACCCAAGTGGCCAAGTTTGTATCATCTAGATTGAAGATTTATATTTTAATAATTTCGAAAAAAGAAATCCTTACATTTTTAATTAAAATTGGGGTATATTAAGAAAAAATGTGAAAAATACCTAAAACGATAATTAATTTGATATAAACTTTAACCTATAAAGCAATTCTTATCTTGAAACAGAGGAGCAATTGAAGTAAAGATAAAATCAATTTTATTGTAAAATTGATTTACAACTAAAATGTATAGTAAATAATTAATGAAGTATTTTTAATGAAACAACTAAAATCCTTTAATAAAATAATTAATACTATCAAAATCAATTTCACGGTCAAATCGATCATTTACACATTACTTTGTTATGATATACTTTTACCTTATTCCCTAATACTTTTCTTTATATAAATTAATATTTTTTTAATTTTTTAATAAATCAAACATTAACTAAAACTGAGTTATAATTGTCTCAGTATTGTACGATACCTGCATATAAGTTTTTGCTATAAGAAAAAAATACTCCCTCGTCAATATTTAGATGGCTCAAAATTTTAAAATAAATTTCTTTTTTTTTTTTTCATACTTAAAAATAACAAAAAAATAAATATATTCTTTCAAATTAAATTCTTACAAACATATTTTATTTAATTACACATCTATATCACTCAATTACTCATTTTACTCTCTCAAATTAAAGTAATCTTTCTCCAACAAAGTAGAAATAACTCATTTATTCTTAATTTTATATATTTTAATATTAATAAATAACTTTTCTTATTAAAATATGTGTCATTTTGTTTTGAATAATAAAAAAGAGAGGAAATGGGTAGAAAATAATGAAAGTCAATTAGGTAAAAATCATGTTTTCCAAATAAAAATTATATACTTCTGAGGCTTTTTCCAGAGAGATCAATACTCTCTAACCCCCAACGATGCACATTCCCACAATTGCGTCCAGGTACATACAGTATTTCTTAGTACATATAGGGTTTTGTGCATTTTTTTACAGTAAATATTTGTTCCTAAAAGAAATCGAATATAGATCTCCCACCAAAACGAGTGAACTGGTGATCAAGCCGAATGTGCCACCTTTTTGGTTTTGTGCATATTAATGAAGCATAGAGAGAGTTGTATGCAATTTATAAACTATAGAGGGTTTGGTATATATATATATATATATATATATATATAATATTTAATCAAACAAAGAATTTTTATATATTTACCCATCTCTTTGAAATCACTTAATTATATAATTAAAGTCTCTGATTGGTCCATAAATTGAGTACTCATGAATTACATGCTGCGCGCATATATCAGATCAGATTTTGTTCCCTTATAATAATGATCACTTCACGGCGGCATTTTTTGCATAACAATTAACAACATATATCCCTATAATGCTTCCTCATGTACTGTTTGCCGGAATTTATTGCGGCGATTCTTAGTGTTTTCATTATCTCTTTCTTCATAAATCTTATAAAAATTTGTACGATTTGAACCAGATGAACATTAATTTCATATCTAGTTCGACTTTCAACTTTTAATTCCTGAAACTCATGTTTCCATTTTGAATTTTATTTTTCATTCAATTTTAATTCATTTCCATTTTCTCTAAAATGACACTACATACTTTATGATCATTTTCATAATATTATAAAGGGACGGATTTAGGGCGGTTGCTCCCCTTGGATTTAAATTTCTAGAGAGAGAGATTGAGATTTTTTGACTTATACCTTATATTTGTAATATTTTATCATTTAACCCCTTTGAATTATAAATTTCCTCTTATTTTATTAAGTATTTTGCCCACATGAAACAAAATCATGGATCCCTACTTAATATTATATGTGATTTTTTTTTTTCTTGAGAAAACATTCAGAATCTTAGGTAATTGTTAATAAACCACTTTAGGAATAGAATGGTTTCAATTAAAGTTTATGGACCTCTAAAAGATATGATAAGAAATCAATTACTAAACAAGCACTGAAAATGCTAAATTGATTTCTTTTTGCGTTTGCCATTTATTCGTTTTAGTCATGACCACTGCTAAAAGGCGAGCACAAGATTGATTAATTCAATCGTTGAATTGGGAAATGGTCGTTGAATTTAGTGGTGCGCATCTCTCGATTTTAAGTTTTAACCTGTTTTTGGTTTCATTAATTAACTGAATTTTATCTTTTTACACAAAATAAATAAAAAATGAGAAAAATCTGACTAAATTAAATTAATGTGGTTGATCAGTTAATTAAGTCTTACCAATTCAGAAAAAAAAATGTACATATATTTTATTTGTATCGAGTACGTGGAGCCTAATTAACCGAATCTAATTAATTATCTGAAATTTAGTACTCCTCCGTCCCATGATTACTTTCACGCTTTCATTTTTCGTCCGTCCCACAATTACTTTCACATCCTTAAAATGGATACCCTCCATAAACTACACCCTCACAATACCATTTAAATTTCAATAATGTCAATCTTATTTTATTCTACTTTATTCTCTCTCCTACACTTTATCTCATTTAACCAACCAAAATACCATTACATTTTATTCTCTCTCCTACACTTACTCTCTTTTCTTAATAAGTGTGCTTCCCTCCCTATGAAAGAAATCATGAGACGGAGAGAGTAGTACAGACAGTTGTTACTCTATTTTTTTCCCTATTTTTGTGGGGAACGACTTATTTTCCTGCAGCTTTGGAAGGAAATCGGTGCAGCCAAGGCTTGACAAACCTCTCGGACCTTAATTATTCAAACTTATAATCTCATATATACACAGTCCAAAATAATATCTCGATGTGGAAAATCTGCGAAAATGTATATTTTTTTCAATATAATTTTACTAGATATATTCAAAATATAAGAAATTCAAAGAAATTAAGCTGAAATATATATGTATGTTTGTGTATAATGGTATCATATGACACAGGTGTTATTTCTTTAAGCAGAGCTATATACTGACATAATTTATAAAAAAATGGATTAGGCGGTGAGTAGGTCTTACATGAGGTGAGTGCATGCATGCACTCATGTTTTGTTGTAGTATTTTTAGTTAATTTTGTTGGCACATTTTAATGATGCTAACATCTAGCACTTATGTTATTATAATTGACATTTTTTATTTATAGTGAATAATATTTTTCAATTATATCACCTAGCACTTTACGATTATAAATTATATACTCTAATTTGTGATTGATAATTCTAAGTGTCAAGTATGTAGATAGGTGAACAAATAATGCGGCATCTAATTCACATCTGATCCCGTTAATTAATTATATACCATGAAGGCGTCGTTTAATTGTAGGCTTAGCATCATGCAACATATGAATCATCAGCAGTAAGCCTTGAAAATAATTAGATTAATATTTAGGTATCATGCATATTGATATAGGGATTGAATTAATATTAAATGAGTGAGTTCGATCAGTTGAATCAAAGTAAGGAATAGAAGATTAGGCATGTGGAAATAAAAGTGAAAATGGAAGAGGGGAACTGAATATGATTCCATCTCTTTTACCTTTCATCATCCATCTTTCCAACAATCTTGTCTAGGTTCATTCTGGATCAAAAATTTCACTTGCCCTAATTAAAGTATGAGCTAGCAAGAGATCGGCGGACCCTATAAAAAGCCTCTTCATAGCATGCACCAACAATCAATTAATTATTATATAATAAATAACATATATTTCTATTTCTATTTCTATTTCAGATGTGCCCTAGAGTTCCCTGCAAACACTTCTCGTGTCGCCGCTAATTAATTATTTGGTTCACGTGAAGTGTTTGGGAACTCCGCCACGTTTGATACCATGTCATTACAATATATATATATATATATATATATATATGGGTATTAATTTAATTTTGATTCTTTGATCTCCTACATCAGTGGATCAGTGTTGGATAGCATGATCATATGGCACACTGCTAATCGGTATGAAGCACACGAAAACCTTCATATTACTTCTTATTTCTTTATGATCACTCTAATATAATGTTTGATGTATCAAAGTAATATATTTTTACAGTTAGCTGACATATAATTCAGACCAATCAATTTTTTATTATACTATTCAGAATAGGTCTCTTATAGAACAATTTTATTGTACAACTCAAATCGACTTTAATTGTTTTTTATTATATCAAATTAATACTCATCTTTTAATAAAATAATTAATACTGTTTTAAAATAAATACACACAAATACAAACAAGTTTCACAGTAAAATTAATTACTAGTCGTTTGCATGCCTACATTTTTTTTTCTCTCTTTTCCTTTAAACTTGAATCAATGAATTATAATGCTCACCCAAACTAAGCTATTTCATATCTTATATATGTTCCATCCATCTTTTAGTTTCAGCTAGCTAGAAAACTAGTAATTTTACTTGAATGGAACTTTAATTTGGGGGTTAATATATAAAGTTAGGGTTTTATTTTTATTTTTTTATCGGTAAATGTTACTCGTCCCGAGATAACCTTTCACACTTGACTTTTTTCAACGGTTTTGTGTGAGAGTTATTTCATAGTAATACGTTTACAAAGTTTTTATATGAATGATATGCTAGTTAATAAGATCAACTAGCATGTCATTCATATAAAATAACTTTTATAAATGTATTACTATGAAATAACTCTCACACAAAAACCGTTGAAAAAGTCAAGTGTGAAAGGTTCTCTGGGACGGAAAGAGTAATTGTTAGTGGTTAGAAGTTAGTTCGCCAAGTCTCCTTTATAATTCCAAATTCTTCAAGCCTCCTTATACCTCCCACTTCAAATTCGCTCATGAAGGGAATCAAACTCAGATCTCCCACTAAAGTGGGAACCCGATGGTCAAGTGGGTAAACCGATTTTATCTAATATTTTTAGGATTTCATGAAGACCACTCTTTTTCTTTTTATTCCTCAAGAGTCGAGACATACGTATCCATTCCTAGGTGAAATTGATATTGGGGAATAGATATGTGTGATATGATACTGTAAGTCATATCTTTGATTTTTGAATAATTATATTTAAGGTAAATTAATATTTTATAAGAATAAAAAAATTCTAGGACATGTGTCGTAGTCGGAGACGTTACCTCATTGTGTTACATGACATCTAAACCACTTGAAACATAATTTTGTCAAGTCATTCATAATTATTTTAAAACTTAATTTACAATAATTGTAGATAGAAGGATTTATATGTAGTGCTCAACTTATAATGTTATCTTTCCAATTTCCTTTACTTGACAATGTAAACATTTTCCACATTTTAAATGCAAAATATGTTATACATTAAAGCAAAAAAATATGTTTACGCATCAAGCTCCGCAACCAAGGAAAATAAATATCTGATTTATATACAAATATTTTAAAAACAAAAATCAACAAAAATATGTTTACGCATCAAGCTCCGCAACAAAGGAAAATAAATATCTGATATATATACAAATATTTTAAAAACAAAAATCAACCACATACAGAATGTAAAACAAAAATATAAAGTATGCTCAAAACTTTTTACATGGACTTAATAAGATCTTTTCGGTTCCCTATCAAAAAAATTTTTTTACATGTCTTTGAAGAAATATTATTAGTTTATGTATAAAGTAAAATATGTTAGAGGATATTATAAGGTACATTTATAAATAAAGTCAATATCAATTTGAATAATTAAAGAGATGTTTGAAGATAATTAGGTGGCTTAGCCCACCCGACTCTTGAGTTTCTCACTTTAGTGGGAGGTCAGGGTTCGATTCACTTCACGGCCTGGGTTTCTCACTTTAGTGGGAGGCCCAAGTTCGATTCCCCTTAAAAATGAATTATGGAGTTATTAGGTGGTTTACATATTTCTTTCTACTTGGTTAACACAAAAAGATACATACATATATACACATAATTAATTGATAAATTTTTAGTCTTGGGTTTCTCACTTTAATGGGAGGTCAGGTTCGATTCTCTTCTGACCACTTCTCACTTTAGTGGGAGGCCCGTATTCGATTCCCTTTGAGAATGAATTATGGAGGTATAAGGTGGCTTACATATTTCTTTCTAATTCGGTTAACACAGAAAGATACATACATATATACACATATTTAATTGATAAATTCTTAGTTTTGGGAGCTTGAACTAAAATCGCGATCAGCGGAAAGCTCCCAAATGAAATATTTTTAATAAAAGATTATTCATTAATTACACACCCTGCCCTGCATGTCCAAAAGAAGCTTTAATGTTTCTTTGACCTTTTCTTTTGTCTTTCCAAACAATGCAACCCACTTTGATTCGGTATTCCAAGAAAGTGAATCGGGAGCAAAATAAGAGTATCACTGTGGCACACAATTATTCAACATCACATGCATCATTTAATTAATTCACTCCAATTATTCAATTCTAATTTTATGATCTCTATTCCCACATTCATTAATTTTACAAAAACAATCGATTACAAAAATTGACATGTATTTGAAGGTGTATGATATATTGGTTAAAGAAAGAATGCGCGGCAGAGTATGTTGCAAGAAGACTTATAAAGGCTTGTGCACGTTTATTAGCCGAAAACTAGAAAGAAGCCGTATGTGATTAGAAGAATCCATTTTTAGTTGTTATTCAGTTTAGATTTAAGATGATTATCACATATTAAAGATAACAAAGATTTATATAAATAATGGTTCATGATAAGCTGATCAAGAAATTGTTTTGAAAATTTTAAAGTATCAAATAGTTAATTTTTGATAAGCAAACAACAATAACATTATTAAAAGTAAATTGGGTATAGACATGTACCCAAATATTATCAAATATTTGATAAATAACATTAAGAATTTCAACATATTAAGAATTAAAATTAGTAGTATCATTATTATTTTTCAAGAATATTAATAACAATTATATTTTTTACTATTTAAATTATTTATATTTAACATAAAAACACAATATTATACTATATTTAAGTTTAAAGATAAAGTTTAAAAAATATTTAAAATATTAATTATTTAATCAAAAGTACAAAGCAGCTTCGTGATTGCTCTGTTTTTCTTCCTAAAATGATGAAACTCTAGGTTAATTTAACACTGTTCTAGAGTCCGCTTATGAATTATAAGAGTCTGCAAGTCCTACCTAAATTACCGTAGTCTGCTGCATAGCCAGAGAGAGATGGGAGTACCGCCAATACCTGCAACTGGAACTAGAGAATCAACACCGGATCGAGGTTGTGTATTACTATTACATCATTATTTAAATAAACGGACACTTTTGAGGTGAGACAGTCTCATTCATACAAGACAACCTCATCTATATAGTTGATACTTTTATTCATAATTTTTAATGTTTTTCCAATTCTTATTTACAGACATGTGATATTTATATATATATATATTAGAAGGTGAGACCCATCTCAAGAATTTTTGCCTAAATAAAATGAGTTGTGGTAAACTCAATAATTGATCAATCAAAGTGCGTCACAAGAGAAAACAATCCGCCAGTTTATTTTCTTATGCAATAATTCGTTGGAATTTATTAAAATAAAGTGTTGAAAGAGTGGATTACGACATCATTTGGCAGTAGGTGAAGATTAAAATGATGATACACACATCGACGTGTTCTCTCCCCGCGACATAAGTTTTGAGAATTAAGAAAAAGTCATTTGCAAGACGAGTTCTTTACCTTACAATTGATGCATTCTATTCTATTTGTGTCGCTTTACGTTAGGAACAACTCACTCTTTAATCCAGCAAATGCAATTCTACCCCAAATATCACGGGACATAACATGTGCTACCTTTGAAAATATTTCATCATTATTTTATTATAATTATATCAAAACTAATTTTTGTATGCATTATTTGTCCACTATATACTCCTTTTAAATTCCCTGTCAAAAAAAAATATACTCCTTTTAAATTGTATTACTTGTTTCACTTAACGATATTACTAAAAAATCAATTACATCATGCAAACTAATTAATTGATATGATGCGTTTCATTGAATAATATTACTTGAAAACTAATTGCACCGCCATATTCCTTTTGAACTGTATTATTTATTTTTTTAATTATATTAACTAGAAACCAATTGCATCATAAATATCAGTGAATGATATTATTCGTTTCATTAATTGATATTACTAAAAAAAAAAAAACATAATTGGATAGTATAAAATGATTCACACAAATATAATTCGATTTATAATTGGTCTTGTAATAATTTATATCTACAAAAATAAACTCTCCGAGAATTTATTTAAAAAGAAAACCTCTGAGATCAAGAACAGCCATCGGATTCAGCCTCTGAATGTTACTCATTATAATACTACAATCTGAAGGTGCAACTTCATAAGCAGATGACACTAGATGAATACACTTCACTCCAAGGCACAAGTAACCCATCGATATTACAAACAACAAAACGTGACCCTAAAGTACAAATTTACAACACCAAAATAGCTAATCCACATCATCTCACACGAGCGTATCTTCGATTTGCTGGCAATGGTGATACCAAAGGCGTAGCAGGCGAATGATGATTCATAGGCGATGACATTGATACCCGATCCACCTCCTTGATACGTCTGGTTGCAGTTTTAGGAGCCCGGAGTTCTTCAAGCGTAGTTAAGACCTCAGACATTCGAGGCCTAAGTTTGGCCTCGTGGCTTAAGCATTGCACAGCAATCGTAGCAGCAGTGAACGCTGCTTTCTGAGGGTATTGCCCCTCCAGTTTTATGTCCATTATACGGAACAACTTTCTCTTATCACTCAAATACGGTTTTGCCCAATCTACTAGGTTTTGCTCTACGCCCACTTTTGTTTTGTCAACTGCACGACGTCCAGATAGCAGTTCTAGTAACACAACTCCGAAACTGTAGACATCGCTTTTTGCTGTCAATCGCCCTGTTCGAAAAAAATTGAGCTGATTAAGAAGAGATAATATGTAACAAGAAACTAAAAGTCGTATTTGGATCACATTTTTCCTTTTAAAAATAATTGGATGGTGGCATATAAGTTTTTGTGGCGTGTGTTTTAAGGTAGTGACTGACCTGTGGCGACGTATTCTGGTGCAGCATAGCCATGTGTACCCATAACTTGAGTAGATACGTGTGTCCTATCACCAGTTGGGCCAGCTTTGGCCAAACCAAAATCCGACAATTTTGCATTGAATTCCTATATCCAATATGAAATTGTGAGTGTGGATAGAAACAGAGAAGATATTGGGGTTTGAAAGTGAGAAGTTTAGTTCATACCCCATCCAGAAGAATGTTAGAAGCTTTAAAATCTCGATATATAACTTGTTCTTCGGCGTCATGCAAGAAAGAAAGGCCCCTGGCCGCACCAATAGCAACCTTGATTCTAGTAGCCCATGACAGTGGTTGAGGCCCCCTGGAAAACCCCATTAAAATTAAAAACACGAATCAAAGAAAATTCTGCTAGGCAACAGAGATTAATTTGATCTGCTTACTTCTAAATAAATGATTCTCGAGGCTTCCTTTAGGCATGAACTCGTACACCAAAAGCCGATTGTCACCATCAGTGCAGTAGCCGATAAGTTTAACTAGGTTTGGATGACGAAGTTGGCCAAGATAATTAACTTCCGTCTGCAAATAAATAAGCATGCTCTCTCTCAAAAATGATGATAGTAATACTAATAGTGACTAAGCCAAGAGAGGAGAAGAAACGTACCAACCACTCTTTGTGGCCTTGAAATCCCTCGGGCTTCAACTTCTTGACGGCAATGACCAATCCGGATCCGGGCTTCGCAGCTGAAAGGGTATGCTCGTCAATCCACCCCTTGAAGACATACCCGAACCCACCTTCCCCAAGAAGACTATCTGGTCTGAAGTTTCTGGTTGCATTCTTTAACTCGTTAAATGAGAAGGCCTTAACGTGTGGAGATGACAGAATTTCAGCTTCTGATCTTGGAGTAGGAAGGCTTTCACCGCTGCTTTTCCCACTGTTGTATGAAGTGATGCTTATGTTCGACGGCACTGATGAACAGCTCGTTTTGCTCGGATATCTTGATGCTTCTAAACCACACGATCACATTCCACTCATCAATTTATTGGACCATTTGATAAATATTACTAGGATAAAATCGATTTTCATCTACACACATTACTTGTTTCAACTTATCAATGTAATTTATTGATTTACATCAACACAAATCTACGACACTAGAAGTCATCAGCTATCTTCAAGAATGCTCAGCATTGACTCAAAAACGCAGTAGACACAAATACAATTAAGCTCTGCCACCAATAATAGTATACTTAATTAAGTACTAAACTTAGGTTATAAACAAAAAAAAGTTGTGTTTTAAAAACTTTATAAACAGAACATGACTAGCTAGATAGGTGAAAAACAACAAACTATAGACTCAAACCAGTTGTATACCCTTTGGACCAATAAAAATACCAAGAAGTCGAAAGGGAAAAGAAGAATTTATCACTTTTAGCAAACCCTCATACCATAATTACACATCAGGGTCCGAATTTATAAGGAAGATGAAGTCAATTAAGCCTTAAAACATCAAATTGTACGTTGTACGGCTGATAACCTTCCAACTTACACTAAAACAATATTTAGAAATTATTGAAAACGAGAAAAATGAAAAAGTACCAGATGTGGTGCTGAGAGAGGCATCAACTCTTGCAGAGGAACCAAAGCAATTTCCCATAATTATCTGCTCTCCCAATTCCCACCTCTTAACACTCCAAAAATATCAATCAACCAAGGAAAAAGAAAGGAGTTAATCAATAATGGTGCACCAAATGAACTGCACTCTCTTTTTGTCTAAAATGGACAGAATTTCTGGTATATTTAGGTGGATTAAGAAGGTAGATATCAATCGAGAAAAGAAAAGGTAGAAATCTTTTTAGGCAACACAAGACGAAAACGGCTTTCTCTCACATGGAGAGAGAGAGAGAGAGAGGTGCAAGTGCTTGCAGCCTTACACGAAGCAGGATGGAAAAAGCATAGAAAAGAATGGAAGGTAAGTCTTCCTCTATTTTTATTTATTTATTTATTAACAGGTGTGGTTGTTCCAATTAATATAGTAGTATAATTTTTTGAGATCAATCTAATTCGTTTGGCTATGTGATATTGGTGTCCTACCTAAGTAAACGACAAACTTCGCCCGTGTCTTAACGTATTTGTCACTGCCCAGAATGTTCAATTTCCTATTTTGACCCCTCCTCAACTTCAACCTCTCTCTCTCTCTCTTTTTAACATTTATATTATTTTATTTTTAAATTTGCATAGTGCATCCTTGTCAATTTATTCTATTTCAGCGACAAACGTAAATATTACCCTGATTAATAGTAGAATGTCAAAATAAATAACTCGACGAATATCAATTTTCATTAGTTCAATCTTGGAAAACTAATTTTAACATTGTGTAGAGGAATAATCAATGGTTTATGGGTTTGCTTAAATATTAAATAACCTAATCATGATGAGATGCCAAGAAAAGAAAACTTGTTCAATTCTAATTGCTTCTGAACTAGAAAAGAAACCCTACACACCATGATTGACTTGTGACATTTCAAATGGAAATCCTAAAAGAGTTTATTTTTATTACCCTCGCAATTTAATTTTATTCTGAAAATACAGTTGATATAGAAAATAAAAATGAAAAAATGGAGAAGAAATAAAAGATGGAGAATAATATAAGTGTATTGCATGCATTTTTCTCTCTCCCCAAATCACTAGCAAAATAAATATCACTCCTCTCTCTCTCCAAACCACTAGCAAAATATATATTACTCCTCGCTGGCTTTACCACACACACTCTTTCTCTCTCTAAGTGTAGAAGTATCTAATCTTTTGTCAAAAGCAAAAGGGCAACCAAAAAGAGGGCCCATCTGATTTGTAGATCAAGGTTCTTGATTTTTCTTGCCTTAGCAATGATTTTAATTTTCACAAAGAAGTTGACTTATTCTAGCACGATAGCTCGGTATGTTTGCACCTTATTAAATGTATTTCGTTCCAGCCAACAGAGGTTATTTTATATTCTAGCTAGGTAGATTATTAGTTGACATATGAAATGTTACATCATACATAGGTGCCATACTGTCATGACTTACCTATTCTATATTTACTTTAATTAATTATTATTTCCTTGGGGCTTCTTTGTAGAGACATTCTCATGTCACTGTTATTTTTTCCATTTTAGTGGTTGAAAATATAAATGTGGCCCAAATAATTGAGGTTGGCTTTCACAGTACTTGGGAGTTGGGGAGTAAAGAGCTGCTATGATTTAGGAGGGTGAGAAAGTGGATTCACATGCATGAGTCAATTCCATAGTATATAAAATAATATTACCTTAGATTTTATTTTGGGTTTTTTGTTATATAAAATTAATTTGATTACAATGAAAATCAGAAAATGTATGGTGAGAAATTAATTGCGTAGTTATTGATTCGCTTCTTATATTGAGGAAATGGTCCAGACAAGATAAGTATCTAAAGTTCTACATGTCCATTAAGGACTGGGTCAATCAAAACTCTCTCCAACTAAATTGACCTTGTTATTTTAATTCTTACACCACAAGCAAAGATGTCATTGGTAACACCTCTGTACATGGCATGCTCATCAATTACAGTAGTTTTTTTTTTTTTTTAGTGAGATTGTCTTATCTTATATAATTTGTGCTCCGCCTTATAATTACTTTTATATGTAGATAGGTAGACACATATTAAGGAAATTGAGTAATGAATATTATTTTGAAAGATAATTTTGTAAATTTTTATGCAAAAAATAAATAAATGAGGTGGATTGTGTGTATGTGTGAGCCCAAAAATAATGTCATTTTGTGTAAAATTATAAATATTGTGAGGATGAAATTAATTAAGAATTTTTAATTTTAATGTGTAAAAATAATCTTAGGTTGTTTAAAAACACAAATGTAAAAACAATCGTAAGACAAAGAGAGTATCATTTTTTATTAAAAAGTGATCAATTTTTAAAATAAAGTGCATCATTCTTATGTGAATTATCTTTTTCAAGTGTCACTATTTAGTATACGAAATATTGTTTAAAATATTAATTTATGTATTACAAAATTACATGACATTTTTAATACTGAAACAGTATTACATTGAATAGTACACCTGGATTTATAAAAAATTGTGTCAAAAAATTGTGTACAAGGTATTAGTTATATGTAAAAATTTGGAAAATAGAACCCCTTTTCTTAAAAATAATATTTTTTATTAAAAATTAATGACAGAATATTGTACACATTTTAAATAAGATAAAAATTTGTATGAGATCGTTGAAACGGGTGAGATGAACCCAAGAAGGCCCCTTTAAAAATATCAATTTATTTCCTATTTCAATGAAAATTACCGATATTTATACTAGACAGTGTAATCTAGGTAGATGATAAGGGCCGCTTGGTTGGGGGTATTAAATTATGTAATGGGAATGACTAGTGATTCAATCCCATTATGAATTTTGGAAAGAAAGTTGGGCACGAAAAATTTGAGCGAGAAGAAACTTGAACGGAGGAAAAATGAATAATGGTTAAATGATTGATTATAAGAGAGAAATTATGTAATCAAAATAAATTAGTGATTATTTTATTTTTAAATCATTTTCAATTTATAAATATTACTAAGCGATTATCAATTAAAATGATTAATGAGTCATTCTCATTACCCACTTTAAATATTCCAACCAAGCGGGCCCTTAGTCTTAGTGTAAAAATTAATTTGAATTGCGTGGGATGATGGAGGGAGGGCATAAAACGCGTGGATCGAATTTTCTTAGCATCTGTAATCCCATTCACACTTGACCCAAACCTGGCCCCACCTTGACTACGTCTAACCCCTAATTCCATCCCTTTCCCTTTTTTCATCTAAGGCGTCACTTACGCACGACGACTGCGTACACCAAATTTCTTTAAGTAGTACTAGTAGTATAATATAATATATTTGTAATTTATATCACTCAACAACTTGGGGTATCTTTCTATCTTTTATCAATACAATTACAAATCAACTGAGAAATAGAATTTACAAAAGATTCGACACTCATACCTTAATTGTTACAATTTCAACTGCTATTTGATCATGGGATCCACTGAGTTAACAGTTATGAAGCTTATTTTTAGTTTAATGGACTATAATTTATCGAATCTAATTAATCAGTTCAACTCGCACTATATTAATTTATCAGCTTTCTTAATTCTGTCATGTTTGATTCGTTTATTTTAAATTAATTGATATGAACTCATCGTGAAATTAAGTCTAATGATTAAATCATTTTTAATTTTGGTGACCAATATATAAGACTGTATACCTATATATAGTAGTGATAAGAAGTCAATTATTGAATTTTCATATGAAGTCAATATACTAATTTAAATCAATTTATTGCTAAAAATAATGAGTTTAAGTTACTATAGAACTTCACCCTTATTATATACTTCTCATTTTCTTTATTGCTATGTTTACACTTAGTATTTCTATACTCAAAATGGAAATGACAATACCCCCTCCCCACACTTTATTTAAAACCTTCAATCATCTCTTTAATATTAATATGTAATTGTCTCCATTTTATCTTTACTCTTTCATGATTCCTTTAGCCTCCATTTGGATGGAGTCATTTGAAATCAATTAATTTGATGATAATACATCATACATTTACAAATTAAAATAGAGAAAAACTAAATGGATAGATTTGGGATACACAAATATTACTTATAAGTGGATTTCAAATACCCAAAGAAACCTAGTCATTTGAAATCCTCTCACTTCTCCTTAAGGCTTAAGATTTGGGTGAATCAAATCCATTCATTTAGTTTTTCCATTTTACTTTGTGTGAATGCATGTATATTATCCTCAAATTCCTTGATTTTAAAACAACTCTGTAACAACAAATTTCGTGAATTTAATTTATAAAAACACGAAAAGGTTTACAATTTGATTTTAATCGGATTGAACCGATTAAATTTTAGCGGACCCTAGCTCTAAATTTAATCCTCGATTCTTCTCTTCAAAATTGGTGTTGACTTAGATGATTCGGCGGATTTGGTGGATTTGGTGGACTTATAACGTTAATCCAAGGGCTTAAGAGCCTTATTTTGGATTAAACGCTATTTACGGAGACTTTTGGATGAACGTTCTTGAATCTTCAAGAGGCGCGATGAACGCCTTTGAATCTTCAAGGAGAAAGCGTCGATCGGAGGGTTGAACACCTTGATCCCGAATCGGACGATGTTCCGGTTGATTTGCTTGAAGAACGCCTTTGAATTCGCGAAGAACGTCGAAGTCTGCTGGAGCCACGGAATTAGTCTGGAGTTGCCTCTGAAATTGTGTATGCGGAATGAATGAATGAAGACCCTATTTATAGTTGTGGGGTGGGAGGCCGATTTAATGGGTGGGCTTAGAAGCCCATCGGACTTGGTCGATTTGATCGATATGATTTGATTTGTTTCCATGTGGGGCAATTTGATTTAACTTTCCATTTAACGAGATTTTATACGCTATATGGTAAGTTAATTACTTTGCCACCAAGTTACTGAATATTTAAAATTCGTAGGATTTAATTTCGGCTTTTACGTGTATATTTAATATCAATAAATTATTTAATTTGAGAATTAATTTAATTAAATTCTCAAAATATAAATAATTAATTTTATTTGATATTAATATTTTTTCCACGTGTCGCCATTTAATTGGACACAAAATTAATGTGCTTACAAATGCCCCCTCGTGCTTTGTTCACGGTCATTTGCGACTTGAAGTGAATAAAGCACGAAAATCTATTGCTCCCTTATTTGGTTTTGGACTTTTGAATTTTGGTGAACTTAGTGAATTTCTAAGTTGCCTACGTACCTCTTTAAAGAGGATCAAGTCATAACGTAGTTCAAAGGGCAACATGATTTGATTTGGGGTGTAACAACAAATTTCGTGAATTTAATTTATAAAAACACGAAAAAGTTTACAATTTGATTTTAATCGGATTGAACCGATTAAATTTTAGCGGACCCTAGCTCTGAATTTAATCATCGATTCTTCTCTTCAAATGTTGGCGGATGATTTGGCGGATTTGATGGACTTATAACGTTAATCCAAGGGCTTAAGAGCCTTATTTTGGATTAAACGCTATTTACGGAGACTTTTGGATGAACGTTCTTGAATCTTCAAGAGGCCGCGATGAACGCCTTTGAATCTTCAAGGAGAAACGTCGATCAGAGGGTTGAACACCTCGATCCGGATCGGGCCATTCGGTTGATTTGCTTGAAGAACGCCCTTGAATCTGCGGAGAACGTCGAAGTCTGCTCTGAGCTCTGGAATTAGTGCAGGAGTTGCCTACGAAATTTTGTGTCAGGAATGAATGAATGAAGACCCTATTTATAGTTGTGGGGTGAGATTGATTTAATGGGCATGGGCTTAGAAGCCCATCAGTTGATTTGATTTGATCTGATTTGATTTGACTTGATTTGATTTGTTTCCATGTGGGGCAATTTGATTTAACTTTCCATTTAACGAGATTTTATACGTTATATGGTAAGTTAATTACTTTGCCACCAAATTACGAATATTTAAAATTCGTAGGATTTAATTTCGGCTTTTACGTATGTATTAAATATCAATAAATTATTTAATTTGAGAATTAATTTAATTAAATTCTCAAAATATAAATAATTAATTTTATTTGATATTAATACTTAATTTTCACGTGTCGCCATTTAATTGGGCGCAATATTAATTTGCTTACAATAATCACCAAGTCCCATTTAGGCGTGCCAAATTTGTAACAACAAATTTCGTGAATTTAATTTATAAAAACACGAAAAGGTTTACAATTTGATTTTAATCGGATTGAACCGATTAAATTTTAGCGGACCCTAGCTCTAAATTTAATCCTCTCGATTCTTCTCTTCAAAATTGGTGTTGACTTAGATGATTCGGCGGATTTGGTGGATTTGGTGGACTTATAACGTTAATCCAAGGGCTTAAGAGCCTTATTTTGGATTAAACGCTATTTACTGAGACTTTTGGATGAACGTTCTTGAATCTTCAAGAGGCCGCGATGAACGCCTTTGAATCTTCAAGGAGAAACGTCTGATCGGAGGGTTGAACACCTTGATCCCGAATCGGACGATGTTCCCGGTTGATTTGCTTGAAGAACGCCTTTGAATTCCGAAGAACGTCGAAGTCTGCTCTGAGCTGGAATTGAGTGCGGAGTTGCCTACGAAATTGTGTCTGGAATGAATGAATGAAGACCCTATTTATAGTTGTGGGGTGAGATCGATTTAATGGGTGGGCTTAGAAGCCCATCGGACTTGGTGATTTGATCGATTTGATTTGATTTGTTTCCATGTGGGCGATTTGATTTAACTTTCCATTTAACGAGATTTTATACGCTATATGGTAAGTTAATTACTTTGCCACCAAGTTATGAATATTTAAAATTCGTAGGATTTAATTTAGCTTTTACGTGTATATTTAATATCAATAAATTATTTAATTTGAGAATTAATTTAATTAAATTCTCAAAATATAAATAATTAATTTTATTTGATATTAATATTTTTTCCACGTGTCGCCATTTAATTGGACACAAAATTAATGTGCTTACAAACTCCATCCAAATAGAGCCTTAATGATTTGAACTTATTCATGAACAATCATTGTTTTTAAAAAACATGTGTTAGAAAAATTGGAACATAAAAATGGAACAAAAATAGGGAGTATATTACACCACATAAATCAACCAGCATTAATATTAATTTACAACTTGTACTATGACTGTTTTATCAATTTATAATATGTATAATTTTTTTAAGAGTGTGTCTCCTATTAACCAATTTTCGTGGTAAAACTTGATCCACATTGAAAGAATAAATTAATTTATCTTTCAATTATCCCGACCAATATTCTTTAGTAATATATGTAATACCCTTCATCTAATATAGGTAATATCATTCAGTTATCACGGTGATACTCTTTAATAATATAGGACATACTCTTTAGTATCATGACTGATACCTTTTAATAATATAGGTAATATTTTTCAGTTATTATAATTGATATTCTTTAAAATGGATCAAGTTTCACCATAAACTCTTGTTCATAGTAGACTATGCCTTTTTTTAATCGATTGCAATTTATGCTATACAAATTGTCCAATTGCAATTTACAACTTATACTATATTATAGGTTGCAATCGATTAAATTTGTACGATATAAATTGACCTAAACCCTAATTCTGGTTCAGCGAGCAAACGTGTTGGTTTAAATGGGCCAATTTCCGTTAAAAGAAATGAGGTAAAGGACCTGATCAGTGGGCCGAATTGGGCTTAATCCTAACCAATTAATGAAATGGGCCCACTCGAATCCTGTGATCTAGGTCCAATCCAATTTGTGGGACCACTCGCCAGTCAAATGAAGGTCCGCGTTGCCTCAACCAATCAGATTTAGTTCCAACGCACTCTAACCACTCACAAATCTCCACGTGGAAATCCTCGTATCATCTACCGCACTTGGCCACTATACAAAAACAGACTCGCACGCGACGCCAACGAACACACGGCCAAATTGATCATACGTTCATACCGACAAAAGGAGAAGGGAAGTTATACAGGGTGATCGCCGGAGACCTTTTACGGCGTCGATCTGGTTTTCCCCGCGAACCTACTGCTGCAATGGAGGCTAAAGGCTCCGGACTCCGCCGCGTATTTATCCTAGCATTCTGTGTCGCCGGCATTTGGACGGCTTATATCTATCAAGGCGTCCTTCAAGAGACTCTGTGAGTGTTTTAATATTTTAATAGGATTCCTTTAGCTTCAGTGACATTTTATGATCGTGGGAATTGGTTATTGAAGCACTAGGTGTAATACAGTGTTTTACAAGACAATAATTTAAGGGGACTAATTAAATTTTTAAAATTTGGGATTTCTGGTTTGATTATTTACCTGCTATTATTGATTTTTCGTGGTTTTACAATGCAAGAACTCTTAGCACAGGTCATCACAATGTGTTTCCTTTCTCGTCTCTGTTTGTCTTCCAAATTTACGTTATTTATTTATTTTTTAATTTTTTATAATGTCCTGATTTAGGTCGACGAAGAGATTCGGACCTGATAGCAAGAGGTTTGAGCATTTGGCGTTCTTGAATTTTGCTCAAAGTGTAGTGTGCTTAATATGGTCATTTCTAAGTAAGTTTGTGAGTTACACATTAGCTGTTTTTTTTATTCTTCTCTATATGCTTATGTTTATTATAATGTGATAGTGATAAACATTTGGTCCGATGGTGGAAATGGTGGTGCTCCATGGTGGAGTTACTGGAGTGCTGGTATTACAAACACTATTGGACCAGCTATGGGAATTGAAGCATTGAAGTACATTAGTTATCCTGCTCAGGTATTTACCTGTTCCACACATTCTTGCCTTTTTCCATGTTTCCTTTTACAGATTCATGATAAGTTGACATAATTTCTTCTCAGATATTCCTGGTGTTAGACAATTTATTTTATTTATTATTTATCCATTGCCGGACCTGATTCAAGCTTATGTTGTATACAACATCAACTCCACTTGATAGGCAAGAATCAGTTGTTTTATTCAAAACTGTTGTGTTTCCATACATTCATTGTGGTAAAGTAATTGGTTTTGAAGTTTATGTATCTTGCTTGCAAGTAGCTCGATACGAAGTACTGGTATTACTACTCATGGGCTCTTGTCTGTCAGTGTGAAAGATAACATTATTAACGTACTAAAAATCCCACTCCCAAATTCGTTCCATGGCCCCTTAGCTTTAAAGTTTAGCGATTGCCTAGATTTTTATCTTTATTTTATTTTATCTTGTCAATTCAAATTCATGTATTAAACATTTACATCATTTGATGTATTTGACTGTTATATTAGTCTTGTTTTTTCATTCACGCATTCATTATATTTTATGCTGGCAAGCTTGATTCATTTTTCAGAAGTATGCTAAAACTAATCTTAAGATTGAAGTAATATTATGTAGTAATAGCAATTTATATTGCCTCAGTGGCCAAAGTCATTGAGCTTACATTTTCCATTGTCTTGCATGGAGGGGAAGTTTGCGTTTGCTTGATTCAAGTATAGTGACTTTTTATCTACTCATAATAAAACTTAATTGTGATTGAAGAGATTAGACTGGTTTTAATATTAATAAAAAAAAAAAAAAGATCTATTTGTTGCCAAGACAGTGAAAAGTCAGTATGAGAGCATTAAAGCCGAGTTATGTTTCTTTGAGTATTACAGACTAATTCTTGCCTCGTTATTTGTAGGTGCTGGCAAAATCCTCAAAAATGATTCCAGGTGAGTTGATCTTATAGCTATTCAAGTTTCAAATGGATTTGCCCAGTCTTTCCACCTTCTATTGACGAGCATGAGGGAACTATTAATGGAAATCTAGTCTGTTTGTGGCATGTGTCAGAATGATAGAAAGTGACTGAGATAGAGAGATTTGGACATATTATAGATCATCACGTAATTGAAAGCTCTTTGTGTTTCTGTGAAAGAATTGATTAAATTAAGTCGCACCTTTCGTCAAACCGTGCTAGAGAACCTGTAAATGGTGATAATGGGATACTGTTTACGTAAGTGATAAGAGTAGTTTGATATATTTATCCAGTTTATCTTAAAGAACATAGCAGTTACTAAAATGCAAATAGTGCACCTGTCATGATAATTTTTACGTGTGAAACGAATAAGCTCAAACTTTTTCTCTTATCAAGTAACATTGTATTTATGCAGTGATGCTGATGGGTTCATTAGTTTATGGAATTAGATATACATTCCCCGAGTATCTTTGCACATTGCTGGTTGCTGGTGGTGTATCCTCTTTTGCACTCTCTAAGGTACGTATTATCTGGTCAAGGTGTTTTGCCTTTTTCTTCATTTTTAACATTTTTCATCAATAGATCAGTTTTTAATGTACTAATGACCACCCTATGAGTGAATTTTCAAGTTCCAATGATTCTTTTTGACATGTAATTACTTAGCTTTTCATTTAATTATTTTTCCATGTAGACTAGCTCAAAGACCATTAGCAAATTGGCAAATCCTAATGCTCCACTTGGATACGGGCTTTGTTTTCTGAACCTTGCTTTTGACGGATTCACCAATGCAACACAAGATTCACTAACAGCCAGGTAAACCATCACCATTTCATCTTAACTTCTGTCTCTACATAAATAAGTAACAAATTACATTTAATAAGTTGATGAAAATGTTACCAATTCTACCATCTATATTGACATTAATAAGTTTCATTAAACATATTTATGCTTTACTTGAATATGATGACTTTGTGCAGGTATCCCAAGACAAATGCTTGGAATATAATGCTAGGAATGAACTTATGGGGCACCATTTACAATATGGTATTCATGTTCGGTTTTCCAACTGCCATTGGATATGATGCGGTTCAATTCTGTCGCCAACATCCAGAAGCAGCATGGGACATTTTTCTATATTGTTTGTGTGGTGCAGTAGGCCAAAATTTTATATTCTTAACCATTAGTCGGTTTGGTTCCTTGACTAACACGACCATAACTACTACCGAAAATTTGTGAGCATAGTGGTGTCTTCCCTGCTGAGTGGAAATCCCCTCTCGCAGAAGCAATGGGAAGCGTTATCATGGTCTTCTCAGGTTTATCCTACCAGATTTATTTGAAATGGAAGAAACTGCAGAGATCACCAAAGAAGAGGAAGTCTACATAAGGGGTCTTGCGTTCTGCTACTTAGATATTTACCCCTTTTTTTCTTTTGAATTTTGATGCAACTGTAACGAGTAGTAGGAAATTGTCACCGATAAGCATAGGAAATTGTATTGTTCTTCAATATATTCTTGGATATACATATAATATGAATGGAAGTTTTCTTTCCTGTTCGTTCCTTGTACAGACATATTTTTTCTTGCACAAGGAAAATCGTTTTTTTTTAAAAAAATTATGTAGTTATCGTGTGTGATGTGCAACCTTTTTAATGAATTTTAAGGATATTCGAAAATTATAAATCGAGTGTCAATAAACGAACGTTGAATTCATTTCTTTTAGCGAAAAACTTTGATTAGGTGGACCGGCAACAACAATCTTACGCAATTGGTTAAAGTTTGCAAGAGATAATTGAGGTCCCAAGATGGTGGGCCTATAAACTCAATTTACTAATCTGTCCTCAGGATTCAATTTCTTGAAGCAGGATGTTCAAAATCAATTCAAGTTTTTAGTAAATTCAAATTCTATATCAAGAAGTGATTGCCAGGGAAAGCAAACTTTATTTTGTACAGGGTTCCCTCCATTCTTTTACCAATAGCTTTTGCTTTGGTGATGATGATCACACATGTCCCCCACCTTCCATAGATGACCAATTTAAATAACACCCCTCTTAAGACCTTCTTCTTCCCCACAAGATCACCCCACCCCAATCTCATCTCAGGTTGCAGAATTCACAAGAGTCAACCACTCAGAAAAGAAGCAAAGAGAAGCATGAACTTTAACTCACTCTGTAAGTACTTATCTTGCTATAATCATACTTTCTGTCATTTAGTTTTTAGCTGATGTTTCCGCATTGCATTTGAGGCTAGAGTGTTCGAGAACTGGTCGACTAGACAAGAGGATAAACATGTACATGCACACCAGTAATTCCATTACATTCCCCAATCAAATAAGTATGTATTACATTCATGTAAATCAAGAAAAGTTTCCAAGTGCCATGGAAACTTATTACACAGTACTCTCTGCACACGTTAACAAATCAAAAGATGTGTCGAGCTGATCATCTTTTGCTCTGTCTTACACCAGTCCTTTCTTTTTTTTTTTGGTTCCGGATTTCTATACCTGTTTCTAATCTCTCTAAATAGGGGCAAATCTAGGTGCCCTGTATAGCTACACTTAATAACTAAGAAGTTCTTAGTGTTGGTTCTATCTGTACATTAGGCTTATATAGCCAAAAAAACTTTTGGAACAACGGACAGCCATATCCAAGTTCCACGAATAAACAAACAAGAAAAAATGGCACACCATAAGAAGCACACAGGAACTGAGGTGAGTATTAGGAAGTATAGTCAAGAATGCAGATCAAAGCGTTTGATCTTCAGAAGAATTATGTAGGATGCTCCGTAGCATCCTAGATTCCAAAGGAGATCCCCGCAGGCCCACTCGAAAAAATCAGGTCAAGATAGCTGCAATCCAAAAGAACTCCAAAAAAATAGAGAAAAGCTTTCAACTTTACGAAAAATCCAATGGCTAGTTTTGGCGATTCCCAACTCTGCAATATTTGGTCATAGACAATGGAGGAGGGACCTCTTGCAAGGTGGAGGTTGATTGGTCACAGAGCTTGGAGAAGAAGTAGATTCCATTCCCAGTGTTTTCATTAAGAAATGCTTTTCCTGCATAATAAAATATTTAAACAATCAGTAAACAGCTATGATTTTACCAGTTTCAAAATATAACAGCAGAATTAGTAGACTGTGCATCATATGAGATGTGCAGGTGAATAATTTAGGTGATATGGATAACAAGGCTGAATCATCTGTATTAACAACCATAGAGAACTGAGCCACATGATGAGGACAAAACATATATCATCGGATAATATTATGCAAGGAAATCAGAATCAAAGTTACAAGTTTAATACGGATTTGCCAACTATGTATCCTATAAACTAGGCATGTGAGTTATTTTAATTGGTGATTTGGATATAAAGACAGAGTCGTCGGCACCATCCAGACACAACCACTTTTAGGCCACGTCATATAGGATTAGAGTAACACTTCGACGCATCATTGCATCGTACAACTAGTGCAAATTTGATTGAATTTTTTCAATCGAGCTGTTCTTTTATATTTCTTCATGAATCATAAACGACGGTTGAAAATTACTAGTTCATATCATGAAAAGTATCAGCTCATATGATGAAAACGATTGAAAAGTACTAGTTCATAACATGAAAAGTATCAGCTCATATGATGAAAACTATTATTTGTATATTGAAAAAGTACTAATAATGTTACTAATACTTTTCTTTTGTATGAACTTCTCTCTCTGTCCCGAAATACTTTTCACAAAAGGATAGTAAAGATTGGAGTTTTCGGGTAATTTTGTAAACCTTTATGTATAAAAAAATAAATTGGTTGGATTGTGTGTATATGTGGATCCAAAAGAAATGACATTTTGTGTAAATTTATGGATATTGTGACGGTGGAGTTTATGGAAGGTTTTTCATTTTAAAGGTGAAAATGAAATTATGTGAACACAAAAAGAAAGTGTGAAAGGTATTCTCCGACGGAAGTAGTAATATTTTTCTTCATATGAACTAATACTTCTCATTATATATTTAATTAAGTTTTTATTGTGAATATTGAATAAGTCAAACTTTGGTCAAAACTGCATTGGTTGGTGCTTAGAATTTTTCCATAGGATTAATGATTTGAACAACAAACATTATTGTACTTGGTACTAACCCAATAGATAACAAATTAATAATTCTTACACTTTCTGAAAATTTTGGGCTGGGAATAGTTGCTGCCCATGCTCTGAACAATGGAGTCACGTGCAAAGGGAACCAAATTCTGTGTTAGAATATTCACACACTGCTTCAGTATTCTGTTTTACTGCTTCACATGTTAACATGTTCCCTGCATAGAAAAAGATACACAATCAGCTTCAGAAACATCGATGATGAGATAATAAACAAATCTTCAAGCTAAGATGTTATATTTTGTACCATCATTTGTGGTTGCTGTATGACACATTCCACTTTCCTCAACAACAAAATGTGGATTATCTAATTGATCTGATTGCAGTTCATGTCCTGTTTCCTGAGGTAGCACGGACGTATCAGTTTGACAATCTTCGTTTTTATTGCCTGTGCTGAACTCAGAGCTAGCTGATGATGACGACTCATATACATCAGGTTCCCTATACAACTATCTGTTAGACATTGTGGAGGTGAATAATAATATCGAATAAAAACCGAAACTGTACTTCCTATATACCTACCTCCAAGATGGTCTACTGCTTTCATTACTGTTCCTTAAATCCTCAACCAATTCTTTGAACTTCTCAATTTGAAAATCGGTATCAGGATCCGTAGATGTGAGCACGTCGCTTTCTTTGTTTTGTTTCAGAAAATCTTGAAGAGCCTGGACCATGTTCATCTTGCAAACTTAGAGTCTCACATAAAAATGCAATCATTATCATAAAAATGTTTACGGTTAGGGTGGAAAGGGAGAGAGATAATTATCTTGGGGACCATATATTTGTTCCGTACTCTTTTCAGCAGTGCAGAATATTAATTTTAAACAGTTTAATAAAATTTGGACGTCGTTTTAATATCATCATTACTTAATAACTGAACTCTTGTAACTTACCATCCAGGCACTGTCAAGACTCTGGTCCGTCTTCTCGTTGTTGACTTTGATTGCAAGTGAACTTAGCAGTTCTGCTTGTTGCATTAGTGCCAGCACCTTTGGATCATCCTTCTTAAGAAAAGTTCCTTCAGTTTTGTTATTTTCAGCTGGAAAAAAAAAAGTTGCATTATCTTTCCATTTGAAGTTGAACCCGATTATACAATCACATTATTTCCAAGTGATTTGCCTATATTCACTCTCATCCATTTCCTTCGAATATGACTTTAGGTACTTGTAAGCAGTTGAGCTTCCCTTCCCGTCTCTCCATCAATTAACGAAATGCAGCTGAGAGGGAAAGTTAAACTCACGATTTTGGACATTTTGAGCTAGTACTGCAAACGGGGTTCTAAATAGATGATCTGCAACACTGCATTGACCAGCTAGTTTTTCTTCTTGGTTTTCTGTTGTATTTGAGATATAGGTCCTATATCACCAATAAGTAACTTTGTAAGATTGATCCCAGTAATATATTTCATGATAAATGGAAATCGAAATTTTAATATACCTCATCTTTTTAATAGGTACACCACTTTCAGATCCTCCTCCTCCTCCTCCTCCCGTATTGAGCCCATTTGGGAATATAACCCTTTTGTTGTTCAAGTTGATGTAAGTAGAGCTATTTTCGTTTGCTAGAGCTTCGTGCTTTGCTCTCTTCTTGCATAGAGTAGTGAAGCGATTTTTCACAGCATTATCAGTCCTGGGAGGGACCAAAACGTAACTTCTCATACAATGCCATTAACAATCGGAATTGGGAGATCAATGCTTAATATTTCAAATATTTACCTGCCAGAGACTACCTTTGCAATTTCAGTCCATCTGTTTCCGAATATCTTTTGTGCCTGAGAGCCACTCCAATGATCAGATCATATTCAATAACAATACCAAATTTTATATGTCCATTTCACTTCCCACAAAGTAAAGTTTCTCAACCTTATCATCAAAGGGTGAAAGCCATCTAATAATAAATCCACTTATGATCATCAACCAAAAAAATACTGAGATCAGAATAAAGAGTTGAAAACAAAATATTTTGGGATAAATATACAACACAAGGCTGGACTAAAATTGTTTACCTCACATAAAAGCAAGTCTTCCTCTGGTGACCATCCTCCTTTCTTGAAATCAGAATTCAAATAAGTGAACCATCTATTCGAACCGAACACAGCGAATGATCAGAAAGAGGGCAGAACAGGATTCAATAGAAAGACACAGAGATTGATGAGTATGGCCATCAAATTTATGTCAACCAACCTTCTTCTACATTGTCTTGTCGTTTTATCCTTGAATTTTGATGCAATAATTGCCCAACTATCACAAAATCAAACCAAAAATCTTAATCCATTACAAATTCATCCTTGAAAGTTAAAACACACCCAATGATCACACAATTACACTGACAAAATCAATTAAAACTATGGAATCAAGATTCCTTACTTGTCAGTCCCATGTAGCCTGATTTGCTCCCTCAGAATATCATCCTCCTAAGAACCAAACACTCCATATTAGTGAACAAGATACCAAATATCTATTTATAAAAAAAAAATCACTTAAAAATGAAAAATGAAAACAATATGATCTCATTCACCTCCTGAGACCAAGAAACAATATGTCTCTCCTTCTGTTTTGGCACTTCACCAATATTTACATCATTTATCTTCTTCTTCATATTCTCAGTAACTGATAAATCTTTCCCCTTTCTTGCATGCTCAAGGGCAAGACTCTTTTAGGAGTGAGTTTTATACAAGAAAGATAAAATTGAAACAAACCCCTAAAAAGATCAAATCCTTTAATTAACCCCTTTTCTCTTTACGGCAACAACTCTTTAGCTCCCAAAACGGAACTGTTTTTGCCTTGGATCCTGACTTTTTTCCCCTTTTTGCTGTCTGAAACAACAAATTCGATTCAAAACGTTAACCCTTTTAATTGGGATTCCGTTTCAAGATTTTGACGAAGAAAGTCTTGATTGCACATGGTTATTAGTAATCAAGAAACCCAAGTGAAAATGCCTGCCTCGAGATTTGAAAAAGAAGGGTGTAGAAATGAGAAATCACAATCAAGAAAATACGTACATAAAAATGTATAAATCAAAACATGGGACACTGTTTTTTTTATGGGGTTCTAAAGATGAGGGCTGCTTTCTTGCTGTCCTAAAGTGGGAGAGGCTGCTTTCTCTCTCTAGGAAAAAATGGAGGAAATGTGGGGTGTCGATTTTTATTGTATTTTCAAAAATAATCAACGGATTCTTGCTTTTGAGCGCGGGTATGAAGGAGGAGTTTGAAAAAAATAAATTACGCTGAAATCCATGAGACTATAATTAATGTGAGGCGGAGGCACTAACCCCACTCCACGCTCGCACACTCACTGCGGATTTACTCTCTGTACGCTGAATAGTGAATACTTGACAATCTTCGTGACTCAACTGTAACTACACGCGCTCGACATTCGACATTTTTACAAAAGATTAAAAGATATGGAACTTTTTTATTAATATTATTTATTACATTAATTATTTTATCATCTAAAATGATGTAACAAAATAAAAGGTGTTACATTAATATGTAATTGTTCTTGTCCCTAATTAATTCATTGTTGTTTTTTTTTTTTTTTAAATTGAATCCGGTCTTATTTTGGAGGGTTGGTAATGGTAATAATTTTATGTTTTATACTGATGAATTGAATTACAAGATTTTTTTCATAAATTGTTCCTATTTGATTTGAATTGAGCCGTAAAAATTACTCCATTATCTTGAAACTTCCAAATTGGATCTCTTTGTCAACATATAATTTTTTTAAAATGGAAGAGGAGAAATTAGTTAAGTTATCACTCTTTTGTAAGGGTGGACACATAATTTTGTCAAGACACAAATTTGAAGAACAACTTTTTAAAATAAAAAAAAGTCATAACTAATTAAAAATATCACAATATTTTAAAATCAAAAATATCAATATTTGACTAATAATATTAAAAATTGAATAAAATTAAAAGATAAAATACCACAAATTTACAATACATACAAAATATATAAGGCTTTACCTATACATATTACATATAAGTATATGCACGTGAATATATATGTGGAGTTTTTCAAATTGGTACGGTTGAGGTGATAACTGATAAGAAGGTGCAAGGCACGTGATATAAAGAATAGTGAGATTTTAGTTACTAATTACCACTACCATGTATCACTTATATTCTGGTCATTGGTGGTCTCTGGCCAGCCTGGTTCTGACCATTCCCCAATCCGATATCAATAAATGCAAAAATAAAAATAAAAATCAAGATTGGACCTCTTATTTATTTTTCCATTTTCTTTACCTCTTAATTAGGTTTTGAAAATAAGAGCAAGAGTAACAATAACTGTGTGTTTTTCTCCACTAATTGTGGAGTCTAACAATAATTTGAGATTAACAACGATCATGACAAGATGTTTGAATTCCCAATTTCTTATGACGTTTCAGTATCAGGTTTTATTATATATAGATTAGATTTTCTATAAATTTGGATTCACACTAATATAATTTTTTTGAGTGTTATTATTGTTTATATTAAATGTTATTGTTGTACATAAAAGAATTTATATAAATTTGTTTCATGTATAAGAATATATATGGGTCTATCTTTAAATATTTAAAATGTTAATTCAAGGTGCTAACTAAATATAGATATATTTTAGGGATGGGGTGGAGGGAGGGGGCATGGCCGGGTACTTAATATCGTCTTGTCATTATTCTCATGGACCATGTTTAAGATTAGATATTGCAATTGGATGCATTTCAAATTCGGAATCCGAAAAAATCCCCTCATTCGGGATAGGTTATTTTTATGTAGACGTTAATTTCAAGTAATTATATATGTATGTATATGTATGTATTAATTTGAAATATATGATGTATAAATTAAAATATTTTATATTTAAAAAATATTATTTGGAAGCAATTTAAAATTATTAATATTGGGGAGTTGGATCCGGCAGTCTCAAAACACAGGACAAAATTTGATCCAATTTTCTCTTTTAAACGGATCAGATATTTTGAACACATTCTATTCTACTCAACCCATTTTCATTTTTAGTCAAATGAAAGTTCGGGATTTATTTCCTCATCGGGACGTGATGCAATGAGAAGCGTAACAATATGTGTAAATTTCGTTGATTCAAATGAATCGCATTTCTCAATCTCAGTTGATTCTTACGAATACCGCAATGAGGAAATAAGAGAGAAAATATGTCAATTAATTTTAATTCATAATTCAATTGTACATTAAGAAATAGATGGGTTCCTTAATATCCCAAGAACTCAAAAGTTACACATAATAAAATACATTCAATACTAATTAAAAACATACTAAATTCAAGACAATTAACTATAATTCATTATTTATCTCCATCATGACGGAATTCTCATTTGATTGCATCGTTGTTGCTATTTTCAAGACCTTATTAAAAAGATGAAGTGGGTAAATAAATAGTTTATAGATATTAAAAATTGGAAATATTATTTTTTAAACTCAACCCTGTTTTTTAACAATATTTGTTGTACTTGTTTTCACTAAAAAATGTGAAAATAACAATATATTTTAGTCAAAACAATTATATTTTTAACAAAAATAATTAATATTATTTAAAATTATATTTGATGTATGTGGTGTACAAGAGATTTATTTATTTTTAAACGCAAAAATACTTTATTAAAATTTGGAAATGTTATTAATAACTGAATTATCAATTATGTGAAAACAATATTCATGAAATAGAATTGTTAGTTATGTCATTATACGGAGCTAGATATTATGAACAAAAAAACATATCATACTAATACCATATCATATACTACCATATAATAATAATAGTAATATTAATAATGAAATAACAAAACCTAGGATCCGATATTTTAACTCCTAATTAGTTCGTCAATTTAGCTCCATTTTAACTAGTGCATTTTCATAAGAAATTAAAGTGAATGGAGTATAAAATAATAATACCCTCCTGGATGATTTTCTTTTAAGAATAACTGTGGAGTATCCTTAAACTTTCAAATTACACGATTAATTGGGATTCAAGTTCTAGATAAACTCACTAAATAGTTACTTCTCATTTTGTACATATGTATATTCAAAAGGTTCCGAATTAAATTAATAAAAAATCTTATGATTTCAACAAAACCAAGTTGACAAAATAATTAATGTTGACCATGCATGCATGATCTCACGGGCTACTAAAAACAGTAAACATTATGGTTATAAGCTTGTTTGTTTTCAATTACCATTTTGTCCTCTGATGTGAGGATAAACGAAAATGAGACTTTTGGATTAAAAATAAAAATAAATAAATAAAATCTACCCATCTTTGAGTAAATATTGGCTTTTGTGTTTATAAGTCAACATTTTTGTCTACCGCGTAAGAAAAATATTCCGGGACTTGAGCATGATTTTTGCAAGGATGTCACACTTTTTTATTTTATTACTAACTGTATAAAATATAAATGCGTCTTCAACAAAGTTCATGCCATATATACTCCTATTTTTGGATATTGCATATAAGTACATATATACTAAAAATAATGCAATAATATAAAAATAGTTTGATATATTCTATTGATGATCAGAGTATTATGTGTACCTTGTCCATCATATATATTATGGAGCAATAATATTAGTTTTTATGACCATATATTAACATTAGTTCTTACAACAATAATTTTAATATGTGTACGTTTCACAGTAATTTTAATATATATATATATATATATATATATATATATATATATATTACTCTGTCTCTTAATATTTTTATTGACAATATAATCACTATTTTTTCTGAATATAATGTGTACATACATGAACAACGGTACATTTGATGTAGAATGAATTGACCACCTTCACTGACACTTAAGTCATCAAAGATTTATAAAAAAAAAAAAAAATATATATATATATTTTAAAATAAATGTTCTAGTACATTAATTTTCAAATCACACACCAATAGGCAAGAGCTCTCACACTCGATATTAATTCAAGATGTACAATTGGGAATTGTCACACACACAAACACATATACAATGGGAAAAAAAAAAATCTAGAAGAGAAGGTGACACAAAACCTAACACCTCTATGTCACTATCCAAGCTCAAATCATGCACTCTAATTGAATTTGAAACTAGAAAAATAGTTTGTAAATATATATGTGGGGTATGGCATAGCCGGCCAATAAGTTATAAAATTCAAAGACAAATAATAAAAGATAAAGTTGTGCATAACTTGGGAATTAGACATTTCATCAATAAGGCAGGCCCTCCACTCTATGAAATAGCCTCTTTCAAAATCCCACACTTTAATATCTTATAAGACATTCATTGATAAGATTTATGTATTTATAGCAACTGCAATTTTATTTTAAAGAAGAGTTAATAATATACATTTCACTTTCATTTAAGTCGTCGGAGTAGATTATAATGAACCTATGAATTAACCTAGCTAGGTTACTCAACAATCTACATTATAGAATTCAAACCCCGTTTTACGAAAGGACGCATAATGTAAGTATTTTTACCTTAATTATTCAGATAATAGCTATTAATTATTATAATTAAGACCAATTATGTTGTACGTTGAGTATATGATAATTAAAACCTCTAACCCTACATATAAATAATGTTGGGATCATATGAAGACGTTAATTAATTAATTAATTAATAATATACTTGTCTTATAGTGTGTACACAGTTAAAATTAAGTATAATAAAATTAAAAGCATTTAATTATATTCTAATCAATGTATTCATTAAATATATTATATATACATAAAACTAAACCCATTGTTATTATATTTACTTTATTTATATATTCAAGAAATAAAAAATAATCCCGTGATAAGAAAAGTTCTAATTTATTTTTACATATAGAAGTCCATCCTGCGCATATATGTGAGCATATCAATGTCAGAGTATAGTTTTATGTGATTTCACCGTAAAATTGGATTGATTTAATTTGAAAGAGATTAATAGTTTTATTAAAGAATACTACTAATTATGTGTACTATAATATACTCTCTCCTAGGGGTGGGAATAGGTCAGGCCGGGACCAGGCTTTGCATAAGAAAGTCTGGGCCATTAGATAATTTTTACAGGCAGCGCCTATTATGCATAATGAGAACTTTTTTTCAAGGCTCGGTGCAGTCTCTTTAATAAATGGTCAGTCTGAAAGTCTTTTAAAGATCTATTTGCTACAACTTTTTTATTTTTCATTAAATTTTAAAAATCACATTTTTTATATTACACTATAAATATTATACAATTCAAAATACGAATAAAATTAACGTACCAAGAATTATCAATTAGCAAAAGCAATAATAAAATCTTATGTAAATTAACGTGACATAAGTTATTTTGTTTATTATTAATATTTTTATTAATACTTTTTACTAATATATAAATTTATGAGATAAAATATATGAGTATCTCACAATTATTAAAAATATATATATATATAAATATAATATAATATATTATATTATTATATATATAGTTAAATAGGCCGGCATGTTGAGGCTTAAAATGTCTACAAGAAAGCTCAAGCCTGACCTATTTAATTAAATAGTCGACCTATTTATTTATTAAACGGGCGAGGCCGAGGTTTAGTAGGTAGTAGGCGTCAGTCTGACCTATTCCCACCCCTACTCTCTCTGTCCAATATAAGTATGCATAAAAATTTATCACAAATTTTAAGAAATATCAATAGTTTATTCATAAAATAGATATATATGTGTGTAGAAAATTGAGGGTATTGTTGACTTGTTGTCATTTGAGACAAATATTTTATTCATAAAGTAAATTTAATGAGATGATGTTGAGTAAATAAATGTAAGTTAAGGATGCAAATAATGTGAAAATGTTCTTTTTATTATACATATGTATATTTATATTGAATGAACAAAAATTATATTATTTCTACTTATATTGGACAGATGGAGTGTTCATTTTGAATGATATTAATTTAAAGAATTTAGTTGTCCCAATAAAAGGTATTAATCATTTTATTACAAGGAAAATGTTCATGTAAACCATTTTAACTGTAATAATGGATTTATAAATTAAAATTGACATAATTATTTCGTTTGAAATAAGAACATAAACGAAGTGAGACGAATGTTGAAGTGCCAAGCAGTTGTCATGATTATTTATAATTATCGATGCAGGAAATACATGGAAGAACCAAAATAATTAAATTGAATTGATCTCACTCATGAGTTATGACTCATCACACCGGTATATATTTTGATGGCGTGGCGATCCACGTGGACTTGAAATGGATGACACGCGACTGCTTGTCTTGTCCATCTCTCTGTTTGAGTCGATTACTTGTAATGGTGGGACCCACACCTGCGGCAATATGCCAATATGCCAAAACAACCCTAATTTATATATATGTCATGGCCGTCTCATTCGTCTATTTCTCGACAGCGATAATTCCCGCCAAAAGGAGGCATTGCTTTTGAGGGAGAGAAAGAAAGAGGGGGTCTCCATATATAAAATGATAAAAATATTTATTCATAAACATTTATAAATTTTATTTTATTAGTGTTGTGTATATTTTGATATGACAAAATAAATATTTATTAGTGTGTTTTGTAAATCAAATTTTACGGCGGACACTTAATTCACACTGAAAAATTTATCTAGTTTACCCTTCAATTATCTCCATTTATATCCTTTAGTAATATAAGTTATATCTTTTAATTATAATAATTAATATCCTTTGTAATATTGTTTGTTATAATATATGTCATATCCTTTAATTATCACGATTGATAATTTTAACAATATAGATCATCTCTTCAATTATCACGACCGACACCTTTTAGTGATATATGACACACCCTTCAACTATCACGACTAATATCCCTTTAATAATATAAATCATATACACTCGATATAACATAATTAATGGAGTATAAACGTTTTCTTTGTTATCGAAACAACTAATTAATTATATGTGAGAAAACAATTAATACATAGAATTAAGGATGGGGAATAACATTTTTTTACAGTGTATCACTTTAGTGGTTCATAGAAGGGAAATCGCAAAAAAAAAAAAAAAAGCAAAGTTAAAAATTAAGTCAAGCGGCTAAAAAAGGTAGAGCGTATGTTTAATTACTTGTGATCTTTCTTTTAATTACTCCACTTTTAAGACGGAGGAAGTACTTTTTCCTGCATTCGGCACACACAAATTTGATAATTTTACTCCATCTCGATATATATATATATATATATATATATATATATATATATATATATATATATATATATATATATATATATATCACGATAAAACTTGATCTACATTGAAAAAATAGATTAAATTTATCTTATAGTTATCCTAACTAATACCCTTTATTAATATAGGTCATATCAATAAGTTATTATGACTAATAATGTTTGTGATGTTGTCTTGTGTTGTAATATAACTATACAAGTCGTATCTTTCAATTATCACGACCGATATATTTTAGCAAAATAAATAATATCCTTTAGTTATCACGATCTCTTCTTTAGTAATATAAGTAATACCCTTTAGTTATCATGATTGATACTTTTAATAATATATGACATATTTTCCAATTATCACGATGATACCATTTAGTAATATATGTAATATTCTTCACTTATTACAATTGATACCCTTTAATAAATTAATCAAGTTTCACCATTAACCCTTATTAATAATAGACTTTGTCATATATATTAAGTTATCCATAATATTTTTTTATAATCTTTAATAATTTATATTACTCTAACCTAGGAATCAATCCGCTAAGTTCTTTATAAAGAGATCCATTTCAAAAATTGTTCACATAATGTATTTCGAATTTGATACCTAGAGAAGAGCACACCTCTAAGTCTCAAGTGTTCATCACTAGACCAACCTGAGTTATTTTGTAAATCAAGTTAATTAATTAAGTTGTACCATTCGCATAGTAAATCAATTTGAAAATTAATATCTAGCTGGGTTTTTGTTCTTTTTTAAGGGCGGGGTAAATAATCTTTTTTTATTTCATTTTGGAACCTCATGAAATTTAAGAGTCATGTTAGTTACCATATGCAATTACCCCTAATCTTCACACACACACACATGTATATATATTGAAAGAGTGAAGGAATCTGATGATGAGTAAGCACTAAGCACATAATAAAAAGGGAACTGCGCGAGATGTGTATATAGGAAAGGTCGGTGGTGCTTTGTCCCACAAAGCCAGCCTTCAAAAATTTTGAAAGACTGTAAATATATACTCATAAATAGACCATTGCTGGAACCCTATGCAAAAGCTTGCTATTTGTTACCCCTCATTCTTTCAACTTTCACACAAAAACCCTACTTTAATTTCCGCTCCTCACACTAAATGCCATTTTTCTTCTTACTTTACCTATCCTTTCATAATTATTGTTCAAGTAATGTTTTTGTCATTTTTCAAGATATTTGAATTTGTCACGTAACAGTACTATCAGTCCTATATATGTCAAAGATTGCATGTGCGGCCAATCAATATCATAACTTTTTACTTTTAGAGTTCAAAGATTTGCCTAATTGTGGTCGTGTGACCATTATATCTTTAATTACATAACCACATAATTATCTTGAGGTAAAAGGTCGTTTAATTAGTACGTGATATATAGTTCAATTTTGGTAAAAATGATGTTATCCAAATTAATCAACATGGGAGCCGATCGAATGCCCTAATCATGAATTGGAATGCAGTACTGTAAAAACATGCATCCAAATATATAATGTACTTTGCTTGTCATTTTAATTATGTATGGGGGGCACCCAATTTTGATCAAAGACTAAGAATAAAGAAAAAGCAAATTAAGGAGCTGTGAATTCATCATGAAACTGAATATTGATTTGATATATGAGAATGATAATCATTTTAGGAGGAGCCATGGCTTACAAAAAGAAAAGCAAGAGATTGCATTTGAATCATTTCAATTTCTCAGATGGTAGGGCAAATTGTTAAAGTATTAGAGATATGCTATCATTTTTATTCGATATTTAGATGTTTATTCATTATGGGGGATATATTAATATGCTATATCTTTGGGAAAGAAGGCTCCTAGCTACTACGGAGGATCCCCACGTAACTTATATTAATCGAACATTTATATATTAATTGCTTTTTTTTTTTTTTTTTTTGGGTAATCATATATACATACTCCTATTAATCCAGAACTTCATTTCATGTTGATACTTTGATCCATCGGCCTACCCGTTTGATTATGTAAAACATATAGAACGTACTCCCACCATTTTTCTTGGAAGCCTCATGTTAGATCTGTGCACTCGCCATATTTCTAGTTAAAATTAATATTATGTTTCAGTCAAATTTTGATGTCACACTTCACGTTTTTCTCATCTTACAATTTAATTGGTGCATCAGTGGTTGACTTTATATTTTTTATTTATAATTTTTAAGTGCAATGGTATTATTAATTAATATTATAATATTATTGAATGAATATAATAATATCAATTTTATACCGTGACCAAGTTTTAAAAGGAGAGTTTGTGTTAGTGTGTACATATATACATGTACATTTTATAGGTTTTTTTAATCTTTATTTGATAATCTTAAACAATAAATAGAACGGAACAGAGGAGTATCATTACTTTATTGATCAAGTCTAATAGCGAGACTAGATGGTTCATATAATAAAATTAGAGATCATGTATTTTTATGTTGCATTGAGTGGAAATTTAATTTCTTGACTGTTATATATATATATTTACAAACATAATTACATAAACGTCATGTAAGCACGTGCGCTACTTAAAATAAATAAATAAATAAAAATGCTACATTTAATTAAATCCATAAAAGAAGTACTAATAACCATGATATATAGGCATATGTATTCCAATTAAACTGTTTGATAAGCATAAGGTGCAGCATGACCATGATTGTGGTGCTGGTTGAAGAGTGGTGAGGCCCAAGTTCCCAAGATACTAATTAATGCCTATAAAGTGTGGGGACGTGGGAGCTTAATCTACATACTATTAATTTCTTTCTTTTCGGAAAATTCAATAGATCATCATGGCTATTAGCGCGTCCGTTTCACTAATAGGAACGCACCAGGTGTCCTAGTTTTGGGATTTACTTAGAACACGTCGGTCTTTTTTTTTTTTTTTGGCATCAATTTGATGAGATTATGATAAACCGTAGAATAAGCGCTTGGAGTACATGCCTTGGGGATGGGTTGTGTTATTTTTCTTAAAATTTATTTATATGTGTATTCGGTTAAATGATCTATACATTTTTAAGGATACAAAATTCATTAATTTGGGGTACAAAAATACTCAATCATGTACCTTCATACTGAAATTAAACCGTCATACAATGATGATAAAGATTTGTGTAAACAAGTTTTATAATATTAATTATTTATTAAAAAAATTAACTATTTTTATTATATGATATTAATTCTTTCGTTAAAAAATATTGATTATTTCAGTATAAAATATTATTTATAATCGGACTAACTTTATATTTACAATAAATGATCTATACATGCAATAGTCATTTTTATTACATAGAGATATGGAGTACACGTTTGAGGATGGGATTTATGTCGTTAAATATATTTTTTAATCGGTAAATATTAATTTTGTTAGTTGTTAGTAGTTAGATCACCAAACACTCAAACATTCCAAGAATTTCTCTAAGTCACCTTATAACTTCATAATCCGTTTTCAAAGGGAATCGAACCCCAATCTTCTACTAAAGTGAGGCTCGGTGGCCTACTTATTAACTAGGTTTAGTAATGAATTTGACAAACCTATATTATCAAAAGACACTGAAGTATTTTATTCATAAAAAATAAACATCAATTAACTATATTTACTAGGAATGCGAGGTTAAGTACATAATAAATTCCTATTCTATGTTTTGAAATATTAAAAAAAACTTTTAAAATTGTTTTTTAAAGTTATCTCTCACAGATTACACACCCTAAATCTATAATTAATTAAAAAATTTAATTTAATATTATATATTAAAAACGGACAACGGACTTTTTTTTCCATAGCAATTTGAAATTTTGGACAGAAAAACTAACGTTTGTGAAAATTTGATTGGGGCGGGCAAATTGGGACTTTTATATTTTAACGTGCTATTTTGTTTTTATATATATAAATACAACTATATTTCGAAAAACTAACATAATTTCTGGATTATTATCGTAAAAAAAAAAAAATCATGTGTGCGTGCTGAGTTTTGATATGTCATTTATTCAAAAGACATTATCTATTTAATTACCGATATACAGACATAACTCATAAGTGTGTCATAATTTTGTTTCTCACTTTGTATATATAGATTAGTATTTAGAACAGTCCATTCACATTCTTAATTTCAAAGAGAGAAAGTGAGGTAAGAAAAGAGATCAAAAGAAACATAAAGGAGGAAGGAAATGAAAGTACGTGGATGACAAAAATCAAAAGCTTCAGGATAAATAGTAATGGAAAGTTTTAACTTTAATTAATTTGTTTCCCTAATAGAAAGTTTAGCTTTACATTTTTGAATTAAGGGTAACACCCAAAAATTTAAAATCACAATTTATGTATATCTCAAAGTATTAGTAGTTCAAAAAAGTATTTAGTAGTTGAATTGGATGATTTAATTTTTATATTAATAAATGTATGGAAAATTGCAATTGTCACTTAATTATGTGCATCAATAAATGCCGATAAACAATCCTTTTCGAGATTAACTTTATGCAAATAATTATAACATACAAATATGTCGGATTTATTCTTATGCCTATAGGTGGGCGTAAGATCAAATCCGACAAATATGTATTGGTTTTTTTCTTTTTTTTTTTTTTTTTTTTTGGAGGAGAATGAACTCGTACAAAAATGTATTGTTTAACAAGGTGTAGTTTGTTTTGATCAAGTTTAATAAGGTGTAGTATTCCCTGCCCTCCCAAACATAACATATACCGTTAGTGCTTTTTTAAGATAATTTTTGTTTAGTAAAATGAAATATGTATTCTCAACATAGTTAACCTGCTATTATAATTAAGTGAACACAAAATACTATCATCCTCAACCATTTCTATATATATATATATATATATATATATATATATATATATATATATATATATGGATATAGACAGATATAATTATTTTGATATGAGGTTTAATGTTGTATTCACACAAATTACTAGTTTTTTTATAAGTAACAAGTTCATTCCAATTCAAAAATAAATATGAGTAATATCCCCAATTCCCCATAGAGTACAACAGTTTCACCTACGGCCCATAATACAGACAAATTTAACGGGCCAAATTAACTTTTAATGACCATTTTAAGATTCTCTAATCAGTATTAAAACTAGTAATTTCAACCATACGATGCCGCGAATTGAATATTATAAATTTTAAATATGTAAATAAAATATAAATTTAATTTATTAATTTTTTTACTATTATTTTTATTAATATATAAATTATGTTATTTAGCCATGAATATATTACAACTATTAAATTAATTATATAATTTTTAATAGTTACTAATCTCATTACAAATATTAAAATTCAACAAAACTTATATAATCTAAAATTAAATTATTTAAATTCAACTCATATAATTAAATCTAAAATAAAAATAATAAAATAAATATTTTAGATCTAAATTTATTTTTATATGTGCAATACTTATGTTAAATTAAAATTTTTAAAAGAGAATTAAGTTGATATATAATGTGTTAAAATTAGATTTAAAATTAAAATTTATGAAAATTTGAAATTGTTGGTGTAAAGTAAAAAAGAAAAAGAAAAGTAATTCACTCTCTTTTAGTGGAGAGTGAGACTCACTATTATACTATATGACAAATGCATTTCACTTGCTCTCTCCTTACATTTCACTTTCTCTCTTAACTTCTATTTTTATATATATACATATAGATGTTATCCTTCATAACATACTAAATATCAGGTATCATATTAGAATTTGTATTATGTAAACCAGTTTATTATGCAATTGATTCACAAAAATAACTATATATTTTTTTAATGAAACAATAAATATTATCAAATTAATAGTACATAAAATTCTGTTTAAAAAAACCAATTACATAGTAAATTAGTTTACACAAAACTCCCTCGTCACTGTTAAAAGTTAAAACAACTAATGGAAAATCTTTTAAATATTTATTTTGATTTAAAAATCTGGTATCCAGTCAAACTAAATATGCTTAGAAACAGAATAAAAATAGTAATATGATCTTTAATGTAACAGTAGGACATGATCCAAGAATTTGACTGATGAAGTAGGAGAATTAAATTAATTAAGAAAAATAACACTTTCGGAAAAGCAAAGTATAAATGTTTGTTAAATCTAGTAAGTGCGTGATTTAACTTCTTTGTTGTTTGTGCATGACCTTGTCAAAACAACAAATCATAAAAGTGCAACAACGCTTTTCACCCCAAAAAAGGGACCCATGAATAAAACACGAGTTACGCTCCTCTCTCTTTACTAAATTAAGTTGGGCCGAACTGAGAGAGAGATCGATTACGCAAAATAATGATGAACATGAACCAAAAGTTAATACGATTTCGGCCTACAAATGTAAAGGTATCCATTAATTCGACTTTTTGCTTTTTATTTTGTTAAATCACTAATCATTTGTCCCATCGTCTATTAAATTTAGTAAAACTACGATGGAGACATGCGTATTTAAGTAGTGGTATAATCATCATCATTATACACATGAATATATACCTACAAATTCAACATTTTACTTTGTTTTTGATGTATGTATAAGGTTCCTCAACTAATTCAGCATTTTACTGATTAATATCAAAACAACACATATATATTTATGTATTGAATTATGTTTTTTTTTCATATATTTAAAAATGTATATGGATATAAAAGTTTTGATATATTATATTTTAAAATATATTGGTATTTTATATATAAAACATTTTCAGTTTTATTTTTTCGCTCATCATCTAGAAGCTTCATGCATACAGTATATACTTTCTTTGTGTTGTACTTGTCTTTATATCTACAATATTCAATGCATCGTTGTAAAATCAATAATCCCCAGATCAATTAAAGGCACAAGGTAAAAATAAAAAGTATATATATATATATATATATATATATATATATATATTAAAAAAACAGAGGAAGACCCCACGTGGGGAATAAAAATGGTTGTTATTTTGTTTTTGTGCAATCTTAATTTTAGCTTTATATGAATGTAGGCCAGGTAATTAATAGAGTATATATATATATATATATATATATATATATATATATATATATATATATATATATATATATATATATATATATGGTATATGCTTGGGATTCCTACCATTGTTGTGGGGTATTTCCATAGTGTATGATTTTCTTTCTCACCTCACTTTTCTGCAGAGAAACAACGCTCTCATAAAAGCGGGTTTTGAGAATCCTATGCCTCCATTTACACCGCTTAATTCAGCTCTCACTACATTCACACTCTATCTTATCTATTTTCATTTACATATTTAGAAATGTGTTTATATTTCGGTTTCGCCTTTTTGCTGCTTTATAGTAGAATTGACACGGGGATTACTGATAAAGAAATGGTTTACATACAGTTCAAATTAAAAACACTTTACACTTTGAATATTCAAAATTCTGATATTCATACATATAATAAGATTACACTAAAAAAATGACAAATTTTATAATTTGAAAATATATAGTAAAAAAAAAATCCAAGAGGTGCAACAGCTGCCCCCTAAATCAGTCCGGCTTGTAGTTGTAGGTTCTTTTATCAATGAATTTACTGTACAAACTAATACTAAATACTCATGAAGATGCGTTTGATCAATTGAGAAATTTTAAATTAATTATGTCAAATTAACCTAATTTTTTAAAAATTCAAATGTAAGTGATGATTTCAAATTCATGTCAATCCAGGTAAGAGATCAGAGAGGGGATATTCAACTCACACATTATACAACCAAAATCAACACATGCAAACTCATTCAGATTAAAGATGAGGTTAGCCCTTTTTACCGTCACCATTAACAAAACTGATTAGTGTAGTGTAGTTTAGTGTAGCTTAATTAAAATGAATAAAAAAAAAAGAATACAACCGTGAGGCGCCTGCACCACAGTCATAAATGATGAGTCAAACTTGCAGGCCCTAATTTATAGATAACAGATTTTTTTTGGTCGGTATTTATAGATAACAAATTAGTGGGCATTTCTTCAAACCCCTGATTTTGTTCTAATCTTAACTTTGACAATAACTTTAAATTAAAAAAAAATTATAAATTCTCCCGTGCAAAAATACATTGATTTTTTTATATGAATGAATTATGTTATAGGAGATCAGATGTGTCTATAAATATAATTCAAACTCAATAAGGGTGCTTGGTTGGAGGTAATGGGAATAAAGCAATAGGAATGAAAGTTAAGTAGGTGTTTGATACACCACTTTCATTCCATGAATAGTGTTTTAATTCCTCAATTTCAAGGAATCCCCATTCTTCAAGTTTTTGTGAGGAATAACTTTGATTCCTCACAACTATCATTCCGATTCTTTTTCCATTCCCTTGCTCATACCAAGCACCCCTAAAAAAATCTTCAAATTACAATAAATTCATATTGATAAATGCAATATGAAAGCACCCCTAAAAAATCTTCAAATTACAATAAATTCATATTGATAAATGCAATATGAATGTCAAATTAAAGGTGCTTGGTTTGTTGAAAGGAATTGGTAAGAGTGTAAATGTATATTTAATTTGATACATCATGCGTTGAAAATGGATTTGAAACATAAAAATCATTGAAATTTAAAATTTGAAGGGAAAATTTATATTTTGAAATGTAATTTTAGCATAAAAATGGAAATTTTCAAGAGAGAAATTAGTTTGGATTATATAAATGTGATATTCCATTAATTAGTTGCTCCAAATACTAGTATTTCAATCCCATCAATAAATTATACCGCGATGGTGTTCGTAAAATTGATAATGGAAGTATTCAATTTGTGTATATTTGTGGTCGAGAAAATACCTAAATGGATCACTAATACTAATAGTAATTACGTGCCACCATGGTCATTGATGGATGGAAAGTGGGTGACAGGGTGATTGGAGCGAAAAAATTCCAACTTTACGAGTTTGGTTTCGTATTGTGACAATTAGTCAATTAAGTCTGAAAACATGTGTTGCAGTAGTTGGATGTGGACAAATATACGCTAGGGGAGTTCCACGTTTACATCTACACTAGACTAGACACTTAAGTATGGGGAATTTATATCTTTATAGTCGACTCTTATAAACAAACTACTCTACTATTCTAGAATATCTCTCTCTAATGTCAATTCCATTTAAGATAACTAATTAGACCCATTATGAGATATCCTTTGAATTCATTGCTATAATATAGTGAATTAATTTGTTTGTACGTACAATAATAAATGGCATGGGTTTTTTTTTTTGACAGGCATGCTTAATTGCGCTCAAATAGAATACATATATATGAAGTCAGGCAAAATTAGCATCCACGAATGGATAAAAAAGAAAAAAATTAGCGTTCACGAAACATCAATATTATTTCCATAAAGATAGACCGTTATGTCGCCTCACGAAATTACCAAGTATACATGTTGTAGATATCAACTTATATATTTACCATTTATTTTGTAATTCATTTAAATAGAGGAATTCACCATTATTAATTAATTAATTATATAATATTACAACATAAATAATATCTATATATAAATTGATACCTAACGGTGTTCATATGATTATTTCCGTATCATTTAGTCCAAAAAGAACCAAGTGGCGCGTTGCTTTTTCATGAACAAAATTGACTGAAAATAAACCAAGTTGTCCATTGAAGAATCAAAACCAGTCACCCCGGCCCACACCCAACAACGGGGCCCATATATCCATCAGCCTCACTGAAAAACGATTGGACAGTTTGTAAAGACCGACTAATTCTTCATGGCCCATTCCATTATGTACTGATATATAGCCCATACTTGAAAGGACTAGCTTAGGTCGATCGGGTCATTGTGATCCAACCCGATATACAAATATATATATATATATATATGGATGGTTTACAAATTAATACTCATTTCTTCTAAAATATTAAAACATCATTATCAAATTAAATTCTGACGCAAAACCTAATCATTTGTTTTCTCACATTTGCCCCTTTCCTTTTTGTTCACAAAGATAAAATTGTGCAGGTGGTGTATTGAGCATAATATTCGCCTTTCCTTTCCTTCCATATATTTCCTATTATCTTTTAGACTATGATGATGATGATGCAAAAACACAATCATAAACAAGCAACCTAGAAAAGGAAAATCATGACAACATTTAAATGGAACATATAATTGAATCGGAAACCACAAACCGCTTCTAACAAACTCCATATTCTAAAAGTAAAATGCAACAAAAATTGTTAAACTATATAATTCTTATTTCACGAAATTCTTGATAACAAAAACTCATTGATTTTATGGAGTCAATTAAATATTTTTATTAAAATATGACGAATTAGCCATTTTCAGTATTATTACATCGAAATGACATTTTAGATCAAATTTCAACTGAAAATTTATCTCTAACGAACAGTTAAAAAATAACTTTATAAAACAAGATATTTCACACTTTAACGATTTTTAAAACAAAAAGAAATAGTTTAGGAGTCTTGTTAAATAAGAATTGTATATTTATGATGAGCTTTTAAAATAAAAATTATTTCAAGGATCTTAGAAACAAAATTTTAATTGTTTAGAGATATTTGCATTATGCTTAAAAGTAACATTCTATCCCATGCTCCATTATCCGTGTGGATGTAGAGTCATGCGATGTAATTAGTTGCAAAGAAAGGATCAACATCCGGCTGCTTAGTGAATAGTTTCATGTTTATTTGAACTCAAGTATCAACATCATACCTATAAATAATCTTTTCGGTTTACTCCAGGACAGACCTATCCTTATGCTGCATTTTTGCAAATTCATTGCACTGCGCGCATTTTCTCATGAAAGTTGAGCCGTATAATTCAATTGGGCTCTTCCATACCAATTTCTTGCCTTGTTTATAAATCGAGACAATCGATCTGCATAAATTTTAGGTGTTCACCTTAGCATGCGATTTAATTTCAATATCATTTTTTTGGGTAATAGAAAGTTTTCTTCATAACAAATTATTCCACACATCACTAACTAGAGAAACAATCAATATACATATATAGCTTGAAACTCTCAAAATGTTTACAATGAATCAAGATAATTTACAAAACATTCGCCTATACCAGAACAAAATGATAAAATGTCCATTAATTTATCCAAACAAAAGTATATAAGCTCAACACAAATTCACATTTAATTTTTACAAGGAAAAAAATTCAAATTTTCAAAAGCCTTTAGGCCCAGTTTCCTTCAAAACAGCAGGTTTATCAGCCATAGACAAACAATACTTGGCAATCTCTCTAAATTTAGGGACACTCCTCAAATCCACCTTAGTCCCGTCTTTGAGAGTGATGATAACATCACCCCACTCTCCAATAAACCTCGGCACAACTTGAACATCTTTGATGACGTCATACGAGAAATCACTCCTATCCTGGCCCGTGAGCCCGGATATCACCGTCACCCGCAGGTTAGAAAATCGGTACCTGAGATAAAAGGCCCGGAAGACGGCGGCGAGAGTTAACGGCAGCCAAAGAAGAGTGAAGCCCAGAATGAGGTTTGCTAAGAGGTCGCCGTAGTGAGCTCCACCGTCGAAAAAGATGGTTTCCTCGTCTTTCTTGGTTTTGGCGGCGGCGGTGGTGCCGATGGGCTTGGAGGATGACACGTGGAGTTTCGTGAGTGGGCGTGGGGAATTGGAGATGGAGATGGGCCTTGTGAAGAATAATTTGTAGGAGAGAGAGGGGGAATGGTGGTGGCTTGCGGTGGTGGCGAATGGTATGCCGGCGGCGGAGGTGGAGGTGGCGGCCATGGCCATCGAATATTGGTTTAACACCAGCAGTTGGTAATTGAAGAGCTTTTTTTTCGGATTTGGTTTTGCAAATTTTCAGTGGCTGTGGGGTGTTGACGTGGCAGATTTTTGGCTAGAAGATGAGTCATGAATGACTCTGTTATTCGAATATATCTAATTTGGGCCTCAAATTCTAATTTTTCAGCTGATGCAAGCAATAACATTGTTTTGGGCTTTATATCAGTATAAACTGAAAGGCTCAGTCATATACACCTCCAACATTTTTATAATTTTTAGCAATTATGAAATATCTAAAATATTTTTAATAATAAAGAATTATATTTCAAGATTCACTTCTTCAATACTTCACTTGCCTCTCTCACCACCGTTTCCACCACCTCAGTCCATCATGATGATAGTCGAGTCGAAAATTTAAAAAATATATAAAAAGAGTTCAATTTTAAAAAAAAAAATCATTCAAAATTTTAGTCTGATTTCGGAAATTTTCTGCCGAAATATGTCATTTTGGCAAACAAATTTTTAAAATTTTTTTAACAAGTTTTGAAATCTAACCGTTTTTAAATTTTTTTTTTTTTCTGCCAAAACTTCGTCATTTTTCAATCGAAGTGGATCGAAATGAAACCAATATTTCAAAATTGGTTATTCAATTTTTTTGGACAATTTTTTATTTTGTCTCTTCCATATTAATGATATTTTTTTGTTAGGTATTAAATTTAGAAAAAAATTTGATGAACAAATAATTTTTGTAATTTTCTGAAATTTTTACTCATAATTATTTTGTTTTATGTTTCTTGAATCTTTTTAACTCTATCTGTATTTTCTGAAATTTATGACTCAGCGAACCTGATAGACAAAGGTGGTGGCGGCGGTTGAGCGGGGACGGGAGAAGAAAATTTAGAAGAAGTGAAGGGGTATATGTTGGATCAAGAAGTTTTGATGAGTTAAAAGAAGCGATTGATTGATCGAGACGATCGAAGCAGTGAAATTAGGATAGTAAGCTGTTCGATCGAGGACGGTCAAGAATCGATCTAGTCGAGGACTGGAAGGGTACAAGTCATCTCAAGACAAGCTTGAATCTAATCATCGGGGAGGAGACGAACATGAAGAGCTCAGGACGAGGTCAAGATAAGTGAGTAGAATAAGAAAGGCGAATCTTCACCAAGTCACCGCAGTATAGAGAGTAGAGCAAGGGCAATTGAGGTCTATGTTTTTCAAGATTAAGTTTGCTAAAGCAGCTTTTAGTTTGTTAGAATCGACTAACAAACTAACTGTCTTTTCAAACTTATAAATAGTTCTAGGCACTTCATTTTGCATAACTTTTTATTGAACACAATATACACAGAATTCACAAGTTACTTTTGAGAAAGTTTATTCTCTCGAATCACAAGTTTTCAAATCGCAAGATTTCTTCATAGAAGTTTCAAGTGTTTGTAGAACACTTCACTTCACATCTTCAAATACACTTCTTGTTCTTAGAGTTAGATTTTAGAAGTTTGATTAGCATTTTTTGAAGAGTTGAAGATCAAGTTGTAAGTTGTAAAGATTGTAAAGTTAGTAAGTAAGTAGCTAGTGGAGACCCTTTTCCAAGTTGGAGAAGGAGGAGAGTGGATGTAGGATTGTTATAATCGAACCACTATAAAATCAGTGTTCTTTACTTGCTTTCATTTATCTTTCTGCTCAATTTACAATTTATTGTTCAAAGATTAATTTAATTAAAGTTAAGATCCGAATATCGGTGTTGCTTTTGATCTTATTAAAAGTTGAGATTAATATTGGATTCCATTTGTGTACATCTCAGTATTTTGAATATATTTTGAAAGATTTGAAAAATCAAAAATCTATTCAACCCCCTTCTAGATTTTTCCTAGAAGACTGGTACTTGTTTTACCTAATCTACTCAACTAATCGGGACCAACGGTATATCTTAAAATATAATTTTTATCAGTAAAGATATATTAGACATTTCATAATTATTTTAAAATAAAAAAATATAAAGGAAGTGTAAATTTTAAAGTTGGAGGTATATATAATCGGAATCAAACTGAAATGATCGGATCCAGAGTTTATATATTTTTCCTCTCTTCAACCGACTCAATATAAACCTGTGGGTGTAATCATTTGTTACTGCAGAGAAAATAATTAATACTATTTTAAAATATATTCTAGATGAATATAAGATTTTGGATTTATATTTTATTTCTCAGAATTTAATACAGCAGGAAATTAATTCACAGTATCTCAACGAAATTCAACTAAAAAAAAAAAAAAATTATTATTATTATTATTATTATTATTATTATTTTTATTATTTTTTACATCAAATGAGTTGATTCTTCTAATAAATATTTAGATTCGTTGACATATCGAGTATAATAGTATGCCTACCACATGCCTCCTTGATATTGGCCAGGCCATAGATATTGTCACCAGGAATAATTGGAATTCTTTTATTCATAAACTCGATTATGTTGGTATAATAATAATAATAATAATAATAATAATAATAATAATAATAATAATAATAATAATAATAATAATAATAGTAATTTGACTAATTTCAAAGAAATCAGCTTAAACAGTTTATCCCACCCATTAATTAATAATTAGTTATACTAGTAATAATAGCTATAATCACAATATTTTGTGAGAGTTATCCTTGCAGATGAGAAAGACAATATCTTTATTAATTAAAGAATTACTATTACTTTGTATCTGTATTCTTTATTTATAGTTTTTGCAAATTTTTATATTTATGAGATTCTTAGAATGGTGTTAAAATTTGAGAACATTGATTTCTGGATTGGGGTTGTTATAAATTAGGTTAGGGAATTGAATTTTGCTCGATTTTTAATATAGTGTCGAAATAGTGTTTTTACTCCTTTTTATGAATTTTCTCTCAATATCAAACATTCCAAAAATTATATCATGTGATTAAGATGCGCAGATGTGTGGGAAAGTTATAATTTTAAAATATATGAATTTAAAATTTTTTATGAATAGTATAAGTATGTGTTTGTTATGAGATTTTGATTGGAAATTTTTTTTTTTATGTCAAATATTTGTTTAATAGAGATTGATGTGATATTATTATATTGAATTGTTGTATTATTATTTATTGAATGAGAGAAAAATATAAGAGAAAATGTGTGGATGATAGAACTTTTTTTTTTTTGTAGGGAGTGGATGATAGAATATTTATGATGTGATTGAATTGTATTTTGTGAAAAATAATACTCTATTGTTCTAAAATATCTTTCACAAGTAGGAGGATACATAAAATGAGAAATATGAATAATGATTGGAGTTTTTAGGCTTAATTTTGTAAATATTTAACAATAAAATAAAGATATTAGCTAAATTGTGTGCATGTATAAATTCATAAGTAGTGATATTTTTGTGTAAATTTGTAAATATATGAGGATAAAATTGATGGAAAATTTTCTATTTTAAAAATGTGAAAAGTATTATGTAACATAAAAAAAAATTAAGTGACTTGGTTGGAAATTCTTGATAAGCAATGGGAATGAGAATTAATTTAAGGCAATTGTGGTGCATAATGAGAATAAAAGATGGTGTATGACATTATTTTTCCTTCTAAATAAGGTAATCATTACCCACATTATGATTAACCTTTTCCCCATCTACAATCATTTCTCCTCAATCATTCCCTTCCACAACCAATAACAAGCTTCTTTTGTCTCATTTTTTCAAAATTGGAGCACAACATCAATGATGTAACCAATATGAAGACATCTCTTCCTCCTATAAATTTGGGGGTATAGAGGGAAAAACCAATTTCATTCATATTTGAAGATCGCGTATGAACAAAAAAAATACTAAATTTACATATATATTTAATTATTTAGGTGTTGATTGAATTTGAGATATAAAAACTGAATTTTAAATCTCAAACTCATACAAAACATTGGATTACAAATTCTTAAGTCTTATGTTATGTAAATTTTTTCAAACTTATTTTTCTCGAAAATCAATGATTTAGATAAAATGAGAGTGTTTATTAAATTATTTCTGGCATGAATGCAGAATGCACGTGGCCACTCGAAGATGTCTACTTATTCTTTCCCACCGTATAAATATATAAATAAAATATAATTTAGTGAGATGGCATCTCTAACTGTCATCAGACGCGCCAAACTGCAACCATTTTTATTTTTTCAATGCACATGATCCCAGATTGATCCTCTCTTCTATATTACTACTACTAATTGTTTCCTTGTCCCTTCACATTTAATACGTAAGAATACGGATCTTTCAATTTTCTTATAATTTTTTTAAAATATAGGCATAATGTGTAAGTCTTACTTTTTTATATTTTCAATTATTATTTTATTATATATTTATTTTTCTCTGAATATAAAAAATTAATTTATTCATTTTAACTTTCCCAAATTTCTTCATTTTTCTGTAAAATATTAGGCATTCTTAATTTATTCAAAACTTGGAAGCCACCCAATGTCGATAAGAGTTCTGTGAAACTGTATTTGTAAGTGAATTAAATGGAATAATACTGATTAAAGATTATATTTCAGTTTTTTTGGAGTATATCGATGAGCAAAATTATATATATGCATAGCATGATGATATTGATAATGTACTTGTAGCACGATAATTTATATTTAATTATAATTATTCAAGTAATATATATAATTATACATATATAATATATCTATATATAAAAATAGAAGTAATCCGAGAAGCAAGTGAAGTGCATTTAGCGAGTGAAGTGCATTTATCATGTGGTGCAATAGTGGTCTCATTTTTATTAAAGAGAGTGTGTTGACTTTACCAATTAATTTTTTTTTTTTACTTTACACCAACTTCATAATATTTTTATTTAAAATTTATATTTAACACATTATATATCAAATTAATTATCTATTAAATATTTTAATTTAACATATGTATTGCACATATAAAAATAAAATTCAAATCTAAACTATTTAATTTATTATTTGCATTTTAGGTTTTAATCATATGAGTTGAATTTAAATAATCTTATTTTAGATTATATAACTTTGTTGGATTTTAATGTAAAATGTTATAAATTTTAATATTTGTGATGAATTTATAGTAACTATATAAAAACTATAAAATTAATTAAACAATCATAATACATCCATGTATAAACAATACAATGTTTATATATTATTAAAAGAATAATTGTAAAATATTAATAATTTAAATTTACACTGTAACTTTATATTTAAAATTTTAAAATTTTTAAATTCATGCATCGCATGGGAAATAATTTCATATAAATGGGGGTTGGGGTATGGACTGGTGACAGTAAAGTTCTTTGTTTTTTTTTCTTTGTAAAGCCATGTTGAAAGAGTAGTGGTTACGTAGTAGTATTATCTGTTAGATTCCACATTTCATTGTCACTTGTCATCACAAGCAATAAATCAATTGCTTTAGCTAATGTCACCTTCACAACAATGACCTTAATTTCTACCGTCAAAAAAAAAAGAAAAAAACAATGACCTTAATTTCCTACTCTTGTTGTTTTCTTCCAATCTCACATCTCTTTCGTATTTTCCTCTCATTGGGATCTGTGCATGCTTCATTGTCTCTCTCTCTACAATCATTCATTTTCAAAATTTCTAATGATTGATTGATCGCTATTTTATTTATAAGAAATATTGTATCTGAATGCAAGAATATCAACAACAGTACTAGATCAATTTTAATTAATAAATCAAATTTCTTTTTCTTGTTGTATATGTGGTGAGCTCAATCGAAAACTATAGTAATGAAAGAGATGCGACATTAATTCTTTATTAATTACCTCCAAGAAATTAATTCTTACCCGACCTTCAATCAAGTACATATATATTAATTTCTTACTAATTTGTACACCAAATTTGAAGTATGAAAAGGAGGATAATATATTAATCAACTCATGAAATATATATAATAGCAATTTTAGTTGAAATTTTGCTGTTCGAGCCATGGCCAAAACCCCGTCTGATCATCCATGCCACAAAACATGTTGCACAAGCTGCTTTCTTCCTTGACAGTTTGGTCCAATTTCGGGCCCTGGATTTCGGGCCGAGAAGAATCCTGGAATAGCTGCGCAACTCCACTAGGCCTAGACAGAGATGGAAAAGCGGGCCTTGTTGATATCGGGCTTTCAATCGCCGTATTTGTTGAAATGCCAAGCTTGATTTCTGAGCTGTTTTCACTTCTGTTACTGCATGAACCCTCTGTTTCTTTGTTCAGATTTATGGATTCCCTCGATTTCAGCCCCATCATCTGCATAATTAATTTAAAAATATATATTTTCAATCAAGAAACTGAAACTTGCAATTTAATTCAATTATATATGGATTGAAAAATAGAAATTGAGGACCTCAGCATGAAGTTTGTGATTGTGTGCCTGGAGAGCATCATTTTCTGCCTTGATTGCATCAAACTGTCTTTTAAGAAGATCATAGTCTTTCTCCAATTGCTTGGTTTTCCACCTTGCTCTTCTGTTCTGAAACCAAATGGCGATCTGTCTGGGCTGAAGCCCGAGGGCCCGGGCCAGCTGCATTTTCCTTTCGGGCTCAAGTTTGTTCCCCAATTCAAAGTTCTTTTCAAGTGTTTTGACTTGATCAATGTTGAGCCTCCTCTTCTTCTCCCCTAATTGTGATCCATCGTCCGATAAATCATCTTCCCCGTTGTTGTGCATCTCCTCCATTCCTCTCGAAAACGACATCGACGATCTCTTCCCCAGCAATGAAGAACCCATACCTGCAACTTTACATATATATATATATGAACATCATTGAGCGAAAGTCACCACCTTCTTTTTCAAAAAGTAAATATGGGATTTTCAAGATTCATCAATTAAGGTCAGTCAAAAGGTTGAGTCTTTTCTCCAAAGAAATTAAAAGGAAAAAGTGCGTACCATGAAATTGATCTTGAGGATTGCAATTAGAGGGAAGTAGAGAAGTAGAGGGGTGATTGTGATCATCTTCATGAGGAGTGTGCAGCATGAAATTGGAATGGAAGAAGGCCATTTCTGTACTACAAGTCATGAGATCGATTGACACTATATCCACCAATCACCATCTTCTACTTTAGACAGAGAAAAAGATTGAAAAGTGTTGTGTGTGAAAAGAGGGCTAAAAACTAATCACACATAGTTTTTCTTGTATAAATAATTTCCACATCAAAAAAGAAAAAAATAATATGGTCAGTTGGAAGGAGATGCATTCATTGCACTGATTGGTATGGCTTATATACCTTATCAAGAAAAGGTTTCCCTTTTGTTAATGTTGTGTGTGTGCAGTTGTGGATGATTCTTTTCAATTGAGGGGAGTTGGATTTTTATATATATCCATTTAACTTATATTACAAGTTAAATAAATATTTAGTTACAGTAGAAAACAGTAAATTACAAAAAAATTTAAATCAAGAGAAAGAGAGAGGTATTATATATGTGGATGAAGTGGATTGCATATTTTTCTACATATATAGACAGTTGTCATTGAAATTGCAAACAGACTTTTTTGAATATGTTTGATTCTCTCACTCATGGAATTTAAAAGCCAGCAGAAGTGGACATGACTTAAAGAAAATAGTGTTCATATGGATGTGATTAATTAATAAATCTACACCCCAGAACCGGCCAGGTGGGTTAAGCGACTTGGCCACCGGATTCTTCACTTTAGTGAGAGAAACAAGTTCGATTCCCTTCCAAAACGAATTATAAAGTTATAAGGTCTTTTGGAGAAAAATCAAAGAGTATTTGGGTGTTTCTTGAACTAACTATTAATGTAACAACCTAACATTTACCAATAAAAAAGCTACGCCCCAAATCCTAGATATATGGATTAATTAATTCTACACCATGGAAAGATTGCAAGATTTTAGTATAAGAGATTCTTCACTTTTTTATTTACGTGAGGTCACGTAATTTATTTCAGCTACTCACTGCATGCCATATGTCTCATATATATATAATAATTAAGGGTGTGGTTAATTTTTTTCAATAAGAATGAAAATGAGTATATAATAATTATAATGCTTAATAAAAATAAAAAATATTAATCATTATCTCATTTAAAATAATTATTTTCTCTTCAATTATCCCTCTATATATTCCGTAACTAATAACCATTTTCGTCCTAATTTTTTAAAATTAAAACACAATACTAATAATATAATTTATATAATTAATTACTATAAAGACAATTATTTTCCAACACACTCGAGAGCATATGTAGAAGAAAGAGATTTCCAATCACATTTGCATTGAAAAAATTGTTGCAAGTTGAGTTCTTGAGAGTTAGTAGTGAATATGAGACGATCTCTTCCTCATAAAACATCAAAATTTATGTGAGACGATCTCATACATGAGACATAATACTTTTATCTATTTTTATACTTATCATATTTTAAAAATATAATAAAAACATATAAAAATATTACGTCCTCATGTATAAAACGATTTTACAAAAAAATTGTTCAAATAAACAATGAGGGTATATATATGAGGTTATTAATGTAGGATGGGAGGAAAAAGAGAGAGATGGGGGTGGTGCAGGAGGGGTCAGGGTTTGCTACCTAACCCACCAACACCTATCGTGCACCAGGATGACCCTTTTATCACCAACAACAATTCTGCTTCTGCAGCTAAATGACGATTCCCAAACATGCATCATATTCATATATACTACTACTACTACTACTTACTTTTTATATTTTAAATATTCCTTCCAATCTAACTATGCCTATATACATTTCAATCATCAAATACCAACCCCAATCCAGATTGAAATTAATAGATGTGGTAATTTTTCTTTTCTTCCTCTTCTTTGAAATAATATTATATATGGAATCATGTGTTTTAAGATATTGTATGAATATAAAATTAAAACTTAATACTCCATCCCGCTTCATTATAAGTATTGTATTGAAAAATACCTGTAATTACAGGACTCAGGATAGCATGTATTTCCCTGATTGAGCTTTAACGGCAATTTGAAACTAAACTGAAATATTAATATATATGTATATTTATACTTCTTCCCAAGAAAAAAACACATGATTTATTGTAGGCGTAGCAACAAGTTCGTGCTGAGTCTAGTTATTTTATACATCATTATTGTTGTTGTTTTTATACATTTAAACTTTGTAATTTATACATCATGTATATGATTGTCTAATTAAATCTAGTTATTTTACTCCTTATTTCGTTTGACTTCAATCCACGTATTGCTTTACAAATTAGTTAACGATGTACTCCTATGTCTTGTGTAAAGTTACTCATTTTGTCAAAATTGGTGTCTCAACATAAATTATCCATTTTCATATTTGTCAAATATTTGTTCTCATATCTTCTTTCTACCTTTATTTCTTTCGATCTCTCTACTTTTTTTTTCTCATCACATCTTAACACCTACTAAACATTAAATATTAATTTTTGTTAAAATTTGCATTATTTTTAAATGTGTAACTTACAGAGGTACGAGGGTGTATATTTTATAATGAAAAAATAATAAAATAAATAGAAAATATTAATTTGATATAAAAATAATGCAATAGAAAAGAATAAAATTATAGGTAGATAAAAATGGAGAGTATAGAGTTGAGGATAAATTTTAATTTGCTGTATATATGAGGTTTAGAGCAACGGCAAGTCAAATATAGAGTTTGAGTTGCTATTATAATCTCTTTCTTTTTTGACAGAAGTTGCTATAATCTCTTTCAATTGCCCTACAAAGGCTGTTCTTTATTTGTCGTAGCGCCTTTCTTCCGTCCCTTTCAATTTAGTGCCACGTTAACCCCCCACCCCCACACACACCATCCTCTTTCTTTATGCATATGTGTGTGTCATGTGTATATATAAATATCATCCCTCTTTTTATATATAGTACCCCGTCCCACATGTTTTTCTTTCGAAAAAAATATAAATATGTAGAGTTTTAAAGGATAATTTGATATATTTTTATTTATATAATAAAAATTTAGTTAGGTTGGGTGTTATTTGGGCTAATATTATGTGTAAATGTATAAATATTATGATGGTGAAATTTGAAATGGTTTTTTTAGCACACATAATTTGTGAGATGTGTAAATAACACAATTGTACACTACCTCTTTTTCTTTTATAAAAGAACTAATTAGAGAAACACCCCTTTTTCTGGAGTCTATTCAATTCTACTCAACTATGATTGAAGTATGATCGTATTATATTATGTGTTTTTGCATGGATCTATTGCTCTTATACGTTGTAGAATTTGCACGAGGAAAATGGTAAACATTAATTATGGATTAATCTTACAAGTACTCCCAAAAATGGTAGAATACTTGAGTCTAATGTAGTCTTCATTATGAAGTTTGCCGGCTTCCTTTGCGTACGTGATATGTCGCAGAAAGTTAATTTAGTTTCATTGCAGACTCTTTTGATAGAGATGTTAGAAGTGAACTAAGGTTTAAACGGTACAGGTCTTATCAATTCACTTTTAACATTCTCGTAATAATTGGAATCTAATTCTAAATTTAATGGATCGCGTGTTAAATAAAATTCAAACTTATAATTCAAATATTATTTTACCTAAAGGTTATGAGTTTAAGTCATATGACTCATTTATTTGATAAAAAAATCAAATATTATTAAAATATACATTATAATTAAATTAAAACGGTTAAACATTTAGACAATTGTGTCATTTATTATCACAATTTATATTGTTCACGTAATTAAGTGGTGTTCTTTATTATCACGACTAATATCTTTAAATAATTTAAGTGATACTCATTATTAAAACTAATACCTTTCACGACTTAAGTGATACTCGTTAGTATAATGATTAATTAATTATGGAGTATCTTTTAATTAATTTTATGTATAAAAGTTTTGTAATTATATATTTGCAATCCATTAGAGACAACCTAGGTCTAATCACTACAATCAAAATATTTTTAAACTAGTATTGTATTTCATTTAACTAATAGTTTAAACATGCAATTTATTTTATTGTTTATTAGTTACTACATAAAAATAAACGTGTTTAGTGGCGATCCGTAAGACCGGCCGTGTGCTAACACGTCCGAGCCATAAGACACGATTTTAAATGGGTTACCAAAATCACGAACCTGTCCTTCTAAATTTTAGAGTTAAATGAGTCAGCCCACCACCTCGCGAATCGCTTAACATCTCAATAATCGAGACACATTTTTCTTTTTCTCGCTCTCATTCGTCTTTTGGTTTGAAGGTGGATTTTCTTTTTGGTTAGGTGATATGGTTTTGTGTCCATATTACTATTGCGTACATAAATTTTTGTATATATGTCCATATAATTAGTGTAACATATATAAATAATAGTAATTCTGATTATCCCATCTTTCTTATTATATTACCCAGTCTTACACTCTTTAGTAAAGACTCTTCAATTAATCATATGATCCGAAAATTTATATAAAAATAAATCTTGGTAAGTTAGTATATTATTTGTGTGTGTATATATAAACAAGGATACAAAATCAATAATCACATAAATCAAAAGAAATATCAATCTTAATGTGTATATTTTCTTTTGAACAAATTGCAACAATACAGCCAGAGATAGAGAATATCGAACCTGGCCAAATACTTAAACACCTTCGTCCAAAAAAATTTATTCTCACATTTATTTTTATCTGTCCAAAAATTTATTTTCATTTTATTTTTAATAATAATTCAATCTTACATTATTTTATCATCACTCTCTAAACACCACATATACACTATACATATATATTTATATGTAAACTATTAATATTTATTAAAATTTGTGCAAAATAAATAGTGGATTAATTTTTCTTTTACGAAAGAGTACAAAATAATCTAAAAAATGGAGATCACACATTATTATAATAATTTATAAATATGAAAGATGGGAGCCAACAGAATTTGAATTGGGTGAAGATGGACCCACTTTTGCTATACAGAAGAGAGGAGAAGAGAAAAGAAGGCAAAGACACAGTAGGATCACTGCACATGCCTTTATTAGTTGGAAGCAAGGGTTTTCCCATTGGAGTTGGGTCCCACTACCCTCTAATTAGTTTTCAGTCATTTTCCAACAAAATATAATATACACCCATATATTGTGATAGGCAGAAAATACTTGACATAGAAAGTCCAATTAACATAATAAAGATAAAATAATATTAAAGTTATTAAGTTATATTATTAATAATATAACAAAAAGTGAACTTCTAGCGTGTAACGTGCGAAATTAGTGTTGAGAGGACAAATAATGAAGTTTAATTTTTAGAAATTAAAATTAAATCTTTTACTAATCAAAACATAACTCTACGACAATCCAAATTCTAAGTTTTGGCACTATATGTTGCTAAGTGGTGCATTGAAATTCTTTTAGAGTATTTGTAGATGTTTATAATATAGTACTCATATTCAATAAATTTATTCCCACAATTCGTTTTTGTCCCACCCTCTAAATATCAATACATCTACTTTATACATAAATTACTAATTTTCATTAAAACTCACGCTCAAAGAAGAAGAATAAATTTATTGAACGGAGAGTATAAATAAATATGTATAAAATCTAAAACCATCAAATGCAAATTAAAAATGTTTTGATGTTGATTGTTTTATGTCAAAGAGAAACGCAATTTTTCTCAGAGTCGTGTATGTACCATGACAAAAATATGTTTTTCTTTCTTTTTTTTTTTTTTTTTTTTGACTTGATTATTTTAGCGCATGAACATTCATTCTCCTAACTCAAAATTTAAAAACAAAAACCGAAGCCCATGTGGGCCCTTCTATTCTTTGACATCACCTCTTTCTTCCTCTTGAAAACGATTTGTCAACCACTACTACTACTATAATAGTACAGCTTTATTACTTTATATACGTTGTATTCGTTTCTGAGAAGTTTTTGTTTTTCTCTCTTACTTCATTAATTATGTTTAGACCGTTTTTTATGAGATGATCAATGATCCTCACGAGAGGATATCTTTTCCTTTTACTACGAAACATTAATTAGGACATGTTAAGGCATGTACATGTGTGATTATCTACCTATGTTGATTGTTGTTAAGGCATCAATAAGTAATTAAAAAAAAAAACTTCTGGTATTGGTAAAACAAGTATTTTTTTCTTGCAAGGTCAGGTTATCTATCTACAGAGAAATTTATAAGTTGTGCGTGTGCGTATGGGCCATGCTTGTTTGTTTCTATATACAACATGGCCTTCCCCACTAAAATCGCCATTTTTCGGAGAAAACAAATTAGAGAATAATATAAATACACGAAAACCACAAAGCATTCAAGAAAACTTAATATGGGTAACTAATTGTCTTGTCCATTTGAAAATGATGTTTAAATGTCATTTTAAATCAATAAACAACATTTAAATTTTAATGGAATAAGAGGAAATGTACACCTTATGTACCGTACACAATTAATACACTTTGATACTATTATCCACATTATCAAAGTGTATTAATTGTGTATTACTTAAAATTAGTGAAGGTATCATAAATTGTATCGTAATACTAAAAGTTCATTTAAATTTACCCAAGGTATAAAGTCTTTTCCACCCTACACCCAGTGCACAGCTACCATAATAAGTTCATATTCAATCCCACACACGCACACAGACCCGTATGGATGTGTGTGTTAATCATGCATATTTGCAGTGAATTTTACTGTCCGGTGTACTACACGGGGTGTATAGGATCATTTATTTCATGAGAATAAAATTCTGAAAAAGAACCAAACAAGAAACAGAAAATAAAAGAGACAAGAATTCCCCATAAGGTTTGAGTGCAAGCAAAAAAACAAAGATTTGACAGATATCTGCCACAAGAATGTTAAGGATACCAAGAAATAAGTAGGCGTTGAATAAGCATAGAAAGATGCTCAATAAATATTGCTTCAAATAGTAGAATGTCTAACGTAGCAAGCATTTGACAAATGATAACAATGTCTCTACATTACCAGGGGCGATTCGAACCAACACTACTTATTTGGTTTTACCTGAAATCGTAGTCGTACACAACTATATTTCTCTTTAATTATTCCCAAAAATTAGTCATAGTAGGCATATGTAAGCATCACTTAATTCATTATGTATTGAATTTCTCAAAGGACAAATGACAAAACCGTTTAGGCAAGACTATGAACCTTTCACCACCAAGTTCTATTAAACATGCCTATGATGTTAAAAGACTCTTACATGTGAATTACAGTAACACGTATCTGTATCATATGCCTACGGGTTTCTCTATCTCCATTTGATCTACAAGATTGCTATATGCTTCTTAATGTATTAAAATACAACAATACTTACGATATCATTCGAGGGAAAAAATGAATGAATGTGGGATCATAGCTCACCAAGAGATATATTATGTGCAAACCTGGCCTCCAAGCTGTATGATCGTACTCATCCAGGAAGTCTTGACAAGCTGAACCGTCCAGAAATTTTCATTAACCAAAATGGAACCCAGTTGATTTGAAAGAACTTGAAAGATTTGGAAGCTTGTGAACTGCAATAACACCAGCGGCCAGGGAACAAATTGACGCTAAAGCAAATGCCGGGATGTTTCCACCCCCAAATAAAGCATCCCATGGGCCGGCACCAAGAGACACAATCATCTGAAGAGAAGAAAAACCTCACACATTACCATATTTGAATAAGAAACGGCATAAGCTATACAAAAATGGGTAGGCCAAGAATGTTGTTTTATTTGATATAGAGAACCATTCAGCATTATAGTTAGGAAAGGGGGAAATAGAAATCATAATTATCAGTACCTGAGGTATCACAATGGCAAGATTTAGAACTCCAATCGCCAGTCCTGTACAGAAAAGAAGGGGGTTTGGGGGTTAGTAACAGCACATGCAATCCAAGAAAAAGTTTTTCAAATAGCAGAGAAAAGAAGACTGGAAGTACCTTGTCCACCTCCCGAATCAGCAGTCAACTCAGCAGTGACAGAAAAAGGTACGCTATAAGTGATCTACAACGCAAGTTAAAAGTATAGATGAAAAAAGTAGAGGTGGAAATATCACGTCTTCAAAACTAAAGAGAGCATTAAACATTCATCTGATGCTACATTACAATATGATAGTGCATTATGTTTGTTGACTTACGGCAAGAGGAAAGCCAAGAAGTGCAAAAACAACCAATGAGGCAGTCTTAGTGGTTTCGTTTGCACCAATGACATGTTGAATTCCATCTGAATATTGTCTGACAGATACAAAGCTAATAATGGCAGTGCCAGCCATGCATACAAACACCATGAAATTGCTAACAGCCCAAACTAGTCTAGCTCCAATCCACCGGCACATTGGTTCAATAAAAAGGAGGTGATGCCCAAAACAACCTGCAATTTATTAATAAAAAGGTAAAAAATAGTAATAATAAAGGAAGCAGAGAGGAAACAAAAACTGCAGAGCGTAAAAACATAAATCTTGCAACTCATCTAGTGCTTGCTTCGAGGATTTTAGGAATTTTAGCTAATGCTGTACAGTGCTCGATTTTGAGTTCTTACAGAATTCAATAGCAAACCAAATGCACCTTCTCTGACACCTAGGTTATAAGATTGAACAGCATCAGCACCTCCTTTTGGGTCACCATGATAAACTTCTCTCCCCATCCAATCAGTGTCGAAGAGAAAAAGGGAAACCAGGACAACTACTTGAAACAGAGAAATGCTGAAAGTTAGACAACAATACATGAAGATAGTAAATGCAGCAGCAGGACCAACCATGAGAAAAATCACTAAGAAGCACATACCCAAGTCAAAGCCATGACTACCAACACTGAGTGCATTGCTGGAGGTAAATGGCGTAAGCTAGTGAGCAGATTAACCAAAACTGCTCCAGGGCTGTCACTGAATATGTCATGATTGTTTTCCTGGTGTTTTTGTTCTTCACCATTATCCATCGTGTAAGGCCTCGGAGACTTATTTCCAAATGTGTAGTCGCTGGATTCTTTTCCATTTTTTGATGTTAAAGGATCAGATCCATTTATCTGACGATCGTGTAAGAGAGGAGCAGAATCTGCTAGACGGTGTGGTTGCTTTGGCGTCAATGGTACTTCCTTCGCAAAGTAGAGGGTCACAAGCGTACAAAGAGCAAGGAAAACCTAAATAGGAGTTCCAGGTGTGGTTTAGAGTTGCATATAATCTTAAGAAAGAATAACTTCACTTACAGCTCACAGGTGCAAACATGAACTTCAATCGAGAATTTTTCACATACACAGTGCCAAACACAAATTGATTCAAAGATCAATTCTAGTCAAATTAACAAAAATGAATTCCATTTGACATATTCTGCACCGTGTTAATAAGCTGATAAAGGAAATGCATGGTGCAGATTTTATATATATATATAAGCCAAAATATGAAACACAAACATGATGTGAATCACAGACAATTCTCATATCAGTAACAAAAGTGAATCAAAGAATTCCCGAACATGACAGTTAAACATCTGAACACTTTAGGCAGTTTGACCAGATATTATCCAATTAATCTTATTTCTTCTTTCCAATTTCAATATCCACATTTTCTGTTGTGCACACACAGAAACAAGACCCAATTCCCGAAATGATTTTTTTTTCTGTTGAAAACTCTTTTTGATATGACACACCAACTCAGAACCTCTATTTTAAGGGCAATATTGTAGAGCCGGAAAAAGTCCTTGGTCAAATTTCTATGATTCTTAATGGATGGAATCAAAGAAACCATACAACTGATTGAAAAAAGGGCAGTGAATTTTTAGCGGCAGTTATAATTCAAGCTTCTTGATAAAATTAAGTTGGCATCCTCTAGTAAGTATTTAAAAGACATCATACGTATAAGTGTAGCTCTTATCCACCCAATTACTCACCACTGCAACTAAAAATGCTGCTTTGAGATTCCCACATGGTTCACAACAAGCTCTATTCGTCAAAAAAGGAAACCATCTGTGCTCAAAGACAATTAAATGCATCTAATCAGTGAAAGACCACCTTCAAAATAAGGACATGTATGATGAAAACATAATGCTGAACTATTGCATTTGTTGCTAATCACATGATCTCTGTGTTTATAATGCAACCCAGCATCCAGCAGTAGAAAGAGTATTATGAAATATAACCTGTGCCAACTTCCACTAGCACCAGAAGAAAATCCAAGAATATTTCCAACAGCCATCCAAGAGCAGAATATAGCATTCGCCGAATTTCTCTGATCGGGACCTATAATGGGATGATAAAGATATTACCGTTATCCAATAAGAAGGGAGTGGGTGATTATTGGATGATATGTTAACATGAAACTTCTTATGAGGGACTCAGTAATTTGATAAAATATAAAAGGCTGCTTCTTATTCCCATTAGTTTATTCACTAATGATCCTCATCAGTGGACTTTGGAAGTTAACAAGTAATAGAAAAAGGAGCCTAAAACTGTGATATCAAAGAAAATGTAATGCAAGTCAAAGAATGTCAACTATATGCCAGTTATTTTGACAGTATATTCTAGTTCAATACTTCCATTGCCCAATGGGATTTGGGTTTTCAGTAACTTAAAATTCTGAATTGATGTTGATCCAAACATATAGCATGACTCATGAGGAGGGGATGAACATATAGGCACAGAGCAGAATAATGAAGCAGTCCTTACGCTTCACCGAATAAGGATAGAGATAAGTTTGCAGGTGCAGTAAATTTTTATTAAAATATTGATATTAAAGACTGAAATAATTAAAAGTCTAGAAGTTTGATGAACAGAGTTGTCAGTTAAGGTGTCATCATTCTCTCTCAAGAATACGATATGCAAGTGAAACAATATTTCCTATCCACTGTTTTTAGCATTGGAATGTGGTAATGGCCAACTTTAAAAGCTACTCTGTTAACCAAAGACAATGCAACTTATTTAAGATCCAATTTCTCTTATCAATAATTTTCTGGTCAAAAATACAACGTCTAATTTACTTTGGTCAGAAATGGATGCATTACCTGATAAATCAGCCAGGAGAGCTGCGAGCTGGTCCCTGCAAACAATGGAAACAATGATTTTTATTTGTTGAAAAAGTGGGGCTTCTCTCACATATCCAAAACAAAATTTCAGAAATTCACCTGCACAGTGTTGTTTGCAAGGTCCAGCATCCAAAATCCAATTACGAAGACAAAAGCTGCCCTGGTGCGAGTACCTTTAAAGGTGCTGCATGTCGGAAGTAGTTTAATCTCATTTTTGCATTGAGGAAACGAAAAATTATAATATAAGACTGATAATTGAAGAACCTGCAATGCTCTGTTGTATCACCTAAAATGTAACCTATATCGGCAGAATACCCAATTATTATGACCTATATCAAAAAATTAGTTAGCTGGTATGTATCAATAGCCCTTAAACCAAAAGTTCAGGGGGAAGAGAGAGAGTCGCAACATACGTACAGCAACAGAAATCATCAGAGATCCAACTAAAATAAATGGCCTCCTTCTACCAAATCTTGAAGAGCATTTATCACTCCATATACCAACACATGGTTGAACCTGTCCAGGAAAACAGGAGCTTAAATATCTATAAAGAGATTGATACAAAAAGAACCTATGGCACAAATTTGGTTATGTCACTAAACTACAAGCTTAGAAGAGTGTACATTTATTATTCAAATAATTTTTGGTGGAGAAGAACAGGGCACTGGGACCTAGAACTCCTGTCCGGCAAAGGAAATATCTCAATTATATTGAAATCCAGTATGGGCACTTAGAATAGAAAGAAAATCAGGAACTAGAAATGAAAAAGTTCTATCAGTACCATTTTTCAAAGCAAGCCGATGCCCTAGCTGGAAGTATCAATGAAACATGAGGAATTGAAAGTAAGGTGACAAAATACTTAGATAAGCTTAATAATACAAAGGTGGCACTATAATAAGTATAAAAAAGGTACAAGTCTAATGGAGAGAACAAGATCAACGACGTGAAAACTTGCAGTAAATGTATAAAAAGGTACAAGTCTAAAGTATCTTGCATCACAAGTGTTTCTGCATTCTTGACACTCCACAGTACTATATGGAGCAGTTTCTCATGCCAATATCCATAGAATAACCAAGATACATCCTAAATATTAATTTCAAAATGACTTACACATCATGAATATTATGACATAGTAGTTGTAAAAGCAATCAATGAGTAGAGATCCAACTTCATACATGATACACTACAAATTCAATCTATATCATAATAAGCATATGCAATCTAACTTCGACTTTTAAAGAGGAGAACACACTTCATGGGTAAAAATGGTAGAACTTTAGTAATCAAAGTCTCCACAAGGCTGCTTTTTTTTTTACGCTATTGCAACAGCACATTTGATTGTGTACAAACCCAATGAGATCAATGGAACAGCTTGCAATTGGTTAAAGTTTTTTTGGCTACATTAGACATAACTAAAATTTAATAGCTGAAAAAAATGGTGTTGCTGCATACCACGAGGCCGGTTATGGGACCACAAAGCCATATAAAAGAAGAAAATTCATGCCCTATGCCCAGTGTCTGCACAAAAACAGAAGGGTAAATCAAGAAACAGAATTGACGAACATAAACAATTGAATCTTCTGTACACAAACACTGATAGACATCCAGCAGAAACACCTTCAGTTCTAACTTCAGAACAATGTAGAGGAATGTTTAAGCAAAATTTGTTACAGAAGATGTTTCCCATGTAAATGCTCTTAAAAAGGAATGAAAGAAATTTGATGTGTCAAGACCGTAGAGAAACAAAGATTATTGTCATAACATCTTGAGAAATTACACAAGGAATTTGTAAAGTTGCTAGACAACAGGAGATTACACAAGTGCTCTGTAATCAATTTATCATGTGAAGTAAATTAACTATTGCAAGTGAATAAGAGGTGCAAGACACAATAGAAGCACTTTATGACAAAATGATTGATTGTTTTTAATCATTTTCCACATGAATCATTATATATTTTTAGTTTGCCAGGAGTTGGTGCTTTTAGTGGCTGCTGAATTTGGATAAGTATCTGAAGCACACAAAAGATGTAATTGTATTTCCGTAGGAGCTCATTAAGCTCTTGACACCCTAATTACCAACAACTAGCCATAATTACTGAAGTTTGTGTAAATTTTTTACTTTATTACATATAGGGCTCCCGAAATGTTTCAGACTAGAATATGTATGTTGAAACTCAGCCACTTGTATGAGCATACAACAAGATTACCGCTAATTTCCTCATACAGATCTTCACCATTTAGTTTTAAACAAAACTAATATAATAAAGAAAACATATGCTATGGCAATGGAACAATTAGAGAGACATGTCTCTCTGATTTTGTTGGTATCTCGTTTGATTCCTGTACTTTTCTCCTTCCATCACTAACCCCAAGTTGATAGTAACAATGTCCTTCTCCAATAAGGATTGTGCTTTTCTCAATAACAAATAATTGAGTGGGCATATATTCATTTCATGCCGCCTAAGATTAAACATCACGATAGCTCATCAATCTTTCAACATTTTAATTACTACATCTCATGAAATGCATCAGGGATTAACATTTTGTGAGATGCAAATCAAAACATGCCCACTCAAACAAACTAAATTACAACAAATAACCACATCTCACAACATCCAGTTATGCACTTTTTAACCAAAAATTAAATTCGAACTATAGACTCAAATAAGAGCGCCTTACCTGAATATAAGGAGTGAGGAGGGACAGCTGAAGGGCCCACCCGAACTGTACACCGGCGGCCACCGTACAACTGAGGATCAGCGTCAATAAACTGCAGTTCTTCTGCGGCGCATGATGATGATCAGAATTCGGGGTGAATCTCCGTCGCCTGATAATCCTGGCGGCGACGATGGGCTTTGGATCTGTGGAGAGTGCCGCGGCTCCCATTCGTCGGCGCCTACTAGTTCCACCTCCTGCTTCAAATTTCTGTACGGCACTCTGATCGAAGTAGCATCCATTTTTCTATGGAATTGCTCTGGTAATTTACATAAGCGAGGTGAAATTGACGATGATCTGATGAATCCAGAGGTTTTGGAAAATGTGATGTAAATCGTAATTGAAGAAAGATTTGGGGGTGAAAAGGGAAATAAAGGAAAATAAATTACAGACAAGAAAACTGGGCGGGTAGTGACGATGAACTGTTGAAAAATTGGAGTGCGGTGTGATTGTGGTTTGAAACTTTGTGGGCCGTGGTGGAAAACTAGGAGTTAAGAGCCGACATGATATGGTATATACTCCTCCGTTCAATTTTAATTAATTAATATACATTTTGTTCTGCTCAATTTTAATATATTATTCTAATATAATTTTTTTACTTATTTCTACACTCACAATATTCACTTATTTACACCATTTATCATTTGATTTGAGCCACACACTATTTTTTCTCTCATAATAATGACTTAAAAATAATATTCTTATTTTTACTCCATTCATCTACTTTATACATAAATAACTAATATTGTTAAAGTCTATATTCAATCTACTTGTCTAATTAAAATTAAATGGAGGAAATAATATTTTTAAAATTCAATATTATAATAAAAATTGTGTAAAAAGTATAAAGTGGAATGTATATTTGGTTTTTATAAATACATATTTCCAAACGTATAAATAAAAATAATAATTAGATAAAATGAAAAAATTGAATTAATGAAGTCCTAAATTACCCAATTTTCTATCGAGCCGTGTCGGGTCAATTGAAATTCGCCACGCCACGTACTAAGAATCGGACGGAGGGTCCAATTCCGGGTTAAACTAATTGGATCGGTCGGTCCATGTTTAAAACACTGAATGTATATATATATATATATATATATATATATATATGTATGTATATGTGATTCACTGGAAAATCAAGTCTTGAGTTTTTTCTGAGTTAAGTAAAGCTGATCCGTTGTGAACATAATTCTTTATTTTTTTTCCAAAGCAAGCGGATATACGTGGCTGTTCCCGAATGGCGTGGATTGATGATTGCATCACAAGAATCTTCTAAAGGAGATATGCATCGGATAATTAAAATTCCAAATTTGAATTAACAGCTATATTTGACTTGACTTTCTATTTCTTTAAAAATAAAAATCGCTATAGGAGCATGGCGGTACCGCCGGATAGGTGGACGCCACGAGGACTAGACCAAAGTCGAAGTTTCCTTGGAAATTAATTTGGGTAAGATCGGGAAATTCTATCATATCATTTTGTAACCATGTAACAGATTTGTAAAATTGATCATTAATTTTAGAACTGTCACAACACATTTTAAGTATGTAGGTGTCAAATTATACTTAAAAGGTACATAGTATGCATTATGATATTTGATTAATATATATAAATGTAAAATGTATATAAATCCACTGGTAATAAAGAAAGACCTAATGAACTACTCCTCCCATAAAAGTTTTAGTATTATATTTATTTATTGAATACTATAATTGATAAAATAATACCCAAATATTACATGCAGAAAGGATCCTAAAAACAAGACACCACCACTGAAGCAGCCTACGATATCCGAGTAAGACATAGCAACCAACAATGACATGTAATGAGTTGATAAATCCACCCAGTATAAATAGAAAATGACCTACTTTTGAGTGCAAACAACTCAATTATCTAAAGATGGAGAAACATTTGGTGGCAAGATAGAGTAGATACGGACTCATTTGTACATGCATTACGATACTATAGAGATTTCACATACAATTTTTACAAACACAAACTTCGACTGAGATTCATCATAAACTTGAAAATGCATAATATGATACGATTGCTAAACCTCTCTCATTTTCATACCTTGTAGTAGACACAACCTATGTTGGCCAGATTCATCATTTGTTCACATCATGACCACCCAAACCAGCAGCAGCTTGAGAAGCTCTGCTCAAAGCACCCGATACCCAAAGAGCTCCTCTAGAGAAGTAACCACTATTAAGCACCGCATTTGCAGCAGAAACTGCAGTCCTTCCCGTTGCAGAAACAGCTGATTTTGTCGTATTAGTAATATGGTACCTTTGGTCAACGGATCTTGCTGCTTCCACCCCAGCAAAAATCTTATCAGTCAGGCCCATTCTTTCACTCAGCTCAGCAACCTTGGCTACTGCAGTTGCTGATACCTGATGAGATTCATCAAAGGCTTTTGCCTTCCCAAATGCATCTTTTCCCAGTACGTATCCTTTTGATACCATTGTTTTGACTACATCCTGTGCTAAGGACACGGCTTCCCCTGCAGAAGGAACTGCCCTGGGGGCTTGAGACTCCTGCTTGTATTCGAACAGTTAGACATGAGAACATGTGATTTTCTGATAATTATTAACTGGAGGGGAAAAGGGAAATTACACTACTGTTGCTTTCATCTTCAATCCTCCAAGAAGAATGATTCCAGAGATTATAGTCATCTTCGTAATGTCCCCATCGGGTTATGCAAACAGGTTGGTCCACAATGGTAGCTCCCTAACGTACACAACACAGAGTTAAAGGGAAACAAAGTACTGTGACAAATGGGTGGCGATACAGTATGTCAAATAATTATGTAAAAGCACGGGACATTTTTACAAAGTCAATTTTAGGAACAACGTTTTTAATCATACTGAATAAAAAAATGCAGTGTATGCAGTAATACTGTCAGCAACAACAAGGCGTTTCAAAAAAATTAAAAAGGATTTAAGAAACTTCAACACTCATAAAGTCGAAGAAAAAGTATTGATACATGGAAGAGGAAATGACTTCAGGTTTCAAAATATTGAGGGGTCTTGGAACTTTCAGCCAAAGAGGGCGAGATGTAAATGAATAAAATGATGCTGATCCGGAGTCATGCTCTCTCTTTAACTTCCTCAAACAGTTGTTTATGCTCTCCTTTATCTAACAAATCCTATGCATGATGTTTTGGCACGTAAAAGCCGATATATTTATGAATTCAGAATTAGACACTGATGAGCATAACAATGAAATGAAAGCTTGTTTCAAGAAAATATAAATTGAGAGTTTAATTTATGCTTTCTTCTATGCTGAGTACACATAAAAGTAAGATACAATGACGCTGTTAGCAAGAAAGAAATATTGACCAAGACACATATTCACAGGCATTAATTTGCTACTTTCAGTGTGTCTATGATTTCCGCTTCATTGCTTATGTTTCTTGCTCTCTTAGCGAAGGCAGTGACATCCACTTACAAGATATGGGCTTCTCAGCTCATGGAAGTTAAAGATGCTACAGTTAGGTTCATTTACAGGCCCCAGATATCTAGTCCCTGAAGCTCCATAGGTTTATGCATTAACCATTCCAGCAATATTGAAGATCTACAAATTGACTTACACTGAGCAGGACAGCAGTTTCCAAAGCATGTGGGTTTTTGAATGTCACATAGGCTGTACATGCATATTGACCGGCTCTGTTTTGTTTGTCAACCACAATAAATAATGCTTAGTAAGGTAAAGGCAACTGAGGCAAAAAAAAAAACATTCTGAAAATACAAGAATCGCTTGCTGTAACTTTAATGCAATAGAAACTTCTCAAAGAGGGCTAAAGTTTATCCCATGCAGAGAAAAAGGTTCGGTCTCTCTAATAATAACTGTGCATGGATAATTGCATATAATTTATATCCTGGTACAGAAAATAGATGGAATTTAACTCCAGAAGCTACTTTTATAAAAAAAAAGTTAACAATTAAATCACAAGATATCAATGCTTGTAGAAATCTTTCTCCCAATAGAATTGCAATGTTTCCTTTTAACTTCTTTCCTTTAGTCTTCTCTATTGTGCTCCTAGAACAGATTCCAGTTTAAGTAAAATAATATCAAGATCTTTGATAATTTATTGTATAATCTTGTGGGACCTGCAATAAATCTCAAAGAATTTTGAGGAAATCCAGAAGTTCTAAAGAAAATTGATTGAACGTAAATATTCTAAAAATACTCCTATATAACAGATAAAAGAAGTTATTGGCACACATTATGTGAAAACAATATCAGAATCACCAATTGAAATGCATCAAAAGTAAGGCAATTATACTGTATGGTATTACCTGACAATTTCAACATGTTCGATTGCACCACAGAAGGCGAAAAAATCATAGACATCCTTTTCAGTCACATTAGGAGACAAACTGGTAACTTCTGCAGAATAACCCGTTGGGCTCATTTCTTGTGAAATGAGTATTCCTGTAATGATAAAGAGTTAGTAATTGATTCATCACAAAATTCTTAGCATCTGACTAAAAAGTAGCAACAATCTCTCAGACAGATCTAATGGATAGCGTATGCATTTCAAGTAATAAAATCAAGTAAGAAGCTTCCTCACATACATAAAATAATTATTAGCTTAAATCCTGGAAAAAGGTAATGTACAAGGGATTATTTTTGAAGTTAGCTGACTTATGACTTATGAGGTGCTTGCATGAACCCCAGCCATGAAAAGTATTACTAAAGAAGTTTCATATGTGATTATGTTTCTGCGTCAATTAATTCCTCAAAAAGTTATCTCAAAAGATGACACATCTCATAGCTAGCATTGCCTTCTCTTTTTTTTTTAGAAAAGCCAAGTGTCACATGATCTTAGAGAGAACCAATTTCATGGCTTGCAACTTGGCTGCCCTGCCTGCTTTCATCGAACCATTGTTATCTGAAAACCTGATCATAGTTTACAAAGATTTCAACCGAGTCTTCAACCAACCACATCCAATAAACTAGAGTATTTGTACGATGGTCTCTTGCTTCCATAAGTATTTTGCTTGAATTTAATAATATAACTTGTACAGTCTTGATCAGCATGTCTAAATTTAAATGTGACGTACGCCATTTATGCATAGTTTCACTCATTTTAGATACAATTTGCTTGCTAATCATAGAGAGAAGGGGATAACTGAATGTAGTGATTGATTTTATTGAGAATATTATATTTGAACTTGTTTTAATTCAAATGAAGACATAACTTCTTTTTGTCTCCACTTCTCGATTGAATTCTCTAATATTTGTTCAGATTTCACTTGCTTAAATTAATTATTTGATCATATATTACAAACTCTTCATCAAATTTTAATCGTCTAGATAAATATAAATTTACTACGGTTACAATAATTATTGTGTAAAATACACTGATCTCTGTAGAACCGAGCTCATCACTTCAATCCACTAGAATCATTACATCGTGAACTTATTAATTTAAATGTGACGTACGCCATTTATGCATGGTTTCACTCGTTACAACATAATTCAGTCTCAGCCTAAATATTATGAGAAATAAGACTTCCACAAACAAACTCTACACAAAGAAGGCAACAGAAAATATACATCCTAAATTTTCAGCAGCCACGCCATATTCCTCCGCAAACAGAGTATAATAAATATTCCCATTTCCGAACTCGCAGGGTAAAAAATTAAAATCAATCAAACAATATAAACAAAACTACACCAATAATGCGAACAAGTTTAACAACGCAAAATCACGTTTAGAAACTGGAAAATGATAACAAAATAATATGGTCCAGTTTAACAAAAAAACTAATAATGAAGCTGTAATTCGAACCTGACAATATCCTAATACACGAATCATGCTTATGAATCAAGAAAATTCAGTTGCTGCAAATTTTATAGCAATCGTATAATTTCGTAGCCGTACCTTCTTTCAGATGACCTAATTCAATGAGATTTCTAGGTGGATTGTAGCTGATAGATGCTTCGCGAAAACCAAGACAGTTGAGCAGTGGGCAGTAGACAGTGGTTGAAAGCGTTTGATTTGTAGCTTACTATATATACACGGCATCGTAAAGATGTAACGCTTTTCAATGGGGTCACGCGATTTATTTAGTATTTTGTCAAACAAAAAATCTGAATAAAAAAATGAAAATTGTTACTGTACTTTCGATTTCAGATTTCAATTTTGATTTGATGTTCATCTTGTGCTTTATTAATTTAAAAATACATATCTCTTCAAAAAAATTAAATACATACCAAATTCATATTAATATGTTAATGCAAAGTATATATTAAAATAATTAAATATAAAGTAAAATAATACTTTTAGTCCCAAAAATTCATTACATATAACATAACATGGCACACTTTTTAAGAAAAATTGAGAAGTGTTTGGTTGGAAGTAATGAGAATGAAAGTTAAGTAGGTGTTTGGTACGCTACTTTTATTCCATGAATAGTATTTTGATTCATCAATTTCAAGGAATCTTCATTCCTCAAATTTTTGTGAGGAATAACTTTGATTTCTCGTAACTATCATTTTAATTCCATTTTCTATTCTCTTACTCATACCAAGCATCCCCGAGAAATATGTAGGTATTTAAAAGGTAATTTTGTAAATCATTATGTATAAGTAAAAGAATGAGTTGGATTGTGTCTATGTGAGCCAAAAATAATACTCCACATTTTGTATAAAATGAAGATATTGTGAGGACGTAATTTAGGAGAATATTTTCATTTTAAGTGTGTGCGATTTATTATGAGATGAAAGAAAAAAATATGAAGTTTATTATAAGATGGAGGGAGTAGATTATAATAAGAATTAAATGCTCAATAAAAATTCAAAATTTTATATTAAGACAAATCAAAGAAGCACATTTTTTTCAACATAAGTATTTATTGGATTATGGAGTCTGATTGATTGGTTCACATCCCAAAATCACAAAACAAGAAATTCGTATCCAATAAAAATTTGAGTTTGATGAGTTTAGAACTACGAGTCACCTTTGGATATAAATATCATTTAGATTCATTGTATTGTGTATGACACAACAATATTAGATCTCTTAACTTGTACCTTAAACATAATTATTCTTGACAAATTGAATCAAAAAATTTGTGTTCTTTATTTTTTTATTTCTCCATAGCAAAATAATTTCTAACAATATTTTTTACTGCGGAAATAAAAAAGAAAAAAAAGAAAGTCAGAACAACTTTTTCAATCACTTATTCATGTAATATAAATTTGTAATCAAAAGCAGAATAATAAAACTAGCCCATGATGTATAGGGCTCGGCCCAACGTTATCGGGGCTTTAATTTGTTAAGGCCGAAAGGTTTGCTTATGATCAGGAAATAGATAATAATCTGGCCCAAAAGGATTAAAAAAATGTTTCTAAAACCAAGCCACTTTTATATACAGTAAAAATATATCATCCAAAACAATCATTTAGTATCTCATCTAAAAATTATACTCCCTCTTTCATTTAAAAATATGTTCATTTGTCTTATTTGTTTGTCCCCTAAAAAATATGTTAATTCCTTTAATTGACACAACTATTTTATTTTCACCCTTTAACTTCAACTTAATTACTCAAATTGTTATTGTATTTTTATTTGCAAACAACTACTTTTTTATATGTGGATCCCACATTATCCTTTATTTTATCTATTTTATTCATTGTGTTCAACTCAATGGACACATATTAATTTCGGTTTTTCTTTTCTTTTTTTTTTTTTTTTTGGTAAATAGATGTTAAAATTTTTTATTGTTTTTATTGGGAAAAATTGAATCTATATCATTTTTGTGTTTCAATTTTTTTCTAAAATACTAGATTTTCTTAATTATGTGTACTTTTACGAAAAAAATTGATTAGCAAATTTTTTTGCTTTTTCAAAAAAACAAATCAAAATATTTTTCTATTCTTTTTATTTTACATATTAAACTTTTTTCGAATTTATTTTTGAAGGGATCTTAAATTAGATTTTCGTTTTATTTTTTGATTTTTTTTCTCAAATGTTTGTGTTTTTTTCAAGCATATGAGAAATCAAATCTGTTGATTTAACTCGATGGCGACTCAACATTGATTCAATCGCGACTCGTTGGTGATTTAGAGATGGTGACAGTTCAGGTGGTGTGTGTATGTATACATTAGGTTTTGAATGAATTGAGTTTGTTAAAATTGGTGAAAGGACAATATAGTATTTTTATGTGTAATTTTTTTATCAAAAATTTTGAATAGTGTGTTTATAACCTAGGCCTAATAATTCTAGCCCAAAAATTACCCATCAAAGTCCATTAAGGTATACACAGGGACATGAACAATAAATCACAAACAAAGATTCAAATTTAGGAATCATCAACCAACAAAATATCGTATCAATATTTAAAGGAGTTATAATATGTATGGGTTCGAAGCCATAAGTAAAATTAAAATTTGTGTTTATTATAATGTAATTTAAATTAATTTAAGTGTCAGGAGGCTTACTTATATTGGTGTGATAACGACACACATTATATTTTGGCAGATAATGACCAAACTCTCACATTTAAGCTAAAAAAATTGAACGTCAGATATACAATTATTTTAGAATACATCTCTTATAAACTAGTTTTATTGTGCAATTTAAATGATATTAGTTATTTTTATTATATAATAATATTATTATCAAATTAATATTTTTTAATAAAATAATTATTTTTATTTTTGTGAGTAATTTTGTACTGTATAATATTTTATCACTTATCAAATTATAATAACTCTAAATTTATAAATAATATCTTATCACCTACTTTCTATATGTAGAATTTAAACATTTTCTCAATATATTTATAAATAGTGTGAACTGTGAAGGTTAAAAAAACTTGACAGTGAGAAGGTGTGATTAAATTACTCTATAGTCTATACTAGAGCTAACATAATGAATCGTTATATACAATATATATGGTCACACTTGTATATACCTGAATTCATGTAGTAATTAATACTACATAATTTATAATTTATAAGTAATATCACTATATTCATAAAATAATATCACAACATTTTACTCACACAAAATACATAATATCACTTTAAAAGTGTGCAATATTAAGTGATACAATATTATTTAATGAATGTAATGGTATTATTAGATGAACCTAATTACACAACGTGCAACTTGTTCACACATGTATTTCCCCACACACACATATATATATATGTATATACACTATATAAATATTGTGACAAGTTTTACAATTTGTGTCACCATACATGCATACATCACAATAATTAATATGTGTACAAATATATGTACAGTATATGACAAACTTTGAACATTATTATATAAGTTACTAAATGTCAATTGCGACAACTTAACCAATATTCATATCAAGTCATATGTTAAAAAATAATTTATCAGTTCTTAACATTATTATTTCATTATTTTTTTAAAAAAAAACATTATTATTTCATTCCTTCGTAAATAACGTTTCTCTTTTATTAAATTATGTTCATCGTTGTTCTTTTTTTTTTTTTTTTCGATTTATATCTCATATGCTCGCATCTTTTTTTCTTCCTACTTTTCGGCTTTGAGGTCCCCAAAACAAAACCCATATCATGCTTTTAAGGACATAAAAACAAGCAATCCCAGTTTGCAAGACGTACGTAATTAGTGCATAATTAATCAACATCAATTTAATTCAAAGTCAAAGTCTTACATGCGTAAAAAGCAACGTGCAAAACTTAAATATATTTTTAAATAATATTAGTTATTTTTATTAAATAATTCATTAATTTTTTTATTGAAAAGTACAAGTAAAAACAACTACACTATGAAAATTGATATATATTATTAAAAATTACAATTGAGTTGCACGATACATCCGATGTACATGAGACTTGCTCCATTTTAAATTAGCTCATCCATATAATTCGACATCGATTTTTATTTTTATCTCGTCCATGACTACACACACATATATATATATATATATATATATATATATATAATGTGAATTAGGTTACTAATTAAATATTAATTAGTTGTTTGTACGTAGGGCACACCAATACTGACTTATTAGAGTACGAGTACATCAAGTGCAGATTTTGAGTAGTTTATTATATATATTTGTATTCTAGTAAAATTTATCTTAATCAAGTCTTGAGGTGCTTTGGACGTACATATGGACTATAAGAAATAGAAATGTATATAAATACGTAACCATGCACATATATATACTGTTAGCGTTGTTAATTAAGATCGATGAAACTATCACTGTACCAAATGTTGATTGATGTACAATTATTTATTAATTAACTAGCTATTGCGAAGTGTGACTAGGTGAGTTAAAATATGGGTGTCAAACTAAAATACAATGATTAGTTACACAAGTAAAATAAAGTCTGATGATTAATTATTTATAAAGGAAGTAAATTAAGCATATATATATATATATATATATATTTATTGGAATAAAATTAAGCATATATATGGAAATACATGTAAAATAAATTTAGTTTTTCAAATTTGGCGCATTTTCATAATCAAGGTTAATTTGAACTGGAAAAGAGCAAAATATATATATATATATATATATATATATATATATATATATATATATATGTGTGTGTGTGTGTGTGTGTGTGTGGGCCTTAATTTAAAAAAATTATATATATTTTAAATTATACGAGTTATAACATTACAAAAGGAAAAGCTTAATGCAGTTAATAATATTTATAAATAAGGATAGCATATATATATATATATAAGAAAATTAAAGTGAAAATTGCTAAAAAGTTGTAAGTTGGCCTTATACAGTGACCAAACCCTAGACAACGTAGAAAGAGACGTACATGATGATGATGATGATATAATAAAGTATGGACGGATCACATTAACAAGCTCCTAATTATGGCCGCTTGAGCACTGTCGCTGTCCGTTGATTCCAACAGCGCCGATAATCGATCGCTCAGATCGTCCACTTCTCTGTGCAAGCTCCGTATGTAGTTACACGTCTCTTGCAGCACCTTTGAAGCCGATACCTGCACTTAATTAATTTATTCATTTTTATTAATATATTACTACTACTACTTTATTTCAAATTGAATATATATGAATAATAAATACAGGGAACAATCAAGTCCCACAAAGCATACTATTGTGTGATAAATGAGGGCCTGAGGACCCGGCCGGTGCTTATCCCTTGTAAGCAACGGACGCCACACAAATATAAAATAAATAATATATATATATATATAGAGACAAGAAAAAAATTGTATATTAATTAAGACCTTGTCAGAACGTCGGCTGCGGATCTCAGGGATGAGCTGTTGCAATCTGGAAACAAGATCGGATATCTGTTCGTCGCTTATTCTGGAAACTCCGGATTGCCTTGAACGTGATCTTCTGCTAGACATTGTATTTGTGATGATGGGCGGCTAATTTTTGTAGTAAGAATATTACTTGTGATGAAAGCCTAATTAATTAAGTTCTGGGAAAGATGATGGGGGTTAAATACTGGGAGTGGAGGAAGAAATGTGAAATGGTGTGTTGGAGGTGATGAAGACAAGTGCATGGGAGTGTGCAGTGGGCTTCGCCTGTTTTTAAATACACGATTTCAACTTTAATTAATTTTCATGAAGAGGGTGTGTTGTGTGTGTGTGAGAGAGAGAGAGAGGCACAAGTAACATTAAGTCCATACTGTCCTTCTCTATGTGTTCCCCAAGCTGCCAAATAAACTTGGGGGTGTTGAGCCAAAATTTGGTTGTTTATGACAAGTATGCGGGCCAGGGGGTTTGGGTAGCACGAAAGCCCATGTTATCTTATTATCTTCCTCTCATTTTAATATTTGCATCTTGTCGACTCAAACTACGTACTATAATTAATACACATATATGTTATTTTACTACGTAAATTTTGAAATAATTAAGATAATAATTAAGTTTAATTACTTACTAACCGAGTTTTTAAGGACTTAGCTTGTTTACAAAATATTGCTCTTATTTCTTATCGAGGTTGCATTGAATTTATTTGACCATATGTTATAAGAAAACTACCATCCAAATTTGAGAGACACCCATACTGTCTCTCTGCGCACTAAATCAATAAGTACATACACGTTGGGCCTCAAAAAAAAAAAAAAAAAAAATTAAACATATATATATGTACATTATATGTATAGTATAAAAATTGAGAGGGCCGGGCTGGGCTGGGCTGGGGTACAATACATTACAATACAAGCTGCATCGGGGTAATTAAATAAAATATGAGATTGTTGACCACCACTAGGTACGATTAGATTACATGCACATGAATCAAAAATTTTGGGTCAGATCAAACACGTGCTGTCTAGTAAACTCTGCATTACATTGACTAGCTTCCTACTCAAATTAATCATAATCATAAATTAATTGCTTATGTTTACACACGAATAAGGCAGAATTAATTAATTTATAATCATCATGAAATATTAACATGACCACAATCACATTCAACTAAATTTAACTAAGATGCACAAAATCTGGTACGTGGAAGATTATAAACACTTCTCATGTGCTTTAGTTTTGCGACAAGTTACAAGAGATGTAATTGACTAGAACTCCCTAAAAATGTCGCGATCGAGAGCATACCTTCTCAGAATATAATAATACTCTTGGTTTTCAATGTGGAGTTGTAAGCATTATTTTCTAGTCGCATTTTATGTGTAATAATTTAAAATAGTAAAAAATACTATTAATTATAAATACTATTCTCTCTTCGTCAAAGAACATTTTCACACTGACTTTTCGCGTTTTTGTGTGAGAGTTATTTCATAGTAATACGTTAAGAAAAGTTATTTTATATGAATGATATGCTAGTTAATAAGATCAACTAGCCTATCATTCATATAAAATAATTTTTGTAACGTATTACTATTTAAATAACTCACACAAAACCGTTAAAAAAAATCAAGTGTGAAAGGTTCTCTGGACGGAGGGAGTACTATTTTGAGTTCAAGATAAAACTGATTTAGCACAGAGTTACTCTTAAACAAGGACAGCGAAACCCTGATGGCATTTAGAATTCCCAGAAATAAAATAGAGAGTGTAAGATAGAATCTTGAGATGATTTAAACTATGGTGAGAGTGTGTGTGAAGCAGTGTTTTCCGGCGAGATTCGTGCCCATCTATTTCATCAAACAATTTGGACTCAGATGCAGCTTCTGCCTCGGACTTTCCATCTCCTTTACAATCTCCAGCCATTTCATTTCATTTTTGATCAGGAAAGAAAATATTTTATTCAAAATTGGGCACAAGAAATACCCACAAAAGTTCAACAATACAAGATTTTAACAACACATTATTTTTCTAGGGTCAGGAAGCCAATCCGAATAGGAATACGAGCAAATATCAGGAAAGATAAAATATCCAGCCATTTCATTTCATTATAATAAGTATGTTACGTTGTTTGCTAAACTCACCATTGTGGAGAATTTTTTTTTTTTTGGAAAAAATTAATTATATAATGTTTGTAACTTTTTTTAAGTATTTAAAATATATTTTGGCAAAATAAGTTTGTTTTTGGATTCTCTAAAAGTTATTCTCAAAATAATAATTACCCATCATATAATTAACCTCACTATTAGTATTCAATCATTTCCACATAAGAATCTGAACCATGCAAGTACCACTGAGTAAGTTCGAATTCTCTTAATTTGAATTTACATATATGTCTATTAATTAACTACACATCTCTCTCAATTCTTTCAGATTTAACTAACATTTAAATTTATCTGATCATATATAGTATTTTTTTCATCCCATAAAAGTTTATATTTTCTCTTTTAGTTTAACCAACAAAAAGTTTCTATACTCTTAAATAGAAATATCCCTCACAATCTTCACTCTCACACATATTTACTTTTCATGTCGTTAATTTTGAGAGTCACATGTACACTCAATTCAATTATTTTATACATAATATATATAGTTTATAAATTATCTCTCAACACTCTATTTATTTATTTTTTTCTTAATGTTTGTGTCCAAAATTCACTGCAAATTTTCACGGAAGGACTAGAGTATATAATATTCCCTCCGTCCCAACTCTTTTGCATACTTTACAATGGAAGTATTACACAATATTAACATTCTCACAATATTATTTAAATTTAAAAATATTACTTTTATTCCACTTTACTTTATTCTCTCTCGTACTTTATCTCATTAAATCACTCAAAATACACTTATACTTTATTCTTTTTTCTACACTTTATTATTATAAAAAACAATAAAGTGTGGTGAAATAATCCATACGGAGGAGTATTATTAGGCATATAGCATCTTCCTGATATAAAAAATTTACATATGTGTACTTATGGTGTGAGTAGACACATCATACCCTAATTTCCAAAGTGTACAATTTATTTTTGTCACATCGCGTTGACGTCGTACGCTAAATAGGGAGTACTACAATCTAATAATTAACAAATATATTTATAATTGCTCATATATATATATATATATATATATATATTAAATTGACCTCTATACTCGGACTAGATTTATTTTGGTCCACATTATATGATGTATAGTGCACCGACCACGGATTTTGATGAGAAAAGCAAAAATTAAATACTAAAAGTCGAAGCATAAAATGGAAAAGGAAAATATTTAATTATATACCATCACGTATTTGTAAACAATTAATGATAACCATCATGATGGTAATGATAAAATATGGACAAGCCAACGCGTGACATGTATGCATGATTAATTGCTATACATATAAATGTGTCGTTATTAATTTGAATTAATTAATTATGTTTAAACACTTAATAATATTGGCTAGTTGTCACGTGCTGTGTACAACTGATTCTCTTATAATATTATTATTATTGTAATTGTAATCTTATATCAAAGTTGTCGGTAGGAAAATGAGATTTTATTCTCTAGTCGGAACTCGGAATACATTCAGATTCCATCATTCATAGTCTCATATCAATATAAATGGTGTTTACGTAATTTAATGTTAATTAGTACTATCATATTTTTAAAAAAATCAGAGTTTTAATGGTATTTTTCGTGTATTTTAACATCTTTAGTAGTTTTTTTAACATGGTACATACTCCCTCCATCCCATAAAAGCTACACACTTTCTTTTTCGTCGTCTCATTATAAGTTTCACACCCTTAAAATGGAAAACCCTTTATAAACTCTATCCTCATAATTTTCACTAATTTACACAAATGTCATTACTTTTTACTCTCACATACATATAATCCATTAAAGTTTTTTTACTTTATACATAAAAGTTTACAAAATTACCCTCAAAACCTTAATCATTACTCTTCTTTCTTAAAGTTTGTGCCCTTCTACATATGAAAGTCTTTTCGGACGGGGAGTATTACGTAATGTATTACTTTAAGATGAGAGACTATAAATTTAATATAAAATTATTAGGACCAGTTTGTTTTAGGGTATTAAATTTGGAGGGATAGTAAAACATGTGATATATTTGACTTTTCATGAGTGATAATTATAATACCACATAGAGTGAGGGATATAATTTCACTTAAAAATGGAAAAGACATATTGGTTTGTTTTTTTTTTTCTCCGGACTTTAGGTAATACAAATCAACAAAGAATAAAACACTTAAAATCTATGAAAAACAAATTATATCTTTTGTAATCACACAAAACAAACGGGTCCTTAATGTAAATTTTGTATCTTTAACAAACTTATAAATAATATATTTCACATAAATAAATCATATTTTAGTTAACATCTAATCATGCATATTTTATTAACGTAGATATTTTTTCGTTCAATTTGGACATTTTTGCATATTTTGCCTCCACAAAGCAATACTGATTTGTTGAGTTTGATTTTTCTATTTTTGTTCAAATATCAACCTGGAGTTCCATCCATTTCCAACCATGTCAGTAAGTTAGGACGGAAAATCATGTGATGAGAGTATAACTGTAGTTTTTTATACTCTAATTGGATATAATTATATCTCTGAAAAGGTTGTGATACAGTAGTACTTCATCTGTTACAATACGTGCTTTTTTTTTTTTTTAATTAGGTTTAACTTCAAATTAATTAAGGAACATAAAATTTAGACATTTGTATTCTCTATTAATCTTAAAAAATATATAGAATAGATATTTGAAGGATTAAATGAAAGAGTAATTTGTGGAAAAATTTGAGGAGGTAATCGATGAATTAAAAATAATATGAGATGGAGAATAAAATAAAAAAATATTTCTTAACTAATTAAATATATAAGAGATCTTCTAAGTGTGGATACATTTGAGAAAAAATGGAGAAAATGGTTAAACTACTGTAAAAGACAATTAATTAAAATTTAACATTAATTAAACTTTAAAAGTCACTGATTTGCAAACAGTGTATATATTTGTATACTTTCCTTAAATGGATAAAAGTCTTGACACCTAACTTTGTACTCATAAAAATACATGCCCATTCTTGGGCACCGGCGGCACTTTTGTAAGGGCTGCTCATTTGGTTTGGTCAAACCAAATTGAAATCGGAAACACGAAATTAAGTTAAAAGTTTACAATTATTATTTGTATGCATTGCATCCTATAATTTAGGTATATTTTTTAAATAATATTAATTATTTATTAAAATGTATTAATTGATTAGTATTAGTTATTTTTACTTAACATATTAATTATTTTTATTAAACAATATTAATTATTCATCTGTTCCTGAGCAATTGATGCACTCAAATGTTACACAAAACGTTATATCTGATTCAAGTACTAAGAGCATTACTATCTAAGTCAGTGTAATCACGTCTTCAAATTACTTGAGCAGAATGTGGAGGAATTTAGTGGGGAAAAAATAATCTTTTAAATTTTTTTATGTGTTTTTATAAATAGTATTTTATCTATTTAACCTCACTCAAAAGTATAAAACTATAAATTAAGATGCGGTTCTATATATCTTAATTAATTGTTATGTTTAGTTTTTTATATGGAATAAGTTAATTTATTTAACTTAATAATCGAATCAACTTTTAGGGCGCGCTCTAATGGGAATAGAAATGAGAATGAATATAGGGCAACTATGGTGGTTAATGAGAATAAAAAAATGATCAATATCACTATTTTTTTCATAAATAAAATAATCATTACTCAATTTTGATTATTTTTTTCCTCTCGCTACAATGGTTTATCCTCAATTGTTCCCTCCACCATCACTACAACCTTTTTTTTTTGTTTCATTTTTTTAAATTGAAGCACAACACTTGTGATGTAACATCTTTGGAACAATTCTTCCTCCAATATTCTAGAGCATAGAGCCAAGCGCCCCTAAATAAACAAAATAAAAAACAATTGTTAAACAATGTATTTTCGTTCAATGAGCTTGATAGTGATGTTTTTATACAATGAAATGACGGTTATAACTTTCTAACCGCTTAACTAACATTCTAAAAGATAATGGTATACTTAACAACCTATGGGTGAACTAATACTGATGAGGGTGTATAAATATTTGTGTACAAAGACATGCACAATAATACCATTCAGTTCAGTGCACAGATACTATTCGAATACTTCTTCATTTGAACTTTAAATAAACAAAACAAAAAACAATGATAAAATTTTATTTGAATCTGATTCACATATATTTATGGTGAATTCGATATACTAATTAGTATTCGAAGTATCAAAATAAAATCTAAAGCTCGAAGATGAAAAAGTAGGACAACGAAAATGTAGAGGAGAAGTCGATTGAATAAAATGATCACACAAATATGTAGCCGTTAAGTCATAGGATGTGATTAATTAACATTAAACTTAATTAGATCTTTCGGATGGCGATGTGAAACTTGATTTACGAGATCTACGTTGCTAGGCTCACTCGCAACACGTAACGTGCAGGGAATTATTTTTCATGCATGCCATTTTGCCATATGACCTGTAAACTAAAACATCCTTAGCATAACAATTTGTCTTTTTAACCTATGTTTTATTATAAAAATCTAAAGGCAAAAACTTGTATGAAACCGTCTCATGCATGAGACGTAGTCACTTTTTAATAAATTATTATCACTTTTTAAAAAAGTGATACAAATTAGTATAAAAGTGATAACAATATATGAAAAAGTGATAGCAATTTATGAAAAAGTGATAATAATTTATTAAAAGTGATTCCGTTTCATGGTCGCCTCATGCATGAGACGGTCTCACACAAGAGTGCCCCAAATCTAAATTAATTTAGAGATCAACAATTTTATTCATTTTGAGATTACTAATTACAGAAAATAATTATACGTTCACATCAACTTATATATCTACCACTTATATTGTGATGTTATATAATCAATTAACTAAATAATAGTAAACTCTAAATTAATATGGCACCACAACATAAATGATGAACATATAAATTAATACCCACCAACATATATATGATAATTTCGTATGGAGTTCTTTTTGTTTATTTAATATTTTAAACCCCCTCTTCAAAGTTACGTAGTTCGTTTGCTTAATTTATTTTTAAATCTGTTTCAGAGTCATTGATACGCGCGATTTTTACCTAACTAGCCCTTAATTAAGTTATTTCTTAAAATATATATATATATATATATATATATATATATATATATATATATATATATATATAACTCCTAACCTTTTCATTAATTTGTCCGACGAATCCCTTTAATTAGAATAATTCATTAATATTATTGAATATATCCACTGGATTTAGCTTATAGTCATCCATACGTAGTACCAAATAATTCAATTTGAATTTGAACATTTTACACTAGTTCATACGAAACTTCTTCATATTTGCTATAATTCTATGAGACCGTAATACTTTTATGTTTTAACATGCAATTTTAAAATTGAACAAAATCAATATAGTACCACTTTACAGAGACACGGTACCTTTTCTCCAAATACATCGGTAGGAACTTTATTGATTAAAAGTAAAGTAATCACATGTGAATGTGAGTGCATGCAAAACTCTCAACTATAAATTCAATTATGCTTGGATAGAGAGATTTAACTATAAACTTTGAAGATTAATTTAAAATTCAGAGTCGAATACTTTAATTGAAAACTCAAATTACATTATATCTTCTTCTCCACTTAATTCCAAAGGGAAAAATCAACGTCAAGAAAAAGGCAACTCAAAGTAACCACCCCCACATGAAATGTTCCCAATTCCACACCCTGCATCCATCCATCTGGAGCAAGTCTCCCCTCATATATAATCAATCTTCGAAAAACATCTCTCTCTCTCTCTCTCCATATAAATCGAGATTTTTAGCCCGAAACATCATCAATAGACGACCTAGACGGCACGCGAAAAATTTTCAACACACAACGGGCCCAACGCCTGAATGGAGATCACTGTCGTAAAAAACTTGACGTTACTACTCAGGGGGCCGCAGGCCTTTTACCCACAAAATGTTAGTACAAATATCACCCTCACAATCCAAATAAGTCGAATGATACTACTATGATTGATCATCTTTTTATTTATTTATTTACCGAAATACCGACACAACACACGTGATCATGCTCCACAAACATTGTGGCAATATCTATAGACAAGGTAAAATAAGGAAGAAATGTAAATATTATGTCCCCACTGGAAAAATTGAGCACAGAAACCCAAATGTGACTGGATCATCATAAATTTCAGCCCCCACAGTATCAATGAACAAGAAAAACGGGCATACAGAATGTCTCTACGCCTCTCTGACTGAGATTACGTATATTAACAAATGGTATAACGTCAGAGGGCAGAATTGTAAACATTAAAAACAGATGCCCTTACCTGTGGAGAGTGTGAACTGAATCCTTGTGTTGGATCGGGATTGAACGCCGTTTTCTTGCATCTCCATACTGCTGCCTTTTATGTCCCAGTAGTGAATAGACCCAACAACCCATGTAGCCTGTACATAACGAAAAACAATGTCAAAATATGGACCACCACCACCACCCACCTCCCCTCCCCCACCCCCTTACCAGACACACAAACACACACAGTCAGTTATATCATCTTTCAACCATGTGCTATGTTTCCCATAGCTCGTTTTGGATACAACCCTGCCGAATGTTTAGCTGATTACATTAATTAGTGTGATCCAGCTTTGTTAGGTAGTGAAACATTATATGAGAATGCAGGAAAGTAGTAGATTTTCCCGGTCATTTTCGAGTTGAGATTTTTACTCACTTAAAATCTCATAAGCTCTTGAGAATTCTACAGCACGCGATCATGTAAAGAATGGGGAACATTAATTTAAAGAATAGGTGCCCAAGATTGGCACCTTGATATTGATTTCCAATGATTATTATATATATTTTTGTAGAGGTCCATTTCAAAATAAACAATCAGCATGCCTTTTGGCCAACAGACATATTTCTATTGCCCCAGACATCTGTATTAAGCTCAAGCAATCAATTATATGATAAGTACGTAACAAAAATGCAAAAGAAATCAATGAAGATGGGCCTAGTGTCTCTATATAATATAGCAGTGTTGTTAAGGTTGGAATAGCTCTTAGGTTCGGGTCTACGTCTAACATATTCATACAAATCACAGCAAATTGCACAACATAATGCTAGTTCTTTTAGAAACAAGAGGTTGTGGTTTCATTAATTCATGTTCCAATATAATATGCAGATAAAAGCAAATGATTTGCACAATAAAACCAAATTGCAGATCATGATATTTATTGGCACAGTGTAATCTGCTTGGAACATGCCCTTGCTAAATTATATGTATATGTATGATGATATCCACATCAAAATGTAGATATCAGATAGGTCACCAGATGATGAAATTTACTGATTTTACTTAGAAATGTCCTTGTTTAATCATACTAGCGATAATAATTGAAAATAAATGTAAATAGCTAGGTCAAAGTAATCAAGCTCAAACTATATTCCAGCTCCTTAAATACTCTCTTCTATTCAAAATATGTCATTTTAGCTATTCACATTATTTGCAATTTAAATATTGTTTTGAACTTTTAAATGCTATTTAATTATGTTTTTCCCAAACTACCCTTAAATCTATTAAAAATGACTTAGATATTAATAGTCTTCAAAGTCTTATGTAGAATTCCAAAGCTATTAATTAAGGGTATAGTAGAAAGCCAATGATATTCTTAATATCCGTGCAATCGATCTAAAATGACATATATTTCAAATAGGAGGGAGTAGTACTTACTCTACATAGTGACTTCCCATTAGTTGTTTTTAACTGATCAATAAATCAAAAAAGGAATTTAAAAACCAAATCCTTCCAAACATGTAATGTTATCACAAGTGTTAATATATATATATATATATATATATATATATATATATATATATATATGCACACACACAAGGCAACAAATGAAGCTTGTTTCCTGAAATCCTGTCGTTCTTCTAGATGTTTCTGGATTAAGAACCGGGAATGAAAAATGATGAGCTCTTTAAAGAACATGGAGAGTTACCCTGATTTACCCCATATAGATAGTAAGCCAAATCTGATTCAGCTTCAGCCAAGAAAGGCGGATTTGTATATACAAGTCAAGAAATGGTGGTTGCTTGACATTGTTGACTCAAGAAGTAATCATAAATGTCTTTATGTGCCAAAAAGCATATTATTAAAATAAAAGATGCAAGGTGAAAAGCAAGTTAGGAGGACAAATTAATACTATATTCTTACATGTAGGTTGACAGAGATGCAAATTATGGCACATGCTATAAGCTACCTTTTAGGGGTAATACCGATTATCCAGAATTCCATACAAGTCCGCTAATTTGAGGTCTAAAGTAGAAATAAAACAGCTATTGATTTATGTATCAAGATGACAAGTTTTAGATAATTCCCAGCATCTGGCACTGTAACGTGGTATCATTGCCATACATTGAACGTTTTCTGTTAGGAAATGTCATGTTAAGAACTAAAAGACAAGAATCAAGCCACAGACAAATGATATTCACACTACAAAAAGATAAATGTTTCCAAGATACACGAGTAAAACAATGAAATATGTATTTCATCAATTTTGTTGCATGTCTTCCCAGCATGTGGTGCACATGGGGTATGTCAGTCAATGCTTCAACAACTAGGTGTGTAGTACTCTAGAAAATCAGGGCCCGAAATTGCAGAAGGTGAGCCACGCTAGAAGCCGATGATTAATTTCCTCTGTCAACTTCAGAAAAGTTAATGTGTATTAGCATTGATTAATTACTTTGTTATCTTTAATTATAATTATCGGAACACTTTTTCACAACTCATTCCCAAAAAGTATAGCAACCCAAACGTAATATGTTTCCTCCTAAACATCAATTTTCATATACATTGATTCTTAATTCATTCTTCCAAGAAAATCCAAAACATATTCAAACATAGCTTTCATCTTTGTGAATATTAATTGAGAGTAAAAGTTTTATTCCTTTACTTCTCCAAAATGTTGAATGCAACAAAACATGAATACAGTGAAAAAGGTTAAAACTTACTGCATGGCAAACTTTCATCTTGGCCTAATCGCTTTAGCTAGGCTATGGAAAACATTTCATTCTCTGCAATGTCAATGGAGAATTCGTAGTTATGAGCGAGCTTTTTTAAGTGCTTGGGGAGACAAATAAAATAAATGCAAGATTTTACCTGTTTTTCAATTTCAACAGCAGATGCAGCAAGCCTCCTTTTCAATATAGACCTATCTTCCTCACAAGCTTCCATCTCAGTATCTAAACCATATAAAAAGGATAAGGAGTTTATTTCCTTGAAAACTTTAAAGGAAAAAACATTGCAATAACAAATCAATAATCAGAACAACACATTGATAGTTATAAAAAACACAAATGGATACTATCCCACATAACATTTGTTGCATGCAGCCGAGGAAGGCTTAAAACTATCCAGGATTTTAATTGGGACTGAAGGGTGAGGAGCTTAATCAGTGACCAGATATTATGCCTTTTTAAGTGATTCCCCCAAATAGTTCTGGATTAATCCACAGAGGAAAGGACTAGTCAGGTTAGCTGTCCAATTCACAAATAAACAAAGCGAACTATTTGGGTAGGAGGAAGTTGGGAAGAGCTACAGCACATAGTGTCTTGTATATGCATATGTGTGGGCACAAAAGGGATGTAACTTACCATAATGGTATGTAGATAAAATAGTGATGCGCTCAGTTGGCTGGAGAAAGAAACAAGATAAAATATTAGCTTAACCAAGAAGTTATCACTAATCAAAGATGAAATGTGATAGTTAAAAATAAATACAACAGAAGTAATATCACTTTGCAGTAGTAAAGAAGAGTAATGTGGATATTAGATACTCCAAAAGAGAATTTTGGTAGCAGCCAAAGCCACTTTTGTGAATCAAACATTCTTGGTAAACTGTAAAGTTCATAAACCGATGCATAGGTAACTCCACAGAAAATACACCTCTCCACGGTACCAATGAAAGACTATAGTTCATTTGGTAGCAAAGAGAAGCATAACATTTATCTGTCCCATGTCAAAACATTGAGGGAAATAATGGATACTTAATAGTTACCTATCATGAATGGAACACGTAAGAGAGATGTAAGTTCTATCAGGCAGAAGTTACAGGTCAAAAGACTGCAATATAATATTTCCAAATCTTCATTCAGTAAGGTTTTTCCACTTTAAATCAAGGAACATTGTCTTAATTACACAAAATAGCTAAAAGAAAACTTAAATGAGAGACAATGAGAAAAGACAAACAGAGATGGAACTATACCATAACAAAGATTCCTTCTTTTCGAGTAGGAACTTCCTCAAGTTTTCTCAACGTTTCATCACCCTTAGTAACTTTACCAAATATTGCATACTGAAAATACATCCCATATAATATAGTGAGTTTTAACATTTAACAAAGAAAGTCCCCCAAGGGGAAGAAAGAAAAGAGTCATAAATACAGTAAGTTGTCTAGCATACCTCGTGATCAAGGTGAGGGGCATCTCCAAGGAGTATTGAGAATGAAGACTGTGCACTGTCTGGATCAGAGTATCTGCAACGAAACATAGTAGACTTGGCATGGTTGACATACGTACAAATGTATATATATGTTTATAATATGGTAACTGATAATATGAGGATAATAAAAAATAAGAATAAAGCAACTTGATTTCTTCAACTAGTCCTTGAACATATTCTTCTGATGAATTGAATAGAAAGGACTTCACTTCAAATGACATTCTACATCCCACCCTAGCATTGTCTATTGCACTCCCTGAATAGGGCTCTTTTCACCTTTCCCTCACGGTACTTGTACGCTATCAGTCATTGAGGACAACTTAGGCTTAGAGGGTGGAAGCTTATCCCCCATCGTCTCACTAGTCGACTTTGACCCCTGCTATTTTGAGGTCATATCTAGTATTCAGAGTTTGCCTGATTTGGTACCGCTTTTGCGGCCCACACCGGAACAATGCTTTACCCCTAGTTGTCCAGTCAACTGCTATGCCTCAACGCATTTCGGGGACTGTATGTCATCATATATGATTTCTTAATGAAGAACATCCGTGTATAAACCAAATGAGATAAATTTCAGCACCCACTATAACTATGCATGTCAACCAAACAACACAACTTAAACCAAGTTATAGAATTGGAGGACCAACAAGTGTTAATTGTCGATTTTTTTTTTTTTGGATTAGGAACAGAATTGTGTAACACCGAGTGGAAAGTGAAAACATGAGATTTTTGAAAAAGGTGATGCCAGTATGGCTGTCAGTTCTACAACGTAACAACTAAAAGTTTCACCTTCTCCCCCACACAATTGTAAATGCAAACAAAACCCTGCTCGTACATTAATTTGTAAAGAATTTAAGAATCATCCATATATGTTTTTAGAAGTTTATGAAATCCAAATAACACATTATAATTTTAGGAAAATGGCATTACCTTCCCATAGAAAGAATTCCTCTCACATGTTTCACATCACTGAATTCACCAAGAATAGTTTTGTCAGCTTCCCTCCTCTGCACTTCATTCATAGGAGCAGTTCTTCCACTAGAAACATCAGCCACCTGAGCAACAAACCCTTTATCTACCTGCCACAAGCAGATAGACTTTCTCATTTATCACAATCCACACAATATAGACATTTATTGAAGATGTCCACTAACCCTGAAGAAATGATTGGTGTTATAGCATCCCAACCGAACAAGCTTGTAAATGTGTTCAACTGTCTTTGGTGCGACGGCTGGATAGAAACCAAACTCAATGTCCCCATAATTTGTCTGCACTTCAAACACACAATTACATTTAAAAACCTCCATGATAAAATCACATCACCTTTCCATTCCAAATGCCAGTCTTATGCTATTACCTTTTCCCCTTCAAAATATGATAAACCTAGAAAAATAACAAACCAAACATAAATCATCATGCAAACGTACGTGTTTTGGCTCAAAAGGCACTTCACTTATGTGCGACATGATTTAGTTTTGCCAGCATCAAGACATTACAAGAGATCTCTTGACCGCTATTACCTAACTCCCAGCATCCAAACTCCATGTTGCAAACATAAATAACATTCTCTACCCACTACCTCCCCCACCCATTCACTGCAAATTCTTACAAAATCACATTGAAAGTAGATAAATTCCACCACTGGCTTCAAATGGGCTGTTGCCTCATAATGCCTGCACTTTGTAGTTCAATAAAACGCTCAAATAAGTTCATGTGTGAAACCCTAATTCGCGCGAACAGAATCTCACGTTTCAAACAATGAATAAGCATGAAAAATAGAAAAAAGAAACTGATCAAATATTCACTAACTACAAAGTTCAAAAGTGAGCACAACTCTTTCAACCCACCACTTCACTTCTTACATGTCAATTGAGTAATAAAATTTAAAATCCTCTGTACAGTTAAATTTTCAGATTTTTTTTTTTACAGATTTTCCAACCATCAAGAATCCACACTCACAGATTCAAGAACGCGCGACTGTACCTGGAAGACTACACGCTCCGATCCCAATTCAGGAACTGCAGCAATTGCACCACCGATAGAACTGCACAGGACGCCAACGCATACGATCGCAATAGCGATCGACGCCCTTTCGTTAGTGTACATTTTCGTTGACTTTGGCGCCCCAATACTTCGCGGTGTTTCCCGTAGAGCGTGGTGAACTACCGATAATTTCATCATCTTATTGGGTCTGACCAATTAGTTTTGGCCCACACAATTAGGTTGGGCCTATCTACAATGCTAAAGGCCCAATTAGGTTGGGCCTATCTAATAATGCTTAAGGCCCAATTATGTTGGGTACATCAAATTATGCCTATTTTTGGGCCTATACATATAATACTTACATTTTTGGTCTTTAAAAAAGTTATTTTTGGAGCGAAAATCTTGTCAGTTGTTATTTCCTCGAAAAGAGTATTATTATCACATATTTTTCATAAGTTTTTATCCTATATTATATCACTAACATAATAAATACATTGAAATAGTTAAAAAAAAAATCAATATTGCATATTAAAAATTTATAATAAACCTTCTATAATGTTGTTTTAAAATTTAAATGCGTTCACAGTTGATATTAGGCTAGGTTTCAATCTTTCTGTAAAATATTTTAATTAGGATATTACTCCCACACCCAGTTTGAAGTAGAGCTGAATATTAATACTTTTATAAAGTTTATAAATTGCTCCACTTCCTTTAATCAGTCTCATTAACATATTAAAATTATAATGGATGGTGTTGTCATGAGCTTCCTTGTCAGGCTTAGCAGAATTTGTTGAAATTAAGTTTGGGCTTGGACCAGTGTGGTTATTAAACAACTGAGGATTTAATTTAATTAATAATCAAATGAGGCATGGGCCGGCCTAATCAATCTTGTCAAAAGTATAGTAGTCAATTCCTGTTTCTTTCATTGTTGTTGATTTTTATAGTAATCTCTGACTTAGTCATTGATTGAACATTAGTGGAGATATTTTTATATTTAGTTTTCTTAATCTTTTGCATTTCAATATGGCTCATCATATCATGGAAGACTTTAAATAGAAAACACAATGTGGGACATTGCAATATTTTATAAAATGATACATTGGTGAAAGTATATTTTATATAGCTGATTAGAGGAAATAAGGTGCATTTAAAAAAATATATATTTAAATTTGGAAAGTCTACCATATTTATATTTTTAAATAGTGTCAATTATTTTCATTGAACACATGAAGTTATTTATAATGAATTAGTTACAGTTGTTCAATTGTTATTATTCAATAAAAATAATCACAATTATTTAGAGAAAGAACTGATACTATTTAAAAATACACTTCAATGTATGCATAAGAGATTTTCTGGGATGTTTTTATATATATTGAGATATTCTTTTAGTAGAAATATATTTTCTCCTAAGTCGAAACATATTTTTAGGGTGCAATATTATACATTAAAATTTTCATTAATAAAATAAATTTCGGATTAAGACATTAAAAGAAAAAACGGACTAATTTAGTAATGTTGCATGATATCGTGACTCGTGTGTGATGGATATAGGAAACTTTTATATTAATTTCATATATTCACTTCATATGATTAATTGATTGCGTGATTTGAAAACAACTATAAACATTATATTTATTTCAGTATATCGAATTTATTCTTGTAAATTACATCGATTAAACCATCAGATCATGAGACTTTTACTACAACCTCCGTCCCACCATAAGTGTCCCACAACTTTTGGGCGCGGGTTTTAAGAAATTGTGTATAATAATAATATAGTACATGTGATGTGATAGATAGAGAAAATGTGTATTAAATGATGAATGTTAATTAAAGATTAGCAAAAAAGTAAACAAATTTTATTAATGAATATTAAAACATTTTATATTACGCACAAGTACACAAAATGACGGCTATTTAATGCGAAATTTTTTGGTGGGAATTATTCCCACCAATTACACAAAATAAAAGTTTCCCACCTAACACAATCTGCCATTTACTAACACTATAAATACAATCAAAAATGCCTTCATAAATGTTTTGAGTTTCATAATCATTAGGCACTTCAGAAATTCACCAAAAATACATTACATGAGCAATTCAAGACCTAATCTAAGCAATCTTGAGAGGAACGCTATTGCTCATTTCATCCTCTCAAGTTGCTCAAATGGAGAACCTGCACAAGAGTAAGATCAATGAGGCTGCTGCCGTTTTCAAGTTAGTAGGAAAACGAGTTGGTAGGATATGGAAGCGCAAAGCAACAAATCGGGGAAGATAGACCCATTTATTAATCAACAAGAAGCAATTTAAGGCATCAACAATACGCAAAAAGAAGATGTCATGGAGAAGATTCAAGCACTACCATTACAACAAAGAGGTTCACTAAGAAGACTTGCTTGGGGTGTTGGTGTGAGCAAGAGTACTGGTTGGAAGATGGTGCAAAAAGGGTTGATCGGACATCATTCAAATGCAATAAAACCAGATTTGACAATGACCCAACAAGGTAACAAGATTGAAATTTTGCCTTCAAGCATTACACTTTGATGGTGCAAAGTTGAACAAAATAATGTTCAAAAACATGCAACAAATCATTCACATAGATGAAAAATGGTTCAACCTTAGTAGGACAAGCCGAGAGGTACTAACGTGTGAAGGTGAGACAGGAACCTTACAGCATGTAAGAGCAAAAGATTCATTACAAAAGTGATGTTTCTTAGTCTTGTTTCTAGACCAAGATTTATGATACAAATGGACAACTTATTTTGATGGAAAGTTAGGGATATTTCCATTCATTAAAAGGCGATTCCGGCCAAAAGAAGAAGCAAAAACAGAGAAGTCGCACAATGGAAACAAAGGCTATAGATTCAATCACTAAAGATGTGATAAAAAGCTGTTTTGATCACTCGTATGCACTCTCGAGAATATATGTTCATCATTGAGTGGTTGTCTCATTGGTTACATTATTTAACGGTTTAAATAAGTATCCTTAATAAAATGATTTTCAGGTTATACAAAATCCGAGGCCAAATGGCCTCCAACTTCGATAAACACATCATGATACAACAGGATAATGCAAGACCACGTATCAATGATGATGATCCAGTTTTTAGGGTGGGTTGCTACACAACATGGTTTCAATATGAGATTAGTATTCCAACCCCTAATTCTCTGGATACTAATGTTAATGACTTGGGATTTTAGAGCTATACGATCACTACAGTACAAGCAAGACAAAAAATGTGGTGAGTTGCTAAATGCGGTGTTTTATTATGAAGAAATGTCACATTCAACAATCAACAATGTGTTTTTAAGTTTGCAATCATGTATGGTGGAAATTATGAAAGTTAGAGGTCACAATAACTACAAAGTGCCTCATATGCATAAAAGTGTTTTGCTTAGAGAGGGTAGGGACTACCTACTAACATTGAGGTTGATGAAATGCTTGTGAAAGATTGCATAGAAGATTTGGTGCAAAGTGGCAATCTTGAAGGTTTGGAAGAGCTAGTGGGGCAACTAATGGAAGAAACGATAATGATGAAGATTTTATGTAGGAAAACAGTTTTGTGCGATTCAAAGATGAAGACCAAGATGAAAATCTTTTTATTTTTGTGCGATTGATAGTATTTGTGCATGTGAAAGTGCCAAAATATGAAGTTTTTGTGCATAATACCTTTTGAATATAAGTTGTACAAAAGGTATTATGTAGATTAATGGTATAGATTAACCTTTTGAACGAATATAAGGTCATATGCAGATTAGTGGGAATTTTTTTTTTGAGCACTCTCGAGAATATATAATCATCATTGAGTGGGTTCTAGGTCTCCTACAAGGCGTAAAATTATTGCCTTGGGTTACACTAGAGATGTTATTATCCTAGTCTCTACAAGATAGAAATCCCTCCGAGAATTGGAATTTACTATCTTGGGTGACACTTATTAACAATACACAAAAATTAGAGCATGCGATTCATCATTAAAGGGACAACTCTCGAGAAAATAATCGTCATTGAGCTGTTCCTAGGTCTCCTACAAGGCATAATACCACAGAAAATTCAATGCCATTGGGGTGACACCAGAACGATACACAAAAATCGAGCATGCGATTCATCATTTCAACCCTTAATTAGAATAACTCTTGCCACGGAACCCATTACCGAGAGATCAAATGAGCCCATCACGAATAAAACACATAAATAATCATCAGAGATCAACAAAGCTCATCACCGTAATAATACACACAAATAATCATCGAGAGATCAACGAGCCCAATACCGAATAATACACATAAATAATTACCGAGAGATCACGCAGAGCCCATCACCGAGAATAAACACACATAAATAATCATGCGAGAGATCAACAAAGCCCATCACGGGAATAATACACACAAATAATCATCGAGAGATCGCCAGTGCCAATACGAGAATAATACACATAAATAATCATCGAGAGATCATCGAGCCCATCACGAGAATAATACACATAAATAAACGGTAAAGTTACCAAAAAGTGTTACTCTGGATTTCCAAGGAGGGCAGGACAAGTACGCATGCTGAGCACAAAAGTGCCAAAAACTCATGGATAAAGGTTAGTTTATCCTCCGTCATATCAGATCCAGGACCCAAATATCGGACGATGGTGGATCCCGTGCCCGACTCGGCTTAATAGAATCCGACACCCAGAGACATCGTTCACCACCTTGAATCATCCACCCACGACTCGCGACATGGAATCGGCACCCGGGCGTCATACACCTCCGAATCATCCACCCACGTCGACTCGGCGACTGAATCCGGCACCCGATGCGCCGTGATGGGGAATCGGGCGCCATTGATTAGTCGCCAAGAGATCGGGCGCCGTCGAATCCGTCACCAAGGAAGAATCGAATCGTCATTTTAGGGTTTTGAAAAGTGAAGATAATGATCGAATAAGAGAGAGTGAGATATTTACGAGAGAAGATTCGAGAGAATAGGAGAGAGAGAAGAGACGCGTGTGAATGAAAGAGAGAGAATGAGTGGAGCGGTGATTATATGAGAGAGAGAAATTTGATTTGTATTAATAAAGGAGTAAATTAAATGGTTAAGTGTATTAAGTGAGTGACATTTTTTGTAAATATAGAGATAGTATAGGGATAGTTATAAAAGTAGGGTATGGATATAAAAGGAATGAGACACTTTGGTGGGACGGGCGAAAATGGAAATATGGGACACTTATAGTGGGACGGAGGGAGTATTAATTATTTCAAATTAAATATATATATATATATATATATATATATATATATATATATATAGACAAAAACTTGTATTAAACATATTATATTTACTTTATTATATGATTCACTTATTGAGCTTCAACTTTCAACTCGATGAAAAAATGACTCTATTAAAATGAAGCATTGTCACGACCGTCTCTTATATAAAAACTCAATATTTTGAACAAATACATGGATTATTTCATTGCAGCTATAAGGTTGCACCAATGAATCACCACATCAAAAGAGATACAAATTAGGCTTGGACTTTTATTACGAGCTAACATCATTAATAATAAACATATGGCTTAGTTTTAGTTTGATAATTAACTAATAATATATCCAACATTAAATCAGGTAAAGTGTAAATTACCGACTGCAATATATCCACAATAAACAATGAATAAAGAGCGAGTTATATTTAATGAAATCTTATTTTTTATTTTCTTGTTCAGTAGTGCTTATAAAGATTTGTGTGTTTTGGTGTATGCTGGTCGTTTAATAAATATTCACTATTTAAATTACTCAAAATTAAATGACACCAGTTTTTATAAAAATATTATTTATTATTATTTAAAGAGGCAAATAAAGGATAAATGAGTATTTTCAATTTTATTGGAATGAGTAATTAAGTGGAGGAGATTTAATTATAGTGAGAAATTTAGTGACATGAGTGTAAATAAGAGATATTTATAAAAGTTTAATTTAAAATAGTAGAATTGTGTTTTTTTTTTTTTTTACTATTTTAAATATGAAAAAATAAAAGGATTCTTATCGGTATAAGTCCCGAAAGATATATTAATTATCAATTCGGGACCTGAAAGATGTTTATATTTAGGAATTTTATCAATTCGGGACTGAAAGATAGGACAATTATCAATTCGGGACCTTAATTTGGTCACGGATTGATAAAATCTCTTAATATAAACATCTTTCAGTCCCAAATTGATAAATTTTATCTTTTCAGTCGCGAATTGATAATTAATATATCTTTGGTGACTTGAATTGATAAAAGCCCAAAATAAAATTATAATATTTATTTTTGAATTTTAATTCATCTAAATATATCACAATACTAATATCTGTTGGTCACTGATCGACTTTAGCAGAGTTCAGCTCACATATATAATTGGAATTGTAGCATAGTGTAATTTGGTATTGTTGGCCAATTACTTTAGGTACGTTAGGTAATTTTCCACCTTTGACAAAATGATTTTACTCTCAGAATCATAATCATCGTTTATTTTCGAGGATTTTAAACCCCACAACAATTCTAATTTATAATCTTACGAGATCTATTATTTTATCATCCTATTCTATTACATTTTGGCATTTAAACATACAGAAAAATACATTAAAATTCATAATTTGATTATTCAATTATTTTGTAACGAAACATATATATTATCAAAAATCACAGAAAATAAAACTTTGGCTATATATAAAGTGTGAGAAAATTAGTTATTCTGAAAAGCAACTTTCTCAGGCTTTCTGCGTACATCTGGGTGGGCCCAACCACAGTTCTTAATCCCTAGCCACAATTTGATAAATATTAAATTTTTTTTTTTTTTTTTGACAGGGATAAATACATTTTTCTTATGATAAATGCAAAGACATTCACTCTCACACAGACACTATTCAGTATTCACCTAAGATTTGAACGCTCAGTAGGTAGACACCTATTAATTTGTACGAACACACACCTATGCTTCCATTTACTTTACCTAGCTCTATCCTTATCCAAAACTCCCAAACTTTATGTTTTACTAAAAATATTTAATTAATTACTACCTCTTAGAAAACGACGTAAATTCATGAAGTTAGATAACCATCTACTCAAATTATTGAATATAACCTTCTCACATGCGGTTCTCAAAAGTCTTGAAATTATCAATATAGTGGTTCTTGTTCAAAAATAAAATAAAAAATCAATATAGTAGTTCTGGACTGAGCCTAGAAATTACTACAAACAATAAACTTGTGCAATCAAAATAAATGTAAAACTAGCATGCACTAAGTGATCGCAAAAATAATACTCCCAATCCATGTCCCGATAGAAACGTAATACATTTTCTTATATTTTTTTATCACATTACTTGTATTATACTATTATGATTATGATATTACACTTCACAATTTATGAAGCAGCTGAAAAATATTTTATCAGAAATGAGAAATTAAGGTTATTTTGGTCATAGGATTAAAAATAATACTCCATAAAAGTAATTGAGTAAATTTTGTGTGAGACCGTCTTGCTTTGAAACTATTATGAGATTATTATCATTTTTTATTAGAAATATTATCACTTTTGTGCTAGATGTATTACTTTTAAAAAATATATGCAAAACGTATAATTTAAGACAAAAATTTAAAAAGTGATATATTTTGTATTAAATAAATTGTGCAAATTTATAAAAACTGTATGTAAAATGTATTATTTTAAGATAAAAATTTGAAAAGTAATACACATTTTACATTATAAATGATAATAATCTAATAATGATCTCACGAACAATTTTTGCCAAAATAATTTTAAGGAGTCCAACATTTGATTTATTTGATATGGATTACGAACAAAAGTGTGACTAATTTTATTAATTATGGTTTATTTATCATAACAGAAGAGTATGATAATTATGTCATTGATCATTCTGATTTTTTCAATAAAGTGCATTAGTAGATGGGGCCGGTATTATATACCTATTATATAGTTTCATCATTTTTGTTATAACATCATAACCATAGCTCCCCTTCTTCTTTTTGCCTTTTCTTTTTGACCTATATAGGTTTGGAAGATTTTAATTCAAAGAAGACATTAATGTATTAAGAGACGAGATGAATTATTTTATAAAAATATATATATATTTTTTTATAAAAATATTTTAACATTGACATGATTGAAATCTATATTTCATGGGAAAATAACATAATTTTTTTGGCTTCGTTTTTAATTATTTTACTTTTCTTCTTTATTTTTTTTTTTAGTTTTTCTTGTTCACTTATTTTTCATGAGTTATTACCATTCTGTTATAATTTCATTAAGTCGTACCAGTTATGTCCTAAGAGTGTAGAATTGAAATTTCAAAACAAAAAAAAATAATAAAATCATCGTGCATTCATCAAATAATTATCATTCGAATTTGGACATATTTTTCTGAAAGGAATTTGGACATACATTTTTGAAAGGAATTTGGACATACATTTTTGAAAGGAATTTAGACATATATCCATAAGTGCAACGTGGAATATTGCAGACGTTTATGCTTTTTTTGTTCTTTCGAACATAATTTCTCTATTATTTAATTGTTATATAGTTTTGTTTCAACATTATGAGTACCTAAGTATCAATGCCCGATTTATGAGAAGCAAAAAGCTAAGAAGATTATTCTCCAGCTTTTACATCATCTCCAAACTTGAATCTTGACTTGGAACCATCCATAGTTGTATGTGTACATATGCCAACTATCTTTTAAAAAAATAATAATAATATAGAAAAGGGAAAATAATTTAAAGTGGAAGTACAACATCTTTTTCCTGGAAAATTGGGGAGTACAACCAAGTAAAGCTGCTTGCAATCTGAGGAGAAACGAATATCGCTGTACAAACAGGACATTAGTCATGTAATCCTGTTACATATATTCTTCTATATATCTTTAATTTGACATTGAATCTGTTGCATTGCATACATAGATTCTTAAGGAACCAGATTCTAGCTAGTACTTTGATGGGTTACTAAGACATTATGCTCATGTAGTCATTTTTCCCTAGAAGTTCCATTTGCATGATTTTTATGCTGATGGTCTTTAAATTTATATAAATTAAATTAACTTGTTTCATTGATAGGACGTCCATGCTATCATCAGTCAATATATATATATATATATATATATATATATATATATATATATAGGGGCACTCTTGTGTGAGACCGTCTCATGCATGAGACGGACATGAGACGGAGTCACTTTTTAATAAATGGTTATCACTTTTTCATAAATTGTTATCACTTTTCATAAATTGTTATCACTTTTTAATTTATTATCACTTTTATACTAATTTGTATCACTTTTTTAAAAAGTGATAACAATTTATTAAAAATGATTCGATCTCATGCATGAGACGGTCTCATACAAGTTTTTGCCATATATATATATATATATATATATATATATATATCTAAAAGAATATACAAATCATTTTTATGTATAATACTCTTAATAAGTAGAGACGAAGTGTAAATAATTTAAGTATTTAGAATCTCACTATTTATGTCGTGAGATTATGATTCTATAATTGTCCTTTTAACAGGTAATTAAAAAAATGAGAAGGTCTCAATTCTCATGTGAATATGAACAAACTTCCTTCTTTAAAGTAATATTTATTTAGCATATAAGTATTACGTTAAAAATGATAATTAATAATTGTGAAACAAAATTAATCTCGAAAGCCAAAAGCTCAAGTTAACATGAAATTATGGCGTATTTTATATGTGTGACTTCAACTCATTCGGTCAATTTCTAAAACCATGCACTAAATAATTTTACTCCTATATAGGCAAGAGTAATCAAAATCTTATGTATGAATTTGTACCATGTAAAACATTTCAAAATACATACACTAAAATTTTGTGAGGAGATTCATTTTTAATCGAATTATAAAGAAGAATAATTGGATTTGATGTTAAGTTATTTGCACGAATTTTAGTTGCGTCTAAATTTAAACATAAATGTTTGTGTATAAGAAAAGTTGGTGCGAAAATGTTAGGGAACAATCTTTTGAAAACATCACTTTCAAACATTAATTGCATTTTCCTTTACCTCAATTTGAATTAATTTAAGTAAATAGTGAAGCCTAAAACATAAAATTATGAACCCAATTTGGTAGCTGACAATAAATTAATTGCATAAAACGACGGTCGACGAAGCCAAAGGACAAACGCGCGTGTAAATTTAACGAGCCACATAACATCCATTATATTTATAAAAATTTAAAATATTGAAAAAAGGCTATGAAAAATAATTAAATTGTAGCTCGTCCTAACACTAAAAATTGACAAGACTTGCAACTACCCAATCTAATCAAGAAATCAGACAAATGATCCAATTAGGTTTAATTTTTAGATTTACGCTAGTTTGTTCAATCAATTTGGGACTCTTTTTTATCTTAAAAAGGATCTACTCTAAGTGTTTATATATATGTGTGTATATATGGTAAGAAATAAAAGCATCCATGATAATAATTTGCTTTCCACAATAGTTCAGATTTATGAAAATTGCACATATTCCCCACGCTCTCGACTATCAATTGATAAAGGACAAGTGCATTTCATCAATCATCATCGAAAATTAAATCGAATCAAAACTGTTTTAATCACTCACCTAAAAGTTGTATTCCCCACTTGTGCTGGGTCTAATTAAAAATGATTAAGAAATGTGTATAATTTGACACTGTAAAAATGGAATCCGTTTTATTTAAAATATTCCCTAAATTCGATTAATGCTCGCTTTTTGCAGAATATGTAAGATTTCCCCTGTGTGTAAATTGATGATGAATATATTTCAAAATAAAAAGATTGATGATGAATATAATGCTCGTAGAAGTGTGTGTGTGTGTGTGTGATTTTTTTAAATAAAGAACAGGAAGAAAAAACGTAACGAATTTAGGGTATGTTGACATGAGTTTATAAGCTCTTAAAATCTCCACCCCTTCCACTGCTCTCACTCTCAACTCAATAAAAAAATATATATAATTATTTTATATTAATATTAAATATATAAAAATATTTGTTTTTCAAATTATTAAAAAATTATAAATTTTATTAATCAAACATTTTAATAACTTAAAAACTACTTAAAAATTACATTTTATATATGTTTTTTAAATAAGTTATAAAATGCTTAAATAAATTTAGTTAAACGGACGATTATTGTGTTAATCGTGGTATTAGGCCTTTCAAAGTCATAGTTAATGGGCCGGGTAATGTCATTTTCATAAAAATAGTGGTACATGAAAAAAATCATTTAATGTAATAATTTCTTTACAGTTTACACTACAAGAAAGTAAAAATTGACTACAAAATTTTTTGAGGGCAATAATCACAATTTCATAAATATTTATATTTGTCTACGGAACACCACGAAAAAGATTATAAAAATTTGCTCGTAGATAATTTTGTTTGTCTACAAAAATGTAATGTTTAGGTAAATTACTTACCAATTAATATTACACAGACAATCGTCAATGTGTACCAAGTAATCTTCTAATATGATTTTGTCTATGGACTATTTTATAGGTATTTAATTACCTTCAATTGTTCGGTTGATAATTCTATAGGTGAAATATTATAAAATAAATTATAAATATTCATAGATAAGGTGTAGTCGTGTAGACAATCTCCCTATTTAATTACAATATTAATTTTATTAAAAAATTCTGTAGTGAATTTGTTACTTTCTTATCGTGTTAATTTCTTTAGAGGGCGTCTGAAGCTTGAAGGTGACATTTGCCAAACAATACTTGTCAAGATAATAATCTTTACTTGGAAATGGAAAGAAAATACGTCTCTGCATTGACCTTTGAACTTGTATTTTCATGATAATACATTTCAAACAAATTAAGAGCATTTTCTACGTCTTCCATGTCCTACAAGTCCAAATACATCATTTATATGGTGGGTACACCGTACACAGATATACACATACAAGGATGGAGGAGAACGTCCCCTTGATTTTTTTTTTTAACGCTATACGTAAATTTATTTAATTTAATTTTTTTATCCCTCGAAAGTATGAGTAAGATAAAACTTTCACCCAACTCAAAAATATACTCTTAAAGTGAAATGTCTCACCTAAATTTTTCATTTATACTCTCTTCATTCCTCTTTAAATTTAATATTTTACCATTTCGCATGTTCTCAATAAATTAATTTTTTTAAAAAATTTGTGGTTTCACATTTATAATAAAATATTTTATTTTTATATTTTTATACTCTATCTATTTTTCTTTTATATTTTTCACCAACAATTTTATAATAAAATATTATATTTATTAAAATTCATGTTATTTTTTGAATGTTAAACTTGAAAAGAGAATTATTATGTGGGAAACATCATATACTTGAATTAATATTTTTAATGGTAAATTTTTTTCATGCATCGATATGAATCTTTTAGGCTTAAATTTATAAATTCGACCTTTACAAAAGAATTAATAACAGAGTGGGAAAGGTTGATCACCTCTGTTTATAATGAGACGATCTAGGCAGCACGTCACCACGAAATATATAAATTAAGTCTATCTTGATTGGGTTTTCTCGCAATTTCATGGGCAAAACGGTGAATTTACCTGGCTAGTGGACTTTGAAAAGATTGGCCTCAAAATTGCTTTAATTAAGTTTATAATGGGGCCTGCGGTGAAATTTCCCAAACTAGGATCACATTCACATGACAAACATATGCTTAAAAACCATGCAGGCCACGTGGACAGGTAGGCCAGAGTGCCTAATTGTTTCTTACATAAAAAGCTAAAAAGGTACCAAATTTTAATTAAAATGTGGTGGTCTCATGTCAAACTTATTAAAATATTTATAAGAATATATTATAACACAGCTTATCAATTAATTAGCTTTTCAAATAAGACAAAAACTTGTGTGAACCGGGTGCATACGATGAACTCGCTTTTATTATCATCACATGCACATTCATTGTCACCGCTACATGCACATATATCATCACTATCATATTTACTTATAATAATACAAATGCATGACGTGATAGTGAATGTGCATGACAGTGATAATAAAAATAGAGTTCATCGTATGCACGGTTCACACAATTATTACTCTTCAAATAAATTTAGATAGTAGTGAGTAAAATATTTAGTATAAATTTATTACATACTTCTTTTGATATTACACAATATAAGAATGACTAATACTCTCTATTATAGTGGCTAACTCAAGAAGTGTTTTGAAAACCGGATCGGACCGGCCGGTTCGTTGGTTTAACCGAAGCTGGTCATGGTGTCGGTTCGGTTCTTTCGGGATACCGATTTTTAGAAAAACTAGTAAGAATCACCAAAAATCGGGTTCAACCAAGAACTCGGTGAACCGGTTGACCCGATTTTTGGTATTTTTCTTATTTAATTTTTAGTATTTTTGTAATTGCTATTAGTTATTTTTAATTGTAAAAGTTTAAATTTTAGATTTTATTTTTATGGACATGTAATTTGAAGTTTTAATTTTTACGTACTACGTTAATCTTATGCAATGTTTTGTCATAATATTAAATTTTATGTTATGTCTTTATGAATATCTATAATATTTGTAATACATTGATATATATTATACATAATATATAAATAAATATCCGAGTTATCCAATTTTTGTACAACAATTCAACCGGTTAAATTAGTGAACCAATAACTCTACTTCATTGTTCGATTCGCTAATCGATCCGAATTTAATAACTTGAGTTCACTGTCAATTTTTCATTGACCTGACTGTCATGTCGAACTTGTGTAGCTAGTATAATCACTGGTGGATCCATGCATGTAGAAGTTTACCCAAATTTTACTTTATTGTACCATAAGCAAATATAGTATAGTCTTATAATGTAATTAATTAATTTGCACCTTAAAAATTAGTACAAAATAGACAAATATAAGACCTGCGGTACAATCAATCTCTTATCATATTCAAATAGATTCAATTTGAGTATAATTTGAGTTACACGATTCTCATATTCATGTAAATTAATGTGAGTAAATATTAAAAATCATGCAATTATTCATTTAACTAATATACACCACCCAATAATGGTCCACATGACCAGGAGCCTTTAGATAAATGGCGGACACGTGACATGAGGGGATTGGTTGGATGGTGCCTCGAGACTAATATTTGAGTTTCTTGGTTTTGAAGTTTGTTGATTCTCTCATTCTATTATATTTATAGTACAATTTGTTAATTATTATTCCATGTACCCTAAAGTTGATGTGCGCACGTGCCTATGTTTATCATATTTCTTCTTTGGTATTTATTCTTTTCATAAAATAATATATACTATCTCATTTCCATTTTGTAAAGATATGCACTCTTGATTAATGAGCCATTGATATGTATATGCAGCGTAGTAAACTTCAAAATGAAACATTATACTATCATGCATATTACTGCAAATAGCCTAAAACGAAACAAATTATCATTTTATATTGGATTAGTTTAGGATTTCCACGTACCAAACCATGGTACTATATATGCCTATTAGGGCATGCGTTTTTTGAGAATGTTATTGGATAATAAAGCTTATCCTGAATGAAACAAGAGAAAGGTAATTAATTTTTACTCCACCCATCCTTTTTACAGTAAGAAGAGCACATACATTAAGACAGTGGAGAAATAAGTATAAATTTGAGAGGTTATTCCTTTTATGTAAAAAAAAAAAAAAAAAAATTGATCAAATATATATTCTTGATAGTTTTAGTTAAGTTAGTACGATGTTTCACTTTTCAATTTCATCTAATTTTTTTATTTTTACTCAAATATTTGATACTTTAAATATAATTTTTTTAACTTGATATTTTAAATTTAAATATTGTAATATTGCATTTTTTATATTAAATATGAATAATTTAAATAATAAAAATATTAATTTATTGTTGATACTGTGAAAAATAATATAATATCACTAACTCTAATTCTTGATACTCGTGATGAGATTTTTAATATTCCATTTTTATCAAATACTTAATATTTAAATTTTTTTCAAAAGTGGTAACATCCTAAATTTATGGTGTATACGAATTCACACAAGCAACCTACTCAGAATCAATTTAATGACTTAGTTAATAAACTATTAAGCTAATGTATAATCTTTTGGAATTATCTGACCTTATAATTCTTAAGGAATTAATGTTTAACACTATTCACACTGAGATTTACAAAATAATTAAGTCCATCGAATTTGATTTTATACCCACAAGTGGACACAAATTTATATGTCCACCACTTATGTAATGTGTACATGTCAATCACCTATCATGTGATGTCGTATATACAGGGAGTCCACTATCATTTAACTAATTACTTATATGACATCACATGATTAGAGATGGACATATAAATTGATGTCCACCTGTGAGCATAATATCAAATCTGTTAAGTCCATATCTTAATTTAAGGAATGTTTGACTCTAATGTTATGGAAACTTACCAAAGAGTTAAAGTTAATGTCTTAATTGTATTAATATTGTCTTATATATTTAATGCATTGTGCAATTAAGATATATTTTAAAAAAATATCAATTATTTAGATAAAAAAATCAATTATTTTCTATAAACAATATCAATTAAATAAATATAAATATTTAATGTAAATAACTATAAATATTTAGTGAAAACAATTGATAATATTTAAAAATATTGCACGCTAGATTTGAATTTTGAAACACATTCTTACCTTTTTGCCTGTTTTGATTTTATAATGTAATGGATCACGTTAATACAACGTTTTTATCCCGATAAAGAAGAAAAAAGAACTTCGTTTTTATCATGATTTACTAATAGCCTAGAACATAATCGCTAGCTAAATGCAAATTCTAACCACGCGTTTGCATATACTTTTTCTTTGTAATGACTAATGACGATACCGACCACACATATTATATTCAAGAATTAATAGCGCCTAATATTACAAAAAAACGTGATCACATCATTAATCATTATTATCCAAGGGTAACCTAACTCATCCTTTTCCATGGTCACTTTTTTTTTTAACAAAAAGTTAGCTTCAAAGATTAATTCAACAAATTGAGCAAGTCTTCAATTCGATGAGGGGATTTTGTCTCAATCCAATATAAGAATTTGAAGAGGAGAATACGAATTTTGCCTAAGCATGTGCCACTCGATTGTCGTCTCTTGAAATGTAGAAAATTTCTCATACTAAGGCCACTTTTAAACCCCTCTGAATAGCTTCCAGATAAGACTCTCTCTTGGTACTTTTTACAGTTGAGGAGACATGCAAAATGCGAAAGAATAATAACAATTGAAGTTTTGAAGGATAATTATATAAATTTTTATGTATAAAATAAATAATAGAATGAATTGTGTGTATGTATGGTTCAAAGTAATGACATTTGCGTAAATTTGTAGATATTGTGAGGATGGAGTTTATAAATAATTTTTTATTTGACGGGTGTGAAAGGTATTGTGTTGTATACAAAAAAAAGAAAGTGTGAAAGATATTTTGGGATGATGATAATATCACTTTTAAAAATATATATATATATATATATATATATATATATATATATCTAAAATTTATCATTTTAATGTAAATATTTAAAAAATGATATATTTTATATTAAAACATGGAGTAATAATATTTCTATTAAAAAGTAATGATAATTTTCACGATCTCTCACACATAATTTATTTATTTATTTAGTAGATTATTGACTATATTCATTACTTGCAAAAGAAAAGTTTTCGTACATGTTTCTCGTATGAATTGCATCTAAACCGTCCATTTTATATATATATATATATATATATATATATATATATATATATATGTATATGTATATGTATATTTCGTGTATATATAAATAATAAAAATGTATTGACCATCAAAGTAAAGAAGCCAATTAATTAAACACCAAAATGAGATCGCACATATGCACAGATTAATTTGACCTGGCAAACTTCAAAGATAAACATCTTCGCTTTCCCATTTGACAGTTTATAATATCTTTATCCAAAAGTAATTTTGTTCTCCCGAAAGAAAAGTCGGTAAATTAATTACTTTCGATTAGTTGACCAATAATGCTTATAAATTACTTTACAATTAGTTGACCAATAATATATATATATTTCCAATTTTACTATTTACAGGCGAATATCATAGAATCCTAATAAACGAAAAGGACAAATTCTCTTATACTACAGCTGCATCATGCAATTTATATGCATTTTTAAAAATATTAATTATCTTCATTAAATGATATTAATTGTTATAACCGAACAATTAATATCTTTTGATTACTCGGTGTTTGATTCAAAGAACAAATACTTTTGAGGACCAGTTTCACCGTCCACTAATGAGGACCTCAATTGAATCCAAAACAAAGTTTTATAAGAACGGACCCAATACATATTAATTGATCTTAATTAATTCTTTTTATTAAATAATATTAGCTATACACAGCACAACGTTATAAGTTTTAAGCAGTGAGGAATTCTTAAGAAACCTATGCAGTAAGATTAAATACAATTTCTTCCATTTCAGTTTCCATTTTGAATTACCTAAACGAAGTATATCCTTCATTTTATATTTAGGGTCACATAATTTATAAATAGTATTTTCATTTTTGTGGCACTTAGTTAAAATGAAAGGAATATTGTATTATACGTAAGCCGACATTCAATTTGAGTTGTTATCAATTTGAAACCATATATCATCATTAAGGTTAGCCAATGTTGACATTGACCTAATTTATTAAGTTAGTATAGATATACAAATTTGTCTAGTCAAAATTATGTGCTACTTTTGGTATTGGCCTGGTCGCCTGAGATTTTGATGTTAAAATCATTTAATCCTTTGTTAATAAACTATTTTGAGAAAAATACTTTGATGATGTTTTCATTTTTCTTAAACGAAAGAATAAAAACATTAATATGTGTCGATAAGATTTTTAGAAGTTCAAAGAATTTATGCCATATGACATTTATAAAGAATTAACAAAAATATAAAAAAATGTATATAGAAAGGGAATATTTAATATATTACGATCTCTAACCATATAGAATGGAATTTATTAAGAAAAAATATTGATTTTCAAGCCATTTATGCAATTTTTTTTTATTTTTTTAGTTTTTCCACATTCTCCCCACAAGTCATAAAATTTAAACAAGATAAGAGATTCAGATTCTATTAGTTTTTTAAGACTCGTGTTGGAAACGTTCAATTCTTTTCTCTCTTTCTTTCTTTCCTTTTTTATTAATAATAATAAAGAGATTTAAAACATATTGAAAAAAATCACTTGCCGAAATCACATGATATTCTAATCCGTCAACAAAAACTCGTATTGTCGACAATTGTCGCCGGTGGTGTGTGGTCTCATCGCCACCGGAGACAAAACAAAAATTAGTTGTAACGGTCCCACCCCACCCTCTCAATTTTCACTAATAATATTAAAATATAAAAGGACAAAATAAAAGCTAAACGAGAAAGACATAAAAACGCATGTATGTATCTATATAAATTAATATAATTTCGAGGACACATATACAACTTTGATGATGGTCAAACTTGAGATATCCAACAATTAACACTAAAAATAATGCATACGTACAAATATTCTCTTAGCTCTAAATTAACTTGATGGACACATAAAATAAAAAAATAAATTCATGGGTGGAATTTTGAGAAGTAATTTCATACGGAGTAAACATTTATGGTCAAAGTAAAAAAAGAGTTGAACAATGTATATATACGAGCCCAAAAGTAATGTCATTTTGTGTAATATTGTAAATAATATAAGGATATAATTTATTGTGAATGTTATTTTTGTAAAGTGTGCAAATTATTTTTAACCTCCGAATAAAAAAAAATGTGCAAATTATTATAGGATGGAGGGAGAAATATATATTTATTTTCAAGAATAAATATATAGAACTCTAATTTAGTATCATCAAAATTCCAAATTTGATTTATTCTTTTTGAGACAATTTCTATAATAATAAAAAGACAGTTATATATATATATATATATATATATATATATATATATATTAATTTTATTGTACAATTAATTTGCTTTTGTACGTATATTTAATTAGAATATTATTTATTTTATTTTAATATAGTAATTACAAAATTAACTAAACAATAAAATTGTTCTATATATAAAGCTCATAAGCTTGAAAGAGAGAGGCAACCAATGCTTAAAAATTCTCCTATTAAGGAAAAAGGTAAACAAAATTATTATTGCTAATTCGCAAAAATATCCATGTGTTGTTACCAGTCCAATGATGGAAAACAAGCATTAATATAGTAATTGTACAGCCACTGCTGATGCCCAAGTCCAAGTACAAAAATTTATTGATTTTTTTTTTTTTCCATTTTTCTTCCCATTGATTCTTTTAACTTTAATTACATATCTCATTTTTTTTTAACAGACAAAGTCTATTATGAACAAAAGTTCATGGTAAAACTTGATTTATTTACTAAAGAAAGATCACTTATAATAACCGAAAGGTATCACCTTTATTATTAAAGAGTATCGGTTGTGATAACCTGGATGGGTATCGATTGTAACAAGTGAAAGATATTACCTATATTATTAAAGTGTATCATTAGTGATAATTGAAGGTTATGAACTATATTACAATAGGATAACATTGATATTAGTCTTAATAACTATAGACTATAACTTATATTATTAAAAAGTATTAGTGAGATAACTGAAAAATAAAATAAATTTATTTTTCAATGTGAATAGAATTTTACCGTAAAACTTTGCTCACATGAAACAAACTATTGATGATGTAATTGCATATCTTAGTATTGCACAGAGTTTTTTTTTTTTTTTTTGAACAGGAGTATTGCACAGAGTTGTGACTGGAAATCGCAAAATATAATAAAATATATATATTGAAGAGAGAGAGAGGAGAGAGAGAGAAAGTGTTGTAAGAAATAACCCCCAAAGGCAAGGCGAGGCCGTAGACAAAGCCCAAAGCCCCTGGCTTTGATTTCCAGAGAATCCAAAGGATTTCTCTTGCGACGACATCGCCTTCTACTCAAACTCAACTCCTCTCTCTTACTTCACACACATAAACACAGAGCGAAAAAAACGGAAAAAGATACAAAAGTAAAATATTTATTACATGCATTGATACATGTAAAGGGGCGGAGAAAAAAGGAATTTGCATTCAGATATAATCAATCAAGCGCTCATTCTCTTTCATTCATTCTATCCATTTCATATGTGAGTTGCCTCTCTCTCTCTCTCTCTAATTTACAATTGTTTTGTTTGCAATTCATCTTCTATATATTACTCTGGTTTAATTGAATCTTGTTTCAAAGGCCTCACTTCTAATTGATAGATCTAGTCCTTTTCTGAAACCAATGCAAGATTCGACCTTTGCTTTTGATGTTTGGGTTTCTGCTTAATTTTGCAGCTCTTTATTTATTTGATCTGAATTTTAGAGATCTAGTATAGCTACTGATGTTCTTGATTTCTGCATGTTTCAATTGATTAATTGAATTGATTTTAATTGCGTTTTTAAACTCTGGGTTTCTCTCGTTGCTAGCATTATTCTCTTTTCTTTGCTCGTTTGATTTGCTGTAATTCTTGTTTTAAGGATCGGCTTGTTAAATTGTTAGTCATTTTCTTGGATGGAAATTGTTGTTGGATATTGTTAAATTGTTAGCCATTTTTCTTGAATTGAAATTGCTGTTGGATTTGGATCAACGACGGTTTCACATATAAGGTTTCTTCATTTTTGCCCTACCTTGTGGAATCCTGTTTTAAGCTTTCTCTCCCTTGCTCGAAATTAATGGATGATTTCCTAAAAATCTTGATATGCCCATGTTCAATTTGATTAATTTCTGGAATTTCTGCTTATGTGTTCTAGAATAATTATGTATACTGAATTGTATGTATAAGTTCTTGATTTTAAGTTTATGAATGTTGATTTTGCAGTGGAAAAGGGATTCGGGTTGATTATAACTCTTAATTAGTTACTGATTGTGGTTTGGATCGAGAAGATATGTTGGAAGATCGTTCTTGCTTGGTCTCGAGAGAATATCCTAGGAGCGTTGATCTGGAAATCAACTGTTATATGACTTACCTGCCCGAAAAAATCGATGTTCAGCAAGGGAAGCGGCCGTTGGAGACGGGTGGGGAGGACGATGACGTCATCCTGAAAGTTCCCAAGCATTCGGGTGATGATCAAGTGGATACAGACTTATCCATTGGTGGCATTTTCATAATGTCAGTTTCTAACCAATCGGGCAGTCAACGGCGTGATGATTCGGATTCAAGTTCATTAATTGCTGCCCTAGGGCCCGACAACTCAATTGATTGTCTAATTCGGTGCTCCCGAGCCGATTACGGTTCGATTGCGTGTTTGAATCGGAGTTTTCGCTCACTCATCAGAAGCGGCTTGCTATACAAATTGAGGCGGAAACATGGGGTGGTCGAGCATTGGGTGTACTTTTCCCGCCAGCTGCTCGAATGGGAGGCCTTCGACCCTAATAGGCGCCGTTGGATGCATTTACCGACTATGCATTCTAATGAGTGCTTCGTTTTTGCGGATAAGGAATCTCTGGCGGTCGGGACCGAGCTTCTTGTTTTCGGGAAAGATTCCCTTTGTCACGTGATTTACCGCTACAGTCTTCTCGACGAACACGTGGACAACGGGAATGAGCATGAACGAGTCGAGATGCTTATTCGGGTCGGCTAGCCTCGGCGAGATTGCGATCCTGGCTGGGGTTGCGATTCGCTCGGCCACGTCCTTTGTTCCGCTGGAGTTGTATAACTCCGAGACGCAGACGTGGACAACGCTCCCGAGCATGAACAAGCCCCGGAAGATGTGTTCCGCTGTTTTCATGGATGGAAAGTTTTACGTGGTTGGCGGGATTGGTGGGCCCGATTTGAAGCTTCTGACGTCTGCGGAGAGGAGTACGATTTGGTGACGGGCACTTGGACGGAAATTCGAACATGTCCCCGCTCGTGCGGGCCCGGCAAGAGAAAACGAGCCGCCTGCTACATCGGAAGCTCCTCCATTGATTGCTGTTGTAAATAACGAATTGTATGCTGCTGATTATGCTGATATGGTGGTTAGGAAATACAACAAGTATAGTGGGATGTGGGTTACTGTGGGAAGGTTGCCCGAACGGGCGAATTCCATGTACGGTTGGGGTTTGGCATTTAGGGCTTGTGGTGACCGTCTCATCGTGATTGGTGGGCCCCGCAGTTCCGGTGATCAGGGTTTTATTGAAGTGAATTCGTGGGTTCCGAGTGACGGGCCTCCGCAGTGGGAGATGCTCGGGCAGAAGCGGTCGGGCAGTTTTGTTTATAATTGTGCTGTGATGGGATGCTGAATGGTGTCATTAAACGATTGGTTCCCGGATGCACTGGACTCGGGTACTTCTTTTTTTTTTTCCTGAACTTTTAGTTTTGTTATTTTCTCTTTAAATTGGGAGGAGGGATAGAAAGGATTATCAGAATTTACTCAAGGTACATTCAACTGTTTCGTAGACATAGTCTTGAGTATAAACCTTTTTCTTTGAACTTAATCAATATTTACTTTCTTTGAATAGTCTTCTCATGATAGCAAAGAAATAGGTTCTTTAACTTGAAGGTATGACTATGATAGGTGTCTGCTTAGGCTTTTCTTAAACAAAAACACACAATTTGGCGTCTTATGGTGCTTAATTCCTTGCATCATCTTGAAGGAAAATAAAGTTCGAACATGTGTATTGGAAATGTGATCTATGTAAGGACCCGAATTGTTGTTGCGATCTTTCTTTATTTCTGGTTTCTCATGCTTGTTGCGACGATTATTCCTTGCTTCATTTAAACATGTGGCGCATGTATTGAAGTCGGCTTTAAAATGTGGTTAAATGTGCTTCCTACCATGTGAATCGAAGTTGAGCAACTGGTTATATTGGTTTGTGTAAACATTCAGTCGACTGTAGTTAAAATTTAGATACATATGATATTGGGATCATACATACATTTTCAAACAATATTGAGATTGAAACTTAGGTTTTGGTCTGATGGAACGATATTGAGGTGAGCAACTTAGGCTTTTGTTAGATTTAGGATGCGTTGTGCGCGTTTATCATGCTCATTTTCTGGTTTGGTTTTGATGATCACAATGTGTCCCCCGATGATTGATTTGTATGAAGCCGTGCTTCCTATCTTTCCGCGTATTTGATTAATGTATGACTGGATGTGCTGATATTGTCCGAATCTTGTGTGGCATGCTCGTAAGCTTCGGCTGTTATTCCATGGCTTAAATTCGATTTCTCGATTCGTTGCATCAGCTTGAATTTGGAATCTTTGCTTCTTTTGGCGTGGGATATTCTGTTTAGAGAAATGTAAAGTTATAAATTAGGATGAATATATTCTGCAGTTGTTGTTTGTCCTTAGAAACTTGCATGTTGATGTAGTGTTTGCGACATTGAACCTACTTTTGCTGACCCCATCAATTATGTAGATGGTTTTATATATTATTATTATTATTATTAGTTGCAACATTTATGAGATGATGAAATCTATTCTAACATGTACGTTTTTGTCTCAAATCCTGTTTTGGGTTATAGTTGCAATGTTTATGATGAACCTTACACATATCAAAGAGAGTTTATACAAATGATGGGCTGGATCCTGATGAGCATAATCCATAGATGAATGAGAATTGGACTTGTGTTTGGATTAAAAGATATAGTAAAATTTACATGATTTGTTAAGAAGGGATTTGTATTTGTGACTTCATTGGTGCTTGTTATGGATTAAAAGATTTGATGAATTGCATTCATTACTAAGAAGAATTTTCAATTTAAATACAACTTGGGGGTTTGGTATAATAAGAGGCAATCTTGTCTCATTTATGAGATGGTGCTGTATACAAGTAAATGAGATCCCTCATATTGTATGGGTATGATTTGTGTGATATGCGTGTATCATTTGATGTGTTTTTTTTAAATACATATTGAACAATATAATCATGTACTAGCTTTAATTTATATACATTGGGCTGTTGCCATCATTTCATCTTAATAATATATGCCGTTACTTTTGGGCTGGGTAATCTAAATAACCAGGCCTACTCATTCGACTTCCGTTTCGCCCACGTTCCATATGATAAATTTTCTAAAGTAAAATATTTGAGGGGGCTTGCTTTTATATTTTGTTCATTTTTTTCTTTTCTCTTTTTGGAGCTGAGCATACGTTTAATCATACAAAAATCCCCATTATAATTATAAATAATTCTAAATAAAATATTGATTTAGAAAATATAATTCAGATTGTTAAATGAAAAATGATTGAAATTGAATATTACTAAATCTTGATTTTGAGGATATCAAGATAAGTCACGCCATAGTTCCATACCTAATCTTGATATGAGAAAAGGAAAGAAAGAAAAAGTTCCACATTTTTTAATTTATTTTATAAATTAAAGATGACCCATGAAAAGGGCAGCCACGAATTGTTATGCCTGTAAAGAGAGAAGAAAATCATAAAAGGTTGACAGCTTGTATTTAAAACATCAAGTATTTCTTAAACCAAGTGCCATATTCATGCTGTTTTTTTCATATCCTCACGATGGTCTTCCATATATGGATATGGCATGTCCTTGAGTTGAATTGACTTTTTCGATCCCAGAGAAATAAACAATGATTGAGATCCACAAATTAAAGTTAAAGAAGGAGCATAAAAGAAATTAACAAATTCATATTATTGAAATATTTATTATTATTTTTCAATGTTTGTGGTAATGATTTTAAAGTGCACACTTTGTTGTGTCCAGTGCTTTGAATTCTATTCATTTTAATAATATTAATTGATTTTTATAGTAAATTAAAATTGAAGAATGTCTGAAAAAATATTTAAATAAAATTTAAAAAAATGAGTGTTTGCAAAAAAAAAAATAATAAACTTTTTCTAATAGTTGAGATAATTATATGTGAAGGTAATTATTATTTTTGTCTTCTCCCAATAAAAATTATTTTTAGATAATACAAAAGGAAGTAAAATTTGTTTTGCCAACATTGATTTTAAATACTTTAAAAATGATTGCAAACATTATATAATTAATTTTTTCAAAATAAAAGTATCTCTTCCTCGTGTAGACTAGCTGGATATGCAAACACCATGTACTTTCTCTACATGAATTGTTAAATGGCAATATGCAATCAAATTATTGACAATTGTGGTTTATGTAATATGACAATCCTAGACTAATTTAGAGTGTAAGTTGGTCGACTTAGTCCGCCGCGGGTGCTCAATTTGAAAAGAGATCAATTCAAAATTATTCGAGTCAACTTCGAGTTAAATACTAGCAACAATTAACTTAAACAGCACACTAGTTTAAATTGTTTAATTGAGATCAAATAATTAATTTTACTATGCATTAATGATTTACTAGTATATGATTTAATCAACTCAAGCTCAAGTTATAAAACTACTTTTCCATTGAGTTGGAATCATGTTTAAAACTACAAGATTATAATTAATTCGATTTCAAGTGTAACATCATTTAAAAACATAGCTTAAATCCCCACGTGGAGACAAAAGAAAATCAACTTCGTGGGAGATTAAATGAAAATAAAAAGTAAAAAGAATTTGAGCTACAAATATTACGTATTCAAGAAAAAAATGAGAGAAGAAAATTAAAAATTGGAGTTTCTAAAATGATACTGTCTATTGTAAAATTAATAGTATTAACATTCATGATTGCGTTTAAATCTCGAGGTGTTATTAGTTTAGTATGATCGCAAAATTTAGGGTGAAACAGTTTTATAATATAAAATTAACATTATTACATTCATTCACTAATACTATAATATTCATTTAGTGATACTCTTATATTTATAAATTAATACTATTATGTAGTGGTATAAGTGAATGAATGTAATAAGATCGATTTACAGGAAAGTAACTTAAGTGTATAATCTCTATATACCGTCAAAAAAAAATCTCTCCAATTTTTTTTTTTTTTTATGCGTCCTTTTCCGTTGTGAGAACCGAATAAATCATAATCTCCCAAATCATATATAGATTCATAATAGCAATTTAAGTAAGTCGTGGAATAAAATAATTCCATTTTTCTTGAAAATTCTAATAATATCTTGAGAGCATCTTCCCATTCAACTTGAGCCCCCAAATTGGGAACCACATAATCCTTCTACTAATTCAATATTAATTAATAGTTAGGATATATGATTTCTTTTTCTAGTGGTTTAATAATATACGAGATCCAATTAAAGTTGAGTATGTTTCCCACGTCCTCCAATTAAGCTTTTAAATGATCACTACACTTATGGCTGTCCCCAATAAATAATCAAGAATAAATCTTTGTGGAGCAAGATTATAAATTAAGCATCATGACAAAATAATATAAAATATACTAATTCTTGTATGCACGAATTGCATTCTATGCAAATGGTTTTTTTCTTACAATATTATAATACTTTTATCACTTGCAATCAAATACTTCCTTCGCTCTACGATTATTTTCACACTTTTCTTTTTGTTTTGTCGCAAAATTTCTTTCACACCCTTAAAATGAAATATATTCCATAAACCACACCCTCACAATATCACTTACATTTAAAAATATCACTCATGATTTATTCTATTTTTTTTTCTACATTTTATCTCATTCAACCATCCAAAATACCTTTAGGCTCCATTTGGATGGAGTGGATTTGAAATCAAGGGATTTGAGGATGATATAGCATGTATTCACACAAACTAAAATGGAGAAAAGCTAAATGAATGGATTTGATTCACTCAAATATCAAGCACAAGTGGGAGAAGTGGGAGGATTTCAAATGACTATGTTTTGTTGGGTATTTGAAATCCTTCCACTTATAAGTAATATTTGTGTGAACCAAATCCATTCATTTAGTTTTTCTTCATTTTGATTTGTAAATATATAGTGTATTATCCTCAAATCCATGGATTTCAAATGACTCCATCCAAATGGAGCCTTAGCTCTATTTGGATGAAGTGGATTTCAAATCAAGGAATTTGAGAATAACATATCATGTATTCACACAAACTAATATGGAGAAAAACTAAATGAATGAATTTAATTCACTCAAATATTAAGCGACAAGTGGGAGAAGTGAGAGAATTTCAAATGACTAGGTTTTGTTGGGTATTTGAAATCCATCCACTTATAAATAATATTTGTGTAAACCAAATTCATCCATTTAGTTTTCTCCATTTTGATTTGTAAATGTATAACGCATTATCCTCGATCTCTTGATTTCAACGACTCCATCCAATGAATCCTTATACTTTATTCTCTAACTTTATCTCATCATATTCACAAGCATAATACGTCAAATTATGTTAAAAATTTTGTGGGTATTATATTATAATAACTGTAGCGGTAAGTCCTGTCAAAAAAAAAAAAAAAAACTGTAGCGGTAAGTAATTGAAAGGTACTGCAAATTTAAAAAAGATTGAACGGTAAAATTATGCATGAAAGAATTACTCAAAAAAAAAAAAAAAGAAGCAGCAGCTATTTTAGATAACTTCTAAGCATTATCGCTAGAACAAGTTTGTTTTCGATTCTTAAATAGCTGTCTAGCTTTATAAATTGATCAAGGAAAGTATGACTTTGTAATATATTTTGAACTCTTGATTATTAGATTATTATATATCGAAGTAAAAATATGCTACTTGTAACTTAAAAAAGATGTTGCTTGATGTTTAGTATGACCAAAAAGGGCGAATCAAACTCGTTGAAGCATTCTTATTAAAAAAATTTATAAAAACAATTTCAACTGATTTATTGTTCTTAATGAGCTAAACATCTTATTCTTGTGAAAAATTATTATTTATTAGAACTCTGATTTGATTAACAATAATTATATTCAGATAATTCATCAACAATAATGGATCATGTATAGCAATATGTAGTTACTTTGATAACGATAATTTTCTAATTAGAACGATTGACCTAACAAAAATTATAAATACTCCTCCATCCCAAAAAGTTATGCACACTTTTCTTTTTCGTCTATCCCAACAAGTTATGCATACTCCTAAAATGGAAACATCACACAATATTAATACCATCACAATATTATTTAAATCACAAAAATGTTACTCTTATTCTACTCTCTACTTTATTCTCTCTTACTTTATCTCATTAAATCACCCAAAATACCCTTACACTTTATTCTCTCTCTTACACTTTATTCTAAAAAAATCAACAAAATTAAATTTTCTTAGTTTCCGTGTCTCAAGAAGTGTGCAACTTCTTGGGACGGGGAGTAATATTTATTGCTAATCAAAAAATTTTAATAATATTGCAATATTTTTTTAATTGAAATTTGCATTTAGAAATATATCTCACTTTAAATATTTGTGTGTATTTTTTTATATAAATTGATATCGCGCAAAGAACGATTAAATTGTGACAAATCCCACCGTCCATTAGGGCTCCACTTAAAGTCGTAACTAAGTTACGTATGGACATGTTCATACTAGAAATTGTTTATGTGACTTTAAAGAATAACAATATTACATTACTCATATATTTACTGTTATTTATATATATATGTATATATATATATATATTTTTTTACAGGAATATATATTTTTTTAATTTGTGTGAATATAAAATAACGCACAAATTAGGAGAGAGTAGTAATCAACAATGCCTAAAAACATGGACAAACAATTTATTTTTCATGCTTTATTGTACTATGGTCATGATTAATTCATTAATCACGTACATTTCTAAGAGGGGTCTAATCAGACTGTTGGCAGACCATAAAATTGAGGCAATTTGTTGTACTTTTTCATAGTACGATGTATGTTGTCATTTTATTTCAACCCGAAATATACTCATATTTTTGTCATAAAACTGTACAAAAATTAAGTACAATAATTAAGGGGATGTTTGATTCACAACTTTAGAGATAAAGAATGACGATGGAATGAAAATGTGATGTTTGATCGGGAATGAAATGTTTAATATTTTAAAAATAAGGTATGAAAGGTAGATTCATTCCTTTCTCAAATTCCATACATAATTTTTTTAAAAATTTATTTTATCTTCTAAATTATTTATTAATATTATTATTAATATTTTTGCATTATTAGTATATAATATATTTTTAACATAAAAAAGTTAATAATAATTTTAATTATTAATAATTTTCATTAAAAGTTAAAACCAAATACTTTTTATAATAATGATAGTCATATCTATATACAAACCAAACAACTCAACAATAACTAAGACGCTAATTATCATTCCTCACTACTATCAAACTCATTATCATTCCGATTCTTTCCAACAAATCAAACACCCAATAAAAAATAAAATATTTATAAAGGTCCACTAACCACCTCCAGCGCATCCCACCTTTTTTTTAATCATTCACTTCATGCCTTCTTATCATTGTTTCGTAATTTTTTTCAAAAAAATAAAAAATCATTGAATCGTATTTTGTTCCTACAAGCACGTGCGCTTTGAACTACATATGTCTATAATAATAATAATAATAATAATAATAATAATAATAATAATAATAATAATAATAATAATAATAATAATAATAATAATAATAATAATAATAATAATAATAATAAATCAAACGAATAATGTCGAAGTAAATTAGCTTTTAGATTTACTCATGAAATTAAACGTCGACTAAAAATTGAATCTCGTCTAATCATAGGACATGAATCTCCATGTAGCAAATCAACTAATCGATTCATCACTACACAAACCAAATAAATAGACTTAATACCTCAGACTTCAATGCAGTGGGCTTGACTGATACTCCATGTAGTTGTGGATCTTAAATTTTTTTATCACCTAAAGAGCGACTCGTACTCCATAATTTTTGGGTTATAGGTAATAAAGAGTTATGCATCTCAATTAGTAGTACATAATTATGGCTTACGTTCTCATGCTCAATTAATTTGAACATCCTCAAAATATTATTATAGGACTATTTTAATTGTTGTAAACTCCGCATCTTTCGGTATAAATGGTCAATCATGTAATATATGAATAATTAAATATTCACTAAATATTGCAGATAATGTCTTGAATGCACTACCATGCAATTTAAGAATATATTTTAATAACATTAATTATTTTTACTAAAAAAACATAGTTCCTTTCATTTAGTAATACAAGTGAAAATAACAGTACTTTTAGTAAAAATAGGCAACATTTTAAATATATATATATATATATATATATTTAATTACACTATGGTATTTTAGAAATCTAGTCAACAATGCATATCCCATTTATATGAAAGTTATTGAAAAATATTTATCTAATGTGAGAAGGTCAATTGCGAAATCCAAAACTAATTCTGATCATAATTAATGATTTTAATATAATATATATGGTGTTGGAGAACCTATTTTATAAAATATTAAAATTCGCCCCCATGTATGACTTATATCTGCGAATGCATATTTTGAAATAAATTTCTGACCTCTACGCAAGACTGGAATACGAATTGTTAATAAGCACGACAGATTTATATGAGGAAAATCAAAATTCTTTGAGGCATATAAAGTATTAATTTGTAGATGAAATGAAACTGACGTGACTCTTTCAACTTCATAATAGAGCATTAATTGATATTTCTATTATCTTCTAATATTTTCCCTTTGAATTAGTTCATTCTTAATTGAGGGCGAAAAATGACTTCAAGATAGCAACTTTGAAATTTATATTTTTTTAATTTTGTTTTAAGAAAACCCTAGGCTCCATTTGAATGGAGTCGTTTGAAATCAAGAGATTTGAGGATAATACACCATACATTTACAAATCAACATGGAGAAAAACTAAATGAATGGATTTAGTTCACACAAATATTACTTATAAGTGGGAGGATTTCAAATACCCAATAAAATCTAGTCATTTGAAATCCTCCCAATTATTCCACTTGTGCTTAATATTTGAGTGTATCAAATTCAATTCATTTAGTTTTTCTCCATTTTAGTTTATGTGAATGCATGTATATTATACTCAAATTCCTTAATTTCAAACTCACTCCATCTAAATGAAGACTTAAATACGTAAATTAGATTGATATAAGAAAATTGGGTTAAATATGTACAGTAAATTGAAAATTGTGTAAGTGAAAATTTTTATAACATATTTAGATCAACTCTTACTTTTCTTCTAAAAAAAAAAGATCAACCCTTACTTTTTGAAGACCTCGCCCACAATGAAAAAGAGAAAACTGAAAGAGACACTGGAGGACAAATTATATACGGACATCAAAATTAAGAAAATTATTTTCATTCTATTCTGCATTATTATTATTATTATTATTATTATTATTATTATTTTGAAAGATTATGTACTATTTTGTTATTTTTTTGAAAGCCTTTTATTATTTGGTATAGTAGTGAACAAATTTCACCATGGAATATATTTTGAAAATATTAATTATTTTATTAAAGGAATAAATTGTTTTACATAAGTTATTAATTATTTTATTAAAATATATTAATTATTTCAATAAAAAATATTAATTATAAATCAATTTTACAATAAAATTTGTTACTTACTATCATAATTTTTAATTTTAATGGGAAAAAAATACTCTTGCGGGATCAATACAGAATATTGAGATTTCCCCAGCAGACCCCTATTTCTGAGAAATGCACAATCAAAATTCATAAATATTAGTGTCAAAAGAAAAGGTTATAAATATCACTCGATCCTTTCTATACTTATTGTGATATTTATAAAAAAACTCATTTCGTACTCTTTGAATTATTTCTTTAAATGATAATAAAATAATTTTTTCACTTTTATCTATCTCTTTACACACTACAATATAACATCAAATGCCACTACTTTTCTCATACTAATTCAATTTAATATTATTAAATAATTTTCTTATTAAAGTTGAAAATACTATATCGCCATAAAAATAACTTATGTTATTAAACAACTCTTATATTAAAATTTGTACAAACAATAAATATCACAACGAAAGATAAAACGGAGTGAAAGACTTTTTTCATAATATCTTTCACGTGTAACGACATACAAAAAGAGGAGTATTGATGAAAATTTTGATGGATAATTTCATATTTTATAATATTTACCCGTGGAGTGAGTCTTTCTATAAAAAGAGGAGTAGTGATGAAAATTTTGATGGATAATTTTATATTTTGATCAAACGTACTATATCATCACTTTTCTGGTACGATATTATCGCATATGAAACTGAAGTACTTAAAAACAAATTAAAATTCCCACTTGCAATCCAATAACAGATGAATAAATTTAAAACTCTACAAGATTTTTCCTCTCTTATATTATTTTTACCAATATAATAATACTATAATAATGTTTATAAGAAAGTTATGGAATCGAGCGTAATTAATTGAGCAAAGGGATTCATGGTTGGCTCAATCAAGATTCGTTTACATTTTTTCCTCTCTCGAGTTGACGTAATTGCCCTCGGAATATTTACACAAAATGCAGCATTCATCCCCTCGGGAATTGACATAATTACCCCCGTATTATTTGAAATACGCAGGAAAATGGAGGAAATTACTCACATCATAGACCGGTCATAGGATTCCTTATTTCTTTTTGCAACCAAGATGAAATTTTGAAAAGGAGCCATTTCCCAAAATAAATCTCACAGGCCTTGATCGAGCGCATCATAGCCATTCAATAATTAATTTCCAACAGTTGGATTTAATTCCGATAGTGACCTGCAATTTCCAACTTCCAACATTGCTTTTCATATACTCACACGTGCCCCCACCATATCCTCACTTATTGTTTTTCATTTGTTCAAGGTAAAATTATAAATATGAGTTATTCCGCAACTAATTATCAATTTTTTACTTTTTTTAAAGAATGAGACTAGTTTATAACTGTATCGTATACATTCCAATTAATTTATTCCAGGCCGTATGGAAAAAAAAATCCTTAACATAAATCTTTTAAATTATAAACTTAAGTTGATACTGTGTCAACAATTGTGTGCACAGGTTTTATAATTAAAATAATTAATACTCTTTAATAAAAAAATTAATAATTTTAATGAAACAACTAATAATATTCAGAATTATAATATTTTAAAGTAACAAACTAATACTCCTTTCGTGTTTCAAAACTTTAAATAAGTATAAAGTTTAGTTAATACGGTGTAGACAAGTCTTATGAAATTGGTTTACAACTAATATTATTCAAAATTAATACTCCATTAGTTCTGGAATTGGCCTCACGTGTGAAGAGACACAATTTTTAAGAAAATTTAAATTAGTGTAGGAGAGAGAATAAAGTGTAAGAATATTTTGCATTTTGGGTGGTTGATTGAGATAAAATATATGAGAGAGAATAAAGTAAAATAAAAAGAAATGACATTTTTAAATTTAAAAAATGAAATGTATTCCATTTTGTGTGTAAGGATATTTTGCATTTTGGGTGGTTGATTGACATTTTTTTGGGTGGTATTGTAAGGGTGTAGTTTATGGAATGTATTCTATTTTACGTGTGTGAAGTTAATTATAGGACATAATTGAAAAATGAAAGTGTGAAGTTAATTGCGGGACGGAAGGAGTATTTTATAATAAAATAATCAATACCCTTTAATAAAATAACAAATATTTTCAAAATAAATTTTATTGCAAAACTTGTTTATATAATACTTTGTCTAAAAAATTATATTTAAATTGAAAATGTATTTGATTATATGTAATAGGATAGGATTATGAAAAAGTGAGTGATCGTTAATATTATTTGTTACGAGATTTTGAAAAACACCTTGAAATTCTCAAGAACAAATGCGCTGAAATTTTTATAAGTAAAATCTTTATGTTGGAGGGAGAATTCATTAACTTTTTTCCTGTACTTGTACTTTTACCGTTCGTCAATAAAGTAAAAGGTAAAATTACTGGGTAGTAGATCAAAAGAGAAAAAGGTAATTGAGATATAAATACAGGAAATAGACTGGTGCAGGCATGCGGATAAAGATAATAAATTAAAAGTACGCGCATAAATTGAGCGTACGGGTAAAAGTAAATTAATTTAGAAATTTTTACTATGACATCTTCATATGCATCATGCATGAAATATAATATTTTTATAAAACTTTGTGATATTTTAATTTTAAAATATCACAATAATTCCCACTTATCTCACATTTTAGGTATAAAATTAGGTTTACTAGCGGTTAAATATAATAAAGAACCTATAAGACCTCAATACTGCTTGATCCGTGTCTTCTTTGTGCAAGATTTTGTGATAAAAATAAAGGTAAAATTTATGAAAACTAATTTTATTAATTGATTTGCATTTAATTTGTGTATAGTTTTAAACTATATTAATTATTTTATTAAAAGTTATTAATTTATCAATATTAGTTATTCGTTCAAAATATGAATTATTATAGTATTATATAATGGCAATTGTGAATTAGTTATAATAAAATTATTTTATGCAGGACAAACTCTTTAATGACGGGGATCAAATGCAATTTTTTCCTTTTATTTTCTTGGATGAAGAATGCATATTCTGGAGACTATCTTTATAAGCACTTGTGTGTTTTTACAAAGACTATTTTTATTAAAAAAAAAAGGACTTTTTATAAGCAGGAGTATATTTTTAATATTTACAGTTGTACAGTACTTTTTATAACTAGCTAGCCAGGTTGATTTTCTATTCAATTTTTTAATCGATATGTAATAAATTTCATGGAGATATTATTTCGATATAATTTTCAAACTGGTATTAAAAAAATATATATATAATTTTTAAAGTTAAACTTAAATAAAGGCAGACTTATTAAATAAATTCTAATATTAGTTATGTCGTTGATTTGAACAAAATCAAATTCAAGCCCACCAAATCTGCTATATCTATACAACTCATAATGTCATCTCCAACCGGTGCTCTCCAACTGGTGATCTCTTTAAAAATTTAGAATTAAAGGTTTGAATATAGTGAATTTTGATATGTTTAAATTTTTAAACCATAATACAATATAGTATCTTGAATATACACAAAGCGATATTTGATCTTATGCCCGCAGTGAACATCAATTTATATATTCACCACCAATCATGTGATGTCACATAAGTAATTAATTAAATAATAGTGGGCTCCTTGTATATGTGACATCACATGATAGGTGATTGACATACGCCACATAAGCGGTGAACATATAAATTAGTGTCACTTGTGGATATAATATCAAATCCATATACAATATAATATCAAATTCCAATAAATTGAATCCCAAAATGAAGGAAGGAATATTAATTGTGATGAAATAAAATCTCAATATTTTACGAATTTAATAGCATTACAAATTTAAACAATTTCTATTTATAATGTCTTATTAAAATTTTGTATTTAGATTGAGAATGTTATGTAAGTTTGATATATAGACAAAAGTATACAATATATCGATATGCAATCAAAATCAATCAAAAGCATTTACACATGTTGCAAAATCAATTAGAAGGCGACACATAAACAATCTCAACTCTCTATTATTAGTATAATATAATAATATGGGATATTTATAAATATATATATATATATATATATATATAATCAATTGAGAATATAATTACAATTCATTTTTAATTTAAATACAATTATTTTGTTGTATAAAATTATAATATGATTATTAGGTGTGTAGTTTAATTTAATTAATTTTAAACATACATTACATATTAAATATAGCAAAACATAGTCCACTTGGCCACCGGCTCCTCACTTAAGTGGGAGACAAGGAGACTTGGAGAATTTGGATTTGTAAGGAGACTTGGCGACCTAACTTCTAACCACTAACAACTAATATTTACGATAAAAAAATATTAAATATAATGAACGCATGACTACATTTCGTTTAAAACGAACACCTATGCATATCTAATTGATATATAGTAGTAAAATACTTCAATTAGACGGTCTAATATATATTATATTCGTATTCCTAATTTAATTTCCTAATCAGATATCTAATTATATAAATTAATTTGATTAATAAATGCAAATGTAAACATAATTGTTTAATGATGGTAATATATTGAAAATGAATAAAACAATAAATAGATAATATTTAAAATTAAAAATATTAAGTTTTAAAAATAACATTTAAATTATCAAATATTTAACAAAAAAATATCAAATATTTGACTAAGATTATAAATAATTACTCCTCAGTTCACGAAAACTATGCTCGTTTGGTTTTGGCAGTGTTTTAGAAAAACGTAGATAAAATAGATAAAATAAAAGTATTTTAAAATATTGTGTGATCCATTTATGAGTTAAGTGGTTGATCATGAGTGTAAAATCAATAACATGTGAAGAAATTAAGTGATGATTGAATAATGAAGCAAAATAAATTAATGAAAAAAGCAGTGTGAGCATACTTTTTGGTGGACGGAGGAGTAGATGAAATTGAAAAACAACTTTGTAAGCTTATAATGTATATGAAACACATAAAACTTTGTCAAATAAATGTATAAAATTTTTGATGAATATTAATAGTCTTGCTCATTTAAAAAAAAAAGGGGTATTCTCCCTAAAAGCGTTTCTTGTATTCCAAATTCCAAAGTATAGGATGAAACAATTTCATATTATGTTAATACTAGTATATCACCGTGCGTTATGCTCGCACGTTAGTGATTGTAAAATAAATATGATATTAATTTTTAATATAATCATTTCAATTGGTAAAAAAATGTATTAAATAAAATAGAAAGAGTTATTTTATTTATAATTTTTCCTTACACACCTCGGTAGTGTTGGTTTTCCCATTTTTAAATATTCATATATACACACACTTTGCATCATTAATTATTATTTTTTTATGTGATGCTCGATATTTTTTAACCCTTTTTTTCAAATCACCAGAAAAGCGTTTTATGCTCGAAGTGTGGAAAACATGTACATTGTTAAGTGATTGGGTTCATTCTTGCATGATATTTGTTGATCATTATATATCATATTGGGTATTTCATTGCAAACTGAGGTTAATGTGTTTAATTTTGTGAACTAATACTTTCATGTAAGTGTTGACTCATTTCTAGAAAAGGGTGAAAGAAACGAGCAAAGAATCGAGCGAGACAACAACTTGGTGAGCAAGATCCAATCAAGGAGGAGCGGAAGTCGAGAAATGAAAAAGAGAGAGATCAAAAGATCGATGCACAAGTGTGGAAGAGGTGATGAATCGAGACGAAGAGTCAAAAAGTCGAGAAGGAGAGAAAAACAAGGCCACTCGGCCGAGTGGAATATCACTTGGCCGAGTGAGAGATAAGATGCCCGAGTCAAGGTAAAGGCGGAAGGAATGTCACTCGGCCGAAGCAATCCCACTCGGCCGAGTGGGGTATATTTGGCCGAGTCATCCCATTCCGGACGAAATTCCACTCGGCCAAGACGCTTTATGACTCGGCCGAGTGAGACATCGGTGGCCGAGTCACATTGTGGCAGAAGATTATGACTCGACCAAGAGCCAGGCGACTCGGCCGAGTGAGAAGTGTTGTGGCCGAGTCGCCACATCCCAAGAAGAAAGTCACTCGGCCATGAGCAAGGCAACTCGGCGAGTGAGATACTTTTGCCCGAGTCATCTAGTGCGAACTGAAGCTACTCGACCAACATCCAAGTCACTCGGCCAGTGGTGGCCGAAGTGGGACCGCAGCTAGCAGCGATTTTGAGTAGAATTTCATCATTTTCGAGGTCCTTAAGTGCAAAACGAAATTTGTAACTTTGCCCCCACTATAAATACTCTCTAATTCAGGTGATGAAGGGAGCTTTTCCACACTTAGAACATTGGATAGGGATTTAGATTAGAAATTCTCTCGCACTCATTCACACACGCTACACATAGTGATAGGTGTTCTTAGTTTTTGAAGGATTTGAATTACCCAAGAGTTATAGCTGATAAATTTGATCATTCCAGTTGTATTAGACTCCATCAAGGTGACTTCTACCATTTATTTCCAGTTTTGTTATCTAATTCTAGCTTAATCATGATTCCTAATTACTTATTGTTCATGGGTTTCTTTCAATTAGCTATGATTGGCTAAATTCCATATGTGCTTGGGTGTAATGATCTTTTGATGAGTTGATTTTGGTGATTTTATGATTGGGTGTTCATTTGTTGAGGTGATTAATTGTCTTAATGATGATTTGCATGATTTAATTGCTAAGGTGAGCTTTGATCTTGTGTTTATTGATTTAATTGATGCAAGGATACTTGGTTGATTGAATTGTTGCATAGGTGTTAGGTTTGCTAAAGTGATTGAAGTGGATATTTGGTTAACACAAGGATACTTGGTTAATTAATTAGAACCTCATTAAGGCACATTGATTACTTGTTGTTGCATGTGATTAGTGAGGGGGTGAGAGTGTCGTCTCTTACATTCCTACGTGTTTTATCGATCATTTAGAACCTATGCTTATCAAGTACGGTTTTATTTGAACTATTTGTTGGTTATCCCTATGATCCCTCTTTGAATGAACACTTGATTGTTGATGATCCGAATTTGTGAGTCTTTGGTGATTTGCACCCGAGCACTACTATCTCATCCTTGGTAATCTTTGCTCGGCTTAATTTCTTGTTGAATTTGTGTTGTCATTTTGTTGCTTTAATTTTGAAATCGTGACTAGCCACTTTATAATTCTATGGAAACGTATGTTTTTGAGGCTCCATTGTACTCCTAGTCCCTTGGGTTCGATATTTGTTTGGTCTAAAATACTTGTTGCTAAAATATGACGATCAAAATGAGCGCCGTGCCGGGGACTAGTTGAGGACACTTAGGTGGAACTTGGAATTCTAGTTGAGTGGAGTTACTAGTGGCATTTATATTTGTTGTTGTTTTGTTGTTTTTGTTTTAAGAATTTGATACTTGGTCTCTTGTTGGTAGGTGTTTGATCGAACTTTGAAAATTGATAACGAAGCTCTACCAAGAAGAAGGAATCGGAGGAGGAATCGTAGGACTTTTGATAGAGAAATGGAAGGGGATCCACCCCCACATGGAGAGAGGGTTGCTCATGAAGGAGGAGAAGGGGAGATCAATATTCAAGGCATCCAAGTGGAATTGAGAGGTGCCCAACCTCAAAGAGAAGAGATGGTGCATCAAAATCCACCAAATCCCCAAAATCCTTATCCTTACCCTTACCCATACCCATATCCATATCCACCACCACCAATTCAAGGCCAAAATCCATATCCATACCCACCTCCATATCCACCATATCCTCCATATCAAGACCAAAATTACATTGATCAATACAATCCTCCACCACCACCCTTGCATAACAATCAAAACCCACAAAATCCCCACCTCAAAGGGAAGGTAGACCCATTCGTTGCTTATTTTGAGCCTCAACTACGGGAGTATTACGATGGGATAGCTAGGCCGAATATCCAAGCTAATAATTTTGAGATTGCACTGCTATGATCAAGCTTCTCATGGAGAATCAATTTGAGGGAAGAGATGGGATAGATGATCCACACAAACATTTGGATAGATTCTTGGAGTTAGCGAGACCTTTATGAAGTTCAATGGTGTCACCGAAGACGCTAAGAAGTTGAGGATGTTTGCATTCACCCTCACGGGAAAGGCCAAGCAATGGCTTAGCAAAACTTTACAGCGGGAGTGTACGCACTTGGGGCGAGATAAGTCAAAAGTTTTTGCTTAAATTCTATCCTCCTTCTAGAACCGTCCAAGCAAGGAATGAGATTGCGGTTTCAAGCAAAAGCCAAAGGAGAGTATCAAGGATGCATGGGAACGTTTCAACAATTTGTTGATTTCGTGTCCCCAACACGGCTTTCCGGAGGAGCAAACCATATGCTTAACTTTTATTGTGGAGTGGATGAAGCATCTCAACTACATTTGAATGCATGTGCTAAGGGGGACTTCTTATTCTTGACCTCACATGAAGCCATTGAGATTTTAGATGGTGTAGCCAACAATGCCTCCCAATGGAACACCAATCAAGGCCCCAATCAAAGAGTAGCCAATGTGGAGCAAGGAGACTTAATGAAGTCTATGATGATGACGCTTATTGATAAGGTAAGCTCACTTACCGCCAATCAACAAAGGGATGTCACTCCTCTTCCAATGATGCAAGAAGGGCAAACTCTTCACCAAGTAGGGCCATGTGAAGATGTGAACTATATGGGAAGGCAACCTCGAGGAGGACATCAACAAGGCTACCAAGGAGGAAAGCAATTCAATCAAGGGCAATTCCGACCCCGTATCAACAAGGAGTTTCATCTTCTTATCAACAAGGAGGTCAATTTACTCAAGGTAACAACTCCTATAACTTTCAAATGTTCGTAAGAATGACAATTTTTCATATGCAAATCCGAAGGCCGCCATACAATTTCCACCCGGTTTTGATCCGGGAGCTAAACCGCCTAATGGAGAAGGAAGCCTTCAACGGATGAGTTGTTAGCCTTGTTGATCAAGAAGACGGAAGAGAAAGATGCTAAGCTAGAAGCAAGGCTAGATAAAATGGAAAGCTTGTTTGGGAGCCAAATTTCTCAACATGGTCACCAACTCAAGACCCTTGAATTCCAAATGGGACAATTAGCCAACACCTTGGGGAATTTGCAAAATAAGGAAGTTTCCTTCAAATACCGAGGTGAACCCAAAAGAGCAATGTAAGGGAATTCTATTGAGAAGTGGTACTAAGTATGATGGACCATCAATGCCAAAAGAAGGGGAGTTTGAAAGGGAGAATTCTCATGAGAAGAAAGAGATTGAAGAAGGGAGTGGTGAAGAGGAAGAAAACGAGTTTGAGAGATTTGATGAAGATGAGGAGGAAAAAGGGATGAAGAAGGAGAAGGATGAAGCCTTGTTGAAGAAGAAGGAAAAGGTGCTCGAAAAGGGAGTGTTCAACTCGAATTCCAAAGTGGAAATTGGCAAAGGAGTTGAGAGAAAAGAGGAGCATGTGCCTTGTGATAGATGGGGAGTGCCCAAGACACCAATTCCACCTCCTTTTCCAAAAAGGTTCATGAAGCAAAAGATGGAGGAAAGATTTGCTAAATTCTTAGAAATCTTCAAAAAGATTCACATCAACATACCTTTTGCCGATGCCTTGGAACAAATGCCACACTACATGAAGTTTCTCAAAGATGCGATTTCCAAGAAGAAGAGGCTCCAAGAGCATGAAACGGTGAGTTTGACGGAGGAGTGTAGTGCACTTGCTCCAAAAGAGTGTGCCACAAAGCTTAAAGATCCGGGAGTTTCACAATTCCTTGTGAAATTGGTGGAAGTGATACAATGTGGGCGTTATGTGATCTTGGCGCAAGCATAAACCTTATGCCCTACTCTATTTACAAAGGCTTGATCTAGGTGATATTAATGAGGTCTCTATGACACTCCGGTTCTTTGCGTCGATCGATCAATTAAGAGGCCGAGAGGAATGGTTGAGGACGTGCTTGTGAAAGTAGATCGATTCAATCTTTCGGCGGACTTCGTGATTTTGGACATGGAAGAAGATCGAGATGTGCCTCTTATTTTGGGGAGACCGTTTCTTGCAACGGGGAGGCTATGATCAATGTGAAAGATGGAGAGCTCAAATTGTGTTTCAATAATGAGGAGATCAAGTTTTCTATCTACAAGGCGTTGGAAAAGAATGATCAAGCGGAGAGTGTTAGCCGTTAGCTTAATTACGGGGTTATTCAAGATGAATGGGAAGATTTCTCAAACTCTTCTTTGTCTCTTGATTCTTATTCTTTCTTAAATAGAAATTTGCATGCATTGCATTTGGGTGAGTCTAATGAATTTTCTTTGCATATTTCTAATGATTGTAGGGGCAAAGTTGATGAAAAAATGAAGGGATGTGATCAATGGAAAGGGCAACCCAAATTTCTATCCTTGAAAATAGAAGGAGAAGAGGTGCCTAAATTGGAGGAAAAGAAGGACAAGCTCAAGCCTCTACCCGATCACCTTCGGTATGCTTATCTAGATGAAGAAATGAGGTACCCAGTGATTGTTTCTTCTACTACTAAGTGCTAATGAACTTGAGAAATTATTGCATGTGCTAGCTTAGACACAAGGAGGTGCTTTGGGTTGGTGTATTGATGATTTGAAAGGGATTAACCCATCTATTTGTATGCATAAAATAAGGGTAGAAGAGGGTAGTAAGGCTATAGTGCAACCTCAAAGACGGGTCAACCCTTTAATTCAAGAGGTGATTAAGAAAGAGGTGATTAAATTCCTTGATTCCGGTATGATTTTTCCTATTAGTGATAGCCCATGGGTATCTCCTTTACATGTGGTGAGTAAAGGGAGGGATGACGGTGATTACCACCGACTCCAATGAGGTCATTGCTACACGGGTAGCGACCGGGTGGAGAGTGTGCGTAGATTATAGAGAATTGAATAAGGCTACATGCAAAGACCATTTTCCCCTTCCCTTTATGGACCAAATGTTGGATCGTGTGAGTGGACATGCATTTTATTGCTTTCTCGATGGTTATTCGAGTACAATCAAATCATGATTGCCCCGAAGATCAAGAGAAGACTACATTTACATGTGCTTATGGAACGTATGCGTGGGCGTATGCCATTTGGATTGTGTAACGCTCCCGCATGACGTTTCAACGTTGTATGATGTCTATTTTCCATGATATGATTGAAAATGTGATGGAGGTATTTATGGATGATTTTTCAGTTTTGGAAGTTCATATGATGTGTGCTTGGCTAATCTTGAAAGTGTTCTTAAGAGGTGCCAAGAAACTAACCTTGTCCTAAATTGGGAAAAATGTCATTTTATGGTAAGGGATGGGATAGTTCTTGGCCATCATGTGTCTCATGCAGGAATTCAAGTGGATAGAGCCAAGGTTGTGGCCATTGAGGAAGCTTCCCCCACCCACAAACATCAAGGGGATCCGTTCTTTCCTTGGACATGCCGGTTTTATAGGAGATTTATAAGGGATTTTTCCAAACTCTCTAAACCCCTTTCACATTTGCTTGAGAAAGATGTTCCTTCGAATTTAACGATGATTGCTTGTTTGCTTTCGGGCTTTAAAGGAAGCATTGATTTCTACTCCTATCCTTGTGGCACCAAATTGGGAGGAGCCTTTTGTAGTGATGTGTGATGCTAGTGATTGGGCTATGGGGGTGGTGTTGGGACAAGTGAGGGAGAAGAAGTTTCGAGCCATTTATTATGCGTCCAAGACATTCAATTCTACCCAACTCAATTACACTACAACGGAGAAGGAGCTCTTAGCGGTGGTGTATGCGGTGGATAAATTTCGACCACTACCTAGTAGGTGCGAAAACCACCGTTTACACCGACCATGCGGCCATAAGGTATTTGATGACGAAGAAAGACTCTAAGCCAAGACTCATTCGGTGGATTCTACTCCTACAAGAATTTGATTTGGACATCAAGGATAAGAAGGGGAGTGAAAATGTAATTGCCGATCATTTGTCACGGTTGGAGCATGATGAAGGGTATGATGAAGAAGGGGGTGACGTGAAAGAGGAGTTCCGGATGAGCATTTATTTGCTATCAAAACCAAGGAGGATGGAGAAGAAGGGCCATGGTACGCGGACTTTGCTAATTACCTTGTAGTAGGAAGGTTGCCCTATGATTTGAAACCACATGAGAAGAAGAAATTTTTGAAGGATGTGAAGGATTACTTTTGGGATAATCCACTTCTTGTACAAGAAAGGGGTTGATTCCATTATTAGAAGATGTGTGCCTCAAGAGGAATGGGAGAGTATAATGACTCATTGTCATTCATCACCTTGTGGAGGACATTATGGAGGAAAAGACCACCTTTAAGATTCTTCAATCGGGTTTCTATTGGCCAAAAATGTTCAAGAGTTGCAAAGATTTTGTGATGAGATGTGACAAGTGTCAAAGAAGTGGGAACATATCGAAGAGGGATGAGATGCCATTGAACAACATGCTTGAGGTTGAATTATTTGATGTTTGGGGCATGGATTTCATGGGACCTTTTCCTAATTCCTTTGGCAATGAGTACATTTTGCTAGCCGTGGATTATGTCTCTAAATGGATTGAAGCGGTTGCAACAAAGAACAATGATGCCAAAACCGTGATCGAAGTTTCTAAAGGGGAACATTTTTGCAAGATTTGGTGTGCCAAGAGCATTGGTGAGTGATGGGGGTAGCCACTTCGTGAACAAATTGTTGGGTAATGTTTTAACTAGTTATGGAGTGTCACATAAGGTTTCCACACCTTACCATCCTCAAACAAATGGACTTGCCGAAGTGTCTAATCGCCAAATTAAAAAGATCTTGGAGAGAACGGTGAGCATTTCAAGGAAGGATTGGTCTAAGAAGTTAAATGACGCATTGTGGGCTTACCGCACGGCATTCAAAACTCCTATTGGGATGTCTCCTTATAAATTGGTGTTTGGAAAGGCATGTCATTTACCGGTGGAGTTAGAGCATAAGGCGTATTGGGCTACTCGGAAGGTGAATTTGGATAGTGATTTGTGTGGTGAGAAGAGGATGTTGCAACTCCATGAGCTTCAAGAATTTAGAGAGGATGCTTATGAAAATGCTAAATTGCTCAAAGAGATGACAAAAAAATGGCATGACCAAAGGATCAAGAAAAAGGAGTTCAAGGAAGGTGATAAAGTGCTTTTATTCAACTCCCGATTAAAGCTCTTTCGGAAAACTAAAGTCTAGATGGAGTGGTCCGTTTGTGGTGGATGCAATCATTTCCTAATGGCCATGTTGAATTGATAAATGAGAGAGGTGATAAGTTTGTGGTTAATGGTCATAGAATCAAGCACTATCTTGTACCCTCTCAAATTGGCCTTGTGGACGAGCAATTTTTGGAGTAAAGTTGAGCAACTCACGCTCCGTCCGGCATAGGGCGTTAAACCTAGCGCTAGATGGGAGGCAACCCATCCTTTTTTCGTTTTCTTTGTTTGTGCTCGTTTTTGCTTTCAATAAGTGTGTTTTGGTTGTGCTAGGTGTCGATTTGTGCTACTAAGAGTGTGGAAAGTTACGAGATTCAAGGAGACATTGTGGGAGGTGAAAGGAAAAGAATGGTGCAAGAGGTGCTATATAGGTAAATTGTTGGTAAGGAACCTCGGCTCGAACTTAGACTTGCTTGCAATGTCTAAGTTTGGGGGATTTTATTCGTTGAGCATGTTGACAATGCACCGGCGCACACCCTTGTCGGGTTATATTCATGCCTTGAATTGTAACTCTGTTGGATTTTTGTGATTATGATTGAGCTTTAGATGGATTGTTGTTGTTGTGTTGAGCTTTTTAGTTATTTTGTGCACACTCTATTTGAAACACTTTTTTCGTTCCAAACTTTTAATTGCATGGCAATGAAAAAGTTTGGGGTGTTCGTTTTTCAATTCGTGTTGCACTAAAATGTTTTATTGGTGTTGTGAGTTTTAATTGTGGTGTTTTGTTGATTTGGGGATGATGTTTATTGGTTTAAGGCTTATAAAGGTTTGATTATTTGAGAAAAGGGGTGTATTTGTGAGAAAAGCAGGGGACAAGTTCGAGTTGAAACTTGACTCGGCCGAGTAGGTGATCACTCGGTCGAGTCGGGATGTTCGGAAGCAATCCCACTCGGCCATTAACCATGCCACTCGGCCGAGTGGGAATCGAGAGGCCCGAGTCGAAAAGATCTGTAAAAGCTCACTCGGCCAGGGCATATATGACTCGGCCGAGTGAGAGTTGTTATGCCGAGTCGCTTTTAGGCAGAATTGAACCCACTCGGCCATGAACCATGCACTCGGCCGAGTGGAATACGAATCTGGCCGAGTCGATGTCGCGTTTCAGGTAAGTTTTCTTTAATTTTCGGCCCTCCTTCTTTCTCATATTGCATTTTAACCCCTCCCCTTTATTTTTAAAACCCCATTTCAGCATTATTCTCACACACAAACTCACACACAAACTCACACACAAACTCACGCTATTCTCGAAGCTTCTCCTTTCAAATTCACTCGGTCAAGTCACTTTCGGTCGTTTCTCTCTCAAATCCTCAAGGTATGTGTTTCTATTCCTTATTTCATACTCTTCTCTCATTCTTTTGGATTAAATATGGCATTCCTCTTACCTAGGGTTCTTATTCAAAATTGGGGATTTTGTGTAGTTGATGAGGAATGTGATGAATTAGCCTAGAATTGATGTTGAATCATGTTTATATGTTATGGGCATCCCAATTCCTTGTCAATTTTGTGCCAATTTGTTGGAATTTTGGAAGAAATTGAAATTTGCATTCTTCATACCTTTTGAATTCGAAATTTGCTAAGTAAGAGATGTTGTTCTTTGCTTTGATGCAATTTTCTTCATGGAGTGAATGTGTTAAATTATATATGTCATGGGTTGCTCAAATGCAAAGTCAATTTTAAAAATTTCTCTTGGGATGTTTTGTGAATTTGACTAGGCTAATGAGGAAATTGTTGAAAAGTTGAAACTTGTGTGAATGAATTGAGATGGGTGTTGGTTGAATTGTTAAAAATCCTTGAGCATGATCAAATTTGTGGAGTATTAATGCTTACTTGTGAATACTCGTGTATAATTGCAAATTTGTGCTAGGATAGGATTGAAATTGATGTTACAAGAGTTGTGAATGAGAATATTGAACCTTGTGTGAGTGATTACATATGCTCTACTCATAAATGAATGATTTTTGCGAGAAAATGAGTAAAAAAGCATCGACTTCTCGGAGTAAGAATTCAGCCTGAGGATGAAATGAATGCTAGGTGCAAAGCCTTGTGTGGACAACAACCATCTGATTATGGAATTGTATTTGGGCCACGAGAGGGACGAGTTTGCTGAAAAGTTTGTGAAGTTGGTGAAGGCGAAGATGAGGCCCACCCGATACTATGATCCAGGTTGTGGCCAGCAAAATGGGAATCAAAGAAGAAGTGGAGCAACTTTTCGACAATATAGGATGGAAAGATTTTTGGAAGTCCGAAGTGAAACTTACTTGGCACCGGTGCTAGAAATTCTAAGCACTTTGGAGGTGTATACGGACAAAAAGGACGTTCCGTACAAAATCCATTTCGAAGAGGGAATGCCAAAAATATTGCGTAGAGAGCAGCTCAACATCATCTTTGAGACTCGACAAAATGTCCCCATCGATTCGTATCAAGCAATGGAAGATTTCGACAAAAATGCGATGTGGGACAAAGCATTTCGAATAGGGTTCGTGAGGAGAGATGCGTGTTTGATGCAAAGCACGCTCTAAGGCGTCCAACATCTTGAACCCCGTTTTCCGGCTAGCACATCGGATTCTAGCAAACACCTTGTTTGCTAGATACGAATGTGGATCGGCAAACGAAGAGCTATACATCTTGTATTGCATGGCTAACCGTATCCCTCTGAATTTTGGGATCTACTTGATTGGGCAATTGGGAAGACAAGATAAAGTGAAGAATTGCTCAATTGGTGGATTGGTAGTCAACATAGCCGAGGGAGATAATCGGGAGCCTAGCTCGGATGAGGGGCCCTTAGACGGGGGAATAGATTGGATAGCAAGACGTTGGCGAGAATGGGTGTCATAGAGAAGATAGGGGACACAATTTGTCTTTGCATGCATGATGGCGTGAAGTTCCCTATGAACAACCCATCTCTCATCACCGTGACAAACAGAGCCAATCGGCGGATGAACTCTCCGGCTCATGCGAGAATGGAGTCACGGGTTTTTATTGATGTCGAGTGGAAGGACGGGAGAAGCGATCAAGAAGGGAGAGAGGAGAAACTAGTCGTGCTCGAGTCACCGAAGAAGATTATGAGATGCGGCAAGAGATCGAGGCACCGGCACCGGCACCGCAACTTGTTCCACCTCTCCCCTTACTCATACGTGAGGAGGACGGAAATGCAACGCCCTAGCTGCGAGTATGCAATCCATGAACGTCCGCGTGCGGAGCTTGGAGGAAAGGCGAAGGGCTTGGCACAAGGTTGGGCGGCTTGGAGGAAAGGCGATTCGCTATGGAGAGCCGGATGATGGAGATGGAAGCGGCGAGAATAGGGCTGCCCATGACGAGCAACTTATAATGCGGCCCGAGCGATGTACGAAAGTGGCATGTGGCTCGGGGGCATTTTCCGAGATATACCACTCCACAATGAATTGATCGGGGTGGTATCAAGACTCTTATCTCTCTTGTTCCTTTTGATTCTTAACTCCTTGTTATTCATGTCATTATTGGATTGTATTAATTCGTATTTGATGGATGTGTTGGATGTTAATTTTATTTGTGGATTAATTCGATGTGATGCTCTTGTTTGTTGAGATGTTTGGTGGATTGTCCTCAGTAGGTAGTTGTGTACAAACAAAATTGCCTAATTATTTTACCAAATTTTTAATTGCATGGCAATGAAAAAGTTTGGGGGTAGGTTAGTTGTGCAACTTTTTTGTTTGTACCAATTGGCCTCTCATTTTTATGAGAAAATTTTTGAAAAATTGATTGTGATGAGTATTGTTGTGAATGGAGGTATTTGTTGAGATTACGATCATGAGCTCATGTGATTGATTGGTGGATTCATTAGACTTTGGATGTGATAATAAGTGGATGTGTAACATAATGCTATCATGATTGATTGACTTGTGACCGATGAGTGTAGTCAAGATTGCAATACTCTTTGTTCATGTGGAACCGGTGAGCTTTAGTGCCTTTTGAAATCGCACAATTTATACGGTTGAATTCCTTGTTGAGTGCATCATTCATGAATTTGCATGCTAGAACTTGCCTAGAGACTTGTCAAAATTGAGTTTTTGTGTGGATTATGTGATGATGATGAGAGGCCTTGTTTGTTATGAAAGTCACTTAGCCAAATTGGACCCCACCAAAAACATTGATTTCCTTAGTAAGCCAATTTGAGCCTAAAATCTTTATTTCTTTGGCAAGCTTGTGAAATTGAAGCCATTTTGTCTACCTTTATGAGCCTTTTTGTCCTAATGATTAGTAGAGCTTGATTGTTGACAAAAAGAATGGTGAAATGAAAAGAAAAAGTGTGGTAGTTTGATTTGGAAGGATGATGAGAGAGAAAGAAAGAAAGGTCGAAAAAGAGAAAAAATTGAATTGTGGAAAGATGAGAAAAAAAAAAAAAAAAATGATCATGTGAAGAAAGAAAAATTCAATTTCTGAGCTTGAAAATGCAAGAAAGTCTTAAAAGAGTTTGGTGGTGAAATGTGTTTGTAAGAAAGAAAAAGAAAAAAGAAAGGGTGATGATTGTTGAAATTTGAGGAGAAGCGTTTTTTGTATTGCATTGCTTTTATCAACTTTCGCTTTGCTCTACTAATTACCGAAGTTACTTGTCCAAAAATTCACCACCATTCTCCAAAGAAGCTCTACATTACAACCTTTGGAAAAGTCCTGCTTTGAGTCAGTATTTCGATGCACAAAAAGATATGATGGAGATTGAGTCTATTGGCAAGCATATGGTGTTCATTTTTTGTGGGATCGATGATTGAGTGCATACACGTCCACTTAACACCTTGAGTGATGAGTGAAACACTCCTTGGAAGCTGAGCATTGAGTTTGAGCTTTCGAGATTGCATTCGCTTTCAACATGACAATTCTTGAGTGAGTGGTTTGATTGTTGCTAGCGAAGTATGTTTTCATTGAAGGAAGTTTTGATCATCCTATTTCATTCTTGTGCTTTCGTTGAATGTGATTGAAACAGGAATTCACACCCAAATGTGCTTATTTTGTCTTTATTGCTTCATTGGGACAAGCAAATCTCTTGGATTTGGGGGAGTTGATTGGGTTCATTCTTTGCATGGATATTTGTTGATCATTATATATCATATTGGGTATTTCATTGCAAAATCTGAGGTTAATGTGCTTTAATTTTGTGAACTAATACTTTCATGTAAGTTGTTTGACTCATTTCTAGAAAAAGGGTGAAAGAAAGCGAGCAAAGAATCGAGGCGAGACAACAACTTGGTGAGCAAGATCCAACTGGTCAGGGAGGAGCGGAAGCCGAGAAATGAAAAGAGAGAGATCAAAGATCGATGCACAAGTGTGGGAAGAGGTGATGAATCGAGAGACGAAGGAGAGTCAAAAGTCGAGAAGGAGAGAAAACAAGAAGCACACTCGGCGAGCTGGAATATCACTTGGCAGAAAGTGAGAGATAAGATGCCTTGAGTCAAGGTAAGGCGGGGAAGGAAATGTCACTCGATCGAAGCTTGATCCCACTGCCCGAGGTGGGGAGTATATTTGGGCGAGTCATCCCATTCAGGCGTAAATTCCACTCGGCCAGTACGCTTATGACTCGGCCGAGTGAGGACATCAGGTGCGTGGTCGTAGCTCGCTATCATTGTGGCAGAAAGATTATGACTCGACCAAGCAGCCAGCGACTCGGCTTCGAGTGAGAAGTGTTGTGGCCGTAGTCGCCACATCCCGGGGTGAGAAAGTCACTCGGCCATGAGCAAGGCAACTACCGGCCGAATGAAGATACTTTTCGCCCGAGTCATCTGAATTGGAAGTTTTAACCAGAAGCTACTCGACCAACATATCCAAGTCACTCACGAAATGTGGCTTCGAAAGGGACCACAACGCTGGGAGCTTGAGTAGAATTTCATCATTTTCGAGGTCCTTAAGTGCAAAAACGAAATTTGTAACTTTGCCCCCCACTATAAATACTCTCTAATTCCACCTGATTGGGCGGGAGCTTTCCTACACTTAGAACATCGGATGTGAATTTAGATTAGAAATTCTCTCGCACTCATTCATCTGGGCTAACAATAAAGCACATAGTGATAGGTGTTCTTAGTTTTTTGAAGGATTTGAATTACCCAAGAGTTATAGCTGATAAATTTGATCATTCCAATTGTATTAGACTCCATCTGGCTGCGACTTCTACCATTTATTTTCAGCTTTGTTATCTAATTCCTAAATTAATCATGATTCCTAATTACTTATTGTTCATGGGTTTCTTTTCTTTAATTAGCTATGATTGGCTAAATTCCATATGT